>CM076575.1:1468411570-1468821287 GCA_034641835.2 Pinus albicaulis
AAGGCCAGGATAAACAAGCAGCCAATATGCAATGCAGTAATACAACTGAACGACACCAGGGAGCCTCTAGGGTATAAGCCAGAAAATGATAAGTGATGAAGGAGAAGAATGAAGCTTCAACACGAAAGACATGGCGGGACTAAAGAGGACTCCCGAGCCTACATAAAAAGCAGCATGGGCAACAAGCGATAGCGAGGAACTAACTAGGAAGCCCATGTAAAGGAAGGCTCTACCATCAAGTCATGATTTTTAAAAATCGGCGAGTGAAAATGGTATAATACTCATGACCTGATGGGATCGACCCTAAGGCAAGTGATCAGTATGGAGGCTAGAATGCAAGATGCAAAGGAAAGTGATTCCCTAACCTATATGCCAGTGAAGATCATATACCTGCCGTGAAGAGTCTGAACACATGGGCCAAAAACCGGGAAAAATCTCGAAAATGTCAAAATGTACCTGAAATATACCAAACTGGGCACTTCCAAGCAATCGAGTTATACAACATAAGACAGATCGAAAAAATAAGCACAAGGAAATTTTTGCGAAAATTTTCAATTTTTTAGCCATAAATACACAAATTACCTCTCAAATGGTTCATTATTGCATAGCTGATTTGGAAAAGAGCTCTGGAGCTAAAAACTTGTTTCGTCAAATCAGCAACAACCGACCGTCAGAATTCAGCGAAACTTCAGGTAGGCTCCTTATTCATCCCGTTGATTCATTTTGTCCGTTTAAAATTTAAAATTAAGTGGATTTTTACCTGGAAACCCTTATTAAAAAACGCGTACCTGCGCATACGCGGGTTCAAAGAAGGAAAGTCGCGTGTATACGCGACTGTGCACAGCGAAACTAGCGTATGCGCAAGTCCGAATTTCAAAAAATGAGTTTCTAATGCAAATTTTAATGAATTTTTTCAGGATGACAATTTCATGGAGGGAACGCGAGCATAGTGCAATAGACCAAGAGGTCATGGAATATCGCGCAGCACAAAATGTCCTCCGAAACTGTGGATTATTCAAATTTTTCAAAATGCCCAATATGAAAAGTAATGTGAGATTGCTTGAAATGCTGGTAAATTATTGGGAACCGGATCAGGATTGTTTCATCATTGATCAAATGCCACTACGCATAGAGGTGGAAGATATATACTTCATCACTGGACTCTCCAGAAGGGGAGACCCAGTGGATTTGCACGGAAAGCCCCTGTGAGGGTTAACCGTGGAGGACTATGTCCAACTCTATTGCATAGAAGATTCCAAAAAGGTAGGCACACAGATTGCAATCAGAGATATCAGGGACTTGCACATGAAGATCCTCCTGTTCACCATCGGCAGAGTGGCAGGATCTGCCTCACTGCATCAGGCGTCCAGGGCGCACATGAGCATAGCTGTAGAGTGCTTAATTCATGTGTATGATTGGTGCACTGCCCTGCTACTCAACATGAAACAACAACTGACGTCGATTCGCAAAACACATACAAAACACTTTGGCTATGGAACCATTTTGACTACATTCTTCTTCGAGAGAGTTCCAGCTTTGAGACCCAAAGTCATCTCAACTATCAGCAGCCCTCGGGACCCAAGAATCGCCCGTTGGGCAGACATGATGAAGAGACTGGGGGGCAGCGAGGTACTCCGAACTACCTGGGACGATGAGTTCTTCTTATGGTGGAGAGAACAGATCATCGCAGTAGACGACTATCCCTATGCCGGGATGGATTTCCGAGGAGATCCAGATCTAGTACTTCCACCCGGTGCAGCATGGGGAGCAGTCGGTAAGTTTTTTCAAAATTTTAACTTATATGATTTTTTTGGATTTTTCAAATATGTATGAAAAATGAAAAACAAACATGTTTTTGGATTGGATTCATAATGACTGACAAATGAAAAATGATCATGTTTCAGATGTTGGACCAGTACGTCCTGAGGGCCTAGCACGTCATAAACGCCGCAGAGGTGAAGCAGAGACAGCGGATTCTGACAGAACCCTCCAGGCCGTGCAGAGAAACTTGGAGGGACTAACCCGCCAAATCCCTCTGGCTGCTGTGGAGGACTTACCAGAAGCCGTCCAGAGACGGGTTGTAGGAGTACCCCGGGACTGGGTTAGACTGTTCTGCCGTGTGGCCACTGCAGTGATGTTCTATAGGAACACTGGGCAGGGTCCTCAGGATTAGACAGATTTTCATATTAGATGACTGTATATTTTTTGAGACTGAACATGATGGGGCATAAGCCCAAGTTTTGTACGGCATTGATGGATCCAAAATTTTGTGAAGTTTTTTGACATACTGATGATATATATATAGCGATATTTTGATGTGATGTGATAAATGTATCAAATGTATGATGTTTTTGATGATTTAGATTTTATTGTATTGAATGATTAATATGCCAATCTAAAGCTTGATTAGCTAATGAGTCAACAAACCAATTGTCAGCTCGAGGAATATGAATGAATGTTAAAAATTGAAATGACCTTTGTAACAAACGTACCCTCAAGAACAATCGTAATAAAACTGGATCTCGCACCCGATAAGTGTTGTTCAACTGCGACACCACCAGCTGGGAGTCCAAGAAAACTACCAACGAATCAACACCCAAAGATATTGCCTCTGAGAGTAGATGAATGACTGCAGTGTATTCTGCTACGTTATTGGAAGCAGGACCAATGCAGACCCCTCTTGATACCAACAGCTGACCGGAAGGATAATGAAGCACCCAAGCCGCTGAAGCTAAGTTCCGGGTGTGTCTACTAGCACCATCGGCGAAACCATAATGACTCATGACATCAACACAACCTGCCAAAGCAGATCAAAAAAACATCACCATCGCATCAAAAATCGAAAATCAAACAGATATGTACAAGACAAAAAACTACTATATACAAAGCAAAATGCCAGGCCAAAGCCTAGGCATAATACTTCTTCAGATAGAGCCCATTTCGGGGCTCCGACAACTCGTTTCCTTCGAAGTCAAACTGCTGCATACGTCTTTCTGCTGACCTTGACGATATAGGGGCTTCATACTACATCTGACTTCAAACTTTCCGCCTCAAGGCATCTCTTTTGGCAGAGACCAAACGTCGCCGAAAAGACCTCAGGCTTAACCGCCTTATCGCATCGACTTGACTGCTTTTGCGCGCCGTTCAACGTATGATTCCTCGACGCCGTCATCAGAAGATGTTCCAGATGAAGAAGCCGCCGCAGATCGAAGTGTCGAAGAAAGCTCATCACTAAAGTTTAAGGAATTCCGATCTTCGCATTCAATGGGAAATACCGATTCCACCCCGTGGACTAACTGAAACGGAGTAAAGCCAGTTGCAGTTTTAACTGACGTCCTGTATGCCCAGAGTGCAGGATATAGCATAATGTGCCAGTTGGATCTATGTTTATCAATCGTCCGTTGAAGAATTGTCTTCAAGGACTTATTCACGGCTTCCACCTGGCCATTGGCCCGAGGATAATATGGAGATGAATGCTCCTGCCGGAAACCCAATTTAAGAGCCAACTCAGCCATCATACTGTTCTGAAAGTGACTGCCATGGTCAGTGACAATCTCTCTAGGTATACCGAAACGAGCAATGACTTGGTTGAAGAAGAAAAGAGCTGCAGTCTCACCATCGCTCCCAAAAGTAGGCATAGCTTCGACCCACTTCGTAAAGTAGTCTACTGCTACGATAATGTACTTGTGACCTTTTGCCGAAGGCGGGTTACAAGTAGTATAATCCATACCCCACTTTGTAAAGGGCCCGACAGTAACGACTGGAAAAAGCGGAGCTGGATGAGCGCGCATTTTTCGAGTATACACTTGACAAGGATGACACTTCTTGACCGATTCAATACAGTCTTTGAAAATCGAGGGCCAGAAGTAGCCAGCACGAAAAATCTTTTGGGCTGTAGCAAGCCCTGATAAATGACCCCCACAAGCTCCACCGTGAGAATCATTAAGCACAGCCTCAGCTTCTTCGAAAGTTAAGCAGCGTCTAAGGATTGAATCAACCCCTCGACGGTACAAAGCATCACCAATAATCAGATAACTTTTAGCTAAGTGACGCAGCTTACGACGCTCATCTTTCGAAAAAGAAGAGGGAAACTTCGCAGTCTGGAGATATACAATGATGTCCCCATACCAAGGATCTTGTGGAGAGATCAGAAACAAGTGTTCGTCCGGAAAGGACTCATCATAGATCATCGCCTCTCCACAAGGCAACTCGGAGATCAATTCCGCAAAAACTAATGACTTCTTGGATTTGGCAGACATGAACTCTAGATAAAATTCCTGTAAAATCACAATCCATCTATTATATTTGCCCCCAATCACTCGCCTGCTGAGGACAAACTGAAATGGATTGGCAGCTGCCAAGACATAAGTTTTGCGAAGAATAATATAATGTCGGAGTCGCTGCACAGCATGGACTGCTGCTAAGGCTAATTTTTCTATCGGGGTGTATCGAAGCTCAGGTCCTACCAGTCCTCGACTAAGGTAGTAAATAACATGCTCGACAAGAGCATCATCCTCCTGAACCAGAACCATACCAATGGTAGATTCTGCTGTAGCCAGATACAAAAGAAAATCTCTGCTATAATCGGGTGGACTCAGTAAAGGAGCAGAGGTCAATGCCTTTTTCAAGGCATCGAATGAGCGTTGAGCATAGTCGCCCCAAAGAAAAGGGACTCCTTTCTTCAACAGTCTCATATATCCCTTTGTAATCTCAGCATAGTTAACGATAAACCTCCGAAGAAAGTTAGACTTCCCTTGGAGACTTTGAAGTTGACGGATTGAAGACGGGGGAGGCAACCGAAGTACTGCCTCAACCTTGAAGGGATCTACCCTTATCCCTTCATTAGACACGATAAATCCCAACAGCCGACCGGATGTTACCGCGAAAACGCACTTGTTCGGATTCAAACGAATTTTATAAAAACGACATCTCTCAAATATTTGCCGGAGGTGTCCGGGATGATCCATCCTCTTTCGAGAATGAGCAGCTAGATCATCTAAGTATGCCTCTATAATTTTCTTGATGTCGTGGAAGGCGTAAGACATGGCCCGCTGAAAAGTAGCTCCAGCATTTTTCAGACCAAAAGGCATTTTATTATATGCAAACGTACCCCAGGGACAAATAAATGCGGTCTTATGTTGATCTTCTGGACGGATAGTAATTTGATTATAACCAGAAAAACCGTCCATGAAGGAAAAAATCTCATTACCGGCACACTCGTCAATAATCTGATCAATGAAGGGTGTGGGGTAATTATCTTTAGGACACGCCTTATTCAGGTCTCTGAAATCGATGCATACTCGAATTGTTCCTTGCTTTTTATCAACAGGAACTGGGTTTGAAACCCATTCAGTCAGAGGAACTGGGAAAATGAATCCCGCCTTAAGCAGCTTTTCAACTTCAGCTTTGATAGCTGCTGCCTTCCTAGGATTAACCGGACGAAGTTTTTGCCTGACCGGCTTAGCGTTTTCATACGTCTTGATCTCATGCTGGACAATAGATGGGTCTATGCCAGGCATTTCTTCATAAGACCAAGCAAAAACATCCCTATACTCTTTGAAGAGTTCGGTATAGATTTGAACTTCTTCACGGGAACATTCAGCTCCAATGAAAACGTTCTCGATAATGTTGGGATTCCTGGAGATGTTCACCGGGATAGTCGGAGAGATCACAGCCATGTTCCCTTCAGGATAAACCTGTGCTGGTGCTAAGGGGCTCAAGACTGGGTGAACAGGTCCAGGAGACTGAGGACTTGGAAAACTAGCTTCACTGGCCAAGTCGTGGTAGGGAAGTAAGACCGATGATGCAAGTCATCCACTTGCCTCTATACTGTCATTGCTTCCAGGATGTACTCTGGGATGGAAGAGGCATTCAGACAATCCCTGGCGTAATAGAGCCAGGGCAAGCGTCCTAAGCCGAGCCACATCAACACCAACTCTTGCTAGCGAAAGAGGAGCTGGATCAGACTCTGCAGTGTCAACAACAGACTGATATGCAATCTCAGCTGCAGAAATCGGGAATGCCATTCCACCCACTTGCCCTTCTTCCAATGTGGCAGTTGGAGAAGGTAAGGTCCAAGGGTCCTAAAAATAATGAGTTCGAAAGAACTCTCTTCGAAGGGGAGCCTTGGAGGATGAAATAGCATTAATAGACACCTTAGGAGGAGGAAGATCAAAAGATCCCATCAGGGAAGAATACATTCCAACTCCCAGATTCTCGATAGGTGCCTTAGTATTGTCCAACTTAGGAACAGATGAGTCAGGAGGCGCATCCAGGTCTACAGGAGGACAGTCCAGTTGATCCACCGTAACTATCCTCCCTTCGTGGGGGAAACATACTATCCGAAATAGTGAAGATGTAATGGCATCCATATCATATATCCAGTTCCTCCCCAACAGAAGGTTGTAGTCCAAGGCTGCATCTACTACCTCAACCTCTATGTTAACGGTTTTGCCCCCAACACAGATGGGCAAAGCCGGGACAATACCATGGGGCCTATGAGAATGGCCATCGAATGCAGTAAGAATGGTGCTAGATGGAACAACTTTGGGAGATCCTAGTGTCTTCCAACATGTGAGAGACATCACGCAAGTAGAAGCACCCTCATCAACGACCGTGCGAAAGATATTAGTCTTCCGGTACGATGATTTAATATGGAAGGCCATATGATGAGGAAGTCTCTTCTTAAAATTCTTCATATCAAAGGTAATCAAAAGAGAATTTTTCGGATCTATAGCTCCAATGGCAGTGAGCAAAGCACTGCGCTGAGCCGGACAAGACTGGAGTACCTCTAAAGCTGACATAGCACAAGGACTCAGCGCCAGATCTTCTACAATCGAGTAGTTCTGGGCAGCCCTCATGTTCGGATTAATCGTTGACCGCTTAGAGGATGCCTTCGGTATCCGAGGCATAGACTCGACAGTTGGCTTCGTGATATGAAGCGGCTCAGTAGCATCAGGAACTTCCTTAGCTTTCGAAGATTCCTCTCCGCCATAATCACGGGATCTCGTAGCAACATCCACGTGAGCACTCATCATAAAGATATTCGATGGAATTTCCCCTTCCTGAGGACCTCCAGAGGAAGCCCCAGGATTTTGATTCGCGCCAGCAATTAATTGCTGCCCTTGGGGAAAAGGGTTTATTAGCACAGCCTGGGAACTAGAAGAACCCTGCTGAGATAACAGGCGCTGAGCATCCTGAATTTTCGGGCAAAGATGCGTGAGATGGTCTCCAGCACAAAGCTTGCACGGAAACTTAACTTTCTTTTTCTCCTTTTGCCCTTCACCAACACGCTCGTTGGTCTTATTTGCATTGCCCTTCCCATTCTTGCCCTTCTTCTTGTTATTACGTCCCTTCTTCTTCCCATGGGACTGTTGATTTCCTTTGGGCTCAGAAGACTGGACAGCATTAATGGACAAAGACTGGGAAGGTGATGAATCAGCAGGCACAGCCTGACCAGAAGAAGCAGATTGTAAAGACAACTGCTGCAATTGAGAAAGCAGGCTGGCTGCACTACTACTGACCGATCCGACAAGTCCGTCACCATGCGGACCAGGTTTAGGTTTCGATAGATCCAATTTGGAGCGAGGAGCATTAGGCAAATACTTGTAAAGCATGCTAGACTGAGAATAGATCAACTCTAACTGCTGGGCCCTAAAGATGGCCTGCTCCTCGGAATATACCCCTGACATGGATACATCTTTTGAAATATCTGACTGAAGTGACTTCAAAAACCACTCGAGAAGGAACTCACCTGGAATATGGGCTTTGATAAGCCTCTTCCTTCTCCTCCATTCCTGAATATGATCAGAAATGTGAGTTGCCTCATCCCGCTTAAAATTAGCCAGGAGTTCGGTCCCACCACGTACCACTTTAACCGGGAAATGGTACAGCAGCAAGTATGCTAAGCCCAAATGGCGAAATCGTCTCAAAGTCAGAGAGCTACTAAGTTTCAAGATAAGTACGAATAATCTCACCCTAATCGAATCGTCATCGTGAGAGTTGGGATGAACACCATCGATAAGTGAATGTGGTGACATGATCCACGACAGGGATTCTCACCATTCTTTACCTTCAAACTTAGAATGTCCAAGGAAAGTTTGGTTGAACCTGAGGCCAACCCGACTATATCAATCGTCACAGCAATCCACAAGTCATGCAAGTTTAACTGCAAATGGCCATCGTGGCGGAAAGCTCAGAATTCCATCCTGATGGGATGGATTTCCCACATTCGAAAAAGAATAGCCCGGATCTGATGAGGCACCAGTCGCGTAAAGGACTGTGAGAAACTGGAAGAACCTCCTCCCCATGCCGAGTTACCAAGACCCAGACTAGTTCCCCCCGCTGAAGTATTGACTGAAGAGGTAAGCCCCTGGTAGGGGTTCCATGCATTAGATAGAGGAGAAAAAGACTGATAAGCACTCGATGCAGGGAGAGAAGCATTCCCTTGATGACTCGCGATGAACTGATTCCCTGCCCCCGACGCTGCAAACATAGGATTCCACCCCATAAAAGCAGTCGAACTTGGCCCCTGAGCCCAAGGATTGAAACTTTGGGTCTGGGGACGTAAAAGGAAACGACCCTAAAGAAGGATTGGGACTAGGAATATGCCCAGTCCCAAAGGGGAAACCCTGAAATGAAGCTGATCCACTAGCCATGTTAGACATGGGCGTAGATCCAGCTGCACCGGCGGTAAAGGAAAAAGAGGGATTTCCAGCAATGGACATCCCTGAAACAAAGGGACCATATTGAGAAGCATATGCTTGGGTGAACCCAGAGCCAAACATAGCAGTGCTAGAAGCACTCGAAGATAGAGCAAGAGTGCCCCCTGCCTCGACAGAAACAGGGGTCTGAATGCCCGCAACACTCACGGTAGAAGCCGCGTTCCCAGTCGTGGCCATCGAAAGATAAGAAAGATAAGGAAGATCCGGCGGTCTCTCAGACTCCGGTCCGATGTACTCTATAACAAACGGATGATTAAGAGGAAGAGGAGATGGACCTGTAGCTGCAGGCTCAGGTATATCTTCTATCTGAAAATATTCCTCCTGAGGAAACAATACCCTCGAGGTGAGCGAAACGCTCCTCTCGGAACCGACACCGGAATCAGCAATGAAACCTTCAGACCTTAGTGGAGGATCTCTCTCCACAACGTCAGACTCTACAGGGTGAAAACCACCTGCTAAATTGCTCCTACGCCTTCTCGAAGAAGGCTCTGCACTCTCGGGAGATAACCCCCGGATTCTCCTCGAACGTCGAGGCGCTTGATCAGCCACTTTTACAGATTTATTATATTAGACTCAATAAAAGTGAAAAGCTAGGCAAGCTAGGAGCAAAGAGCACTCACTAAAATCAAAATCCCTGAGAAACAACAAGCAAACAAATGCTATTTCCCCCGTCTGGCATGAGACCGACACCAAAATACAAAGAGCAAAGTATAGACCTTCAAAGCAAATAGGATGATTAGGCCTGCACAACTAGCTTGCTGTATCAGAACAATTACTTTGACTAACAAACAAATTTTCACGTACTAAGCACCTGTTCAAGAAGGGCACCCCCAAGCAACTGCTGAAGTGATGCGACGTCTACTGCACCACCGTGAGATTTCCCATAAATAATTGTAGGTGGAACCTAGGAAATCGCTGAATTAGTGGACACCAATCCGCATCGTGTCGGGCTTAACTGCCTGAGGTTAGATTCAGCTAATCGGAGGGGGGGTATCCTTCTTCTTAACCTTCACTTCCCCTCGCGCTTGACTCTCGGATGAGAGCTTTCCCAGTCCACTTCACGGAGTTGGATTTCGCTCAATTAGTAAACTTCTATGTCTGTTTGAGCGGCCTTGGAGAGTTAACTCTCCTCTCTCCTATTCCAAGGCCCTACAACCTAGCTAGTTGGTGATTGACTCTAAATAAAACTTGCTAGTTGATTTTAGATTTAATCGCTTATTTTAAGGGCCGTTGTATTAAGTCACAAGGATATGGAATTGAAACCAATGATGTTCTGACGCAAAAGAAATTAATAAAAACCTGACTACATGCACATGCAGTTCTTAGTCTTTCGATGAAGAGCAATTTCTATGTAAGTTCTACGAGGCTAAAAAATGTATTTTTCTTTTCGAATTACAAACTCACACGCACAAAAATTAAGAAGCTAACTAAATGATTCAATGCACCTAATGCAAATGACCACTAACATGTAAATTCTAAGATGCAGAAAGTCCCTTGAAACAAGGTGAAATTTCCAAAAAGGCTCCTTCAGTTTCAACTAATCTTTTGATATCCAGAAAGCTAATTCTTGCAAACAAGAACTCTTAATATAAGACACCAAAATACTCAACAAGAAAAAGAAGAAATCAAAAGACAACCTCCCTTCACAATTAAGCGGGAAACTAGAAGCAAGAAAATTCACTAAAGTCCCAAAAAATGAAGCCAAACGAAAATGAAAAAGGCAACAACAAAAACAAAAACAAGAAACAATGTTTTTTGAGTTTTTGATATGCAAAAACAAAAAGCAAAACAAATGTTTTTGGGCTTTTTAGTTTTATAAAACAAGAGCTTCAAGAAAACCAAGAACAACTATCCCAATCCAAGCCAAAACGAGACCGAATTTGAAGCATAAACTCCAACTATGCCCCCAAACCTTATAAAACTAATGATAGCAAGATCAATAAGGGCAACATAAGACTAAAAACTCAATCAAACAGCCAAGAGAAATAGTGCAAATTCGTTGCAACACAAAACTCCAAAGAAACAAGAAAAGATCTTCGAAAAATGCAACAAAACCCTAGCTTATGAAACTCAAGAAAACCAATCGAAAACAAAGCAAAGAACGCAATGCAAAGCACAACACAAAGACAAGAGCGAGTCAATGAGCAAAATCTCTCTGTTCTGGTAAAGCAGAACAGCCAAGAACGCTCAGAAAGCGATCTTGGAACTCAATCCAGGAGTGCTAGCACCAACAAGAACACTTCGCCAAAAGATCAGTTTTCGGGCAAACGAAAGAGAACCAAGACTTAAAACCACTTCTGTCACACTCCAGTAAGTACAAAGACTCTGCAAACACAGGCTTCCACAGCCAGAAAAGACCAAAAACACCAGAATCTTGAAATTTCAAATTCAGCCTAGGTATACGCGACCTTGCAGCTATGAAACAGGCATGTATACGCGTCTGTGTCGAGGGAAATCCGCGTGTACGCGGATCCTTCTACACAAACTTGCGGGTATACGCGACTGTGTGCAAGAAAAACTGCGTATACAAAGAAAGATAATGAAAAATAAAAAATACAAGCCTGGGAAAGGTATAAAAGCTTCAAACTGACTGCAAGAAAGCAAACTGGACTGTAAAAGACAGAAGAAACTGTTGGCAACCTACCAAACAGCTGAAACAACCCAACAGGAGAATCACAAAAATGTGATCCCCAGTGGAGTCGCCAGTTCTGTTTCGGGGATTTAACACCCTAGAGGTTGGTTTGGATTCAACCTCCACAGAGCAGGGGCGTACTACTTAACAGAGACTCACACGATCATGCACAGTCATGAAAACGAAATAGAGCAGAATGAGAGGTTTACCCGTTGGTCCTACGTTTGAAGTAGATCCACGTGGAGTTCAAACTCCCCGCAACCGTCCTTCCTCTTTCACCTGAAATACAAGAAGAAACCAGCACAAAGGACAAGTTGTACAGTATATTTCTACTCTATATGTTAGCGAGATTCATATAAAATATTAAATAAATCATCATAAATGCTTGTATAACAAATATTCTTCATACATTAAAGCATACACTAACACATTTACTTCGGGAACAGCATGATACTTCTGTATTATAAAAATAGTACGTACAAAAGTAAGTGGAGAGATCACCTGATCCTTCCAAGGCCTTCGCAGACCGTCGTCCGGATCCGTCCAGCCCTTGCCTCGCTAAGACTCCTTCCAAATGAGTGCATACGAGATAACATATAAAGGGATGTGTATCTCGAGGAAACAAGGGTTTCCTGAAATGAACTGGGAAAGTGCAGGAGGCACGGGGAATCAGACTTGGATAGGGAACCAACAGAGTATAATAATAATAATTCTCTCTCTCCCCCTTTAGGCCATACATATGAGGTCTTTTTATAGTCCCTCCAAGTAGTTTCAGCAGTTGGAAACAGTTGGCCACGGGCTGGGGTGGTTGAACTACCTGAGTAACCATCAACCCAGCGCGAAATTAGGGATTTTTATATATTTTTTTAATCATTAAAATGGCATACGCGGAAAAGTCTAGCTGTACTCGCGTATACACGCGGAAAAACACGGGCATAGTCGCGTATGGAGGATTTTCCACTGTTTTTTAAGTGAATTTGTCCAAGTCTGTAGGAATGGGTGCCCATAAAGCCATGAAGCAATCATGAATCATGTCAAGGTGAGAAATGATGCTATAACACCTCTTAAGATGTTCAAAGGCCTTAGTTAAGCTCAGAGTCCATGAAAATTCATCTTTCTTTTCAATAATGTTGTTAGAGGTGCTGCTATTCTCCCATAATTCTTAACAAACTTTTGATAATACCATGTTAACCTGAGAAATCCTCGCAACTTCTTTATGGTTGTGGGGACTTTCCATTCTCTAATGGCTTTAATTTTTTTAGGGTCTACCTTAACACCCTCGTGAGATACAATATGACCCAGATATTCCACCTCTTGTACTCCAAAGAAACATTTGGATGTTTTTGCATATAATTGTTTCTCCCGCAATAGTTTGAGCACCCTGTCAACATGTTCAACATGATCCTTCCAAGACCTGCTGTAGATTAGTATATCATCAAAAAATACTAGCACAATTTTTCTAAGGAAGGGTTTGAAAATGGAATTCATCAACCCTTGAAATGTAGAAGGTGCATTGGTAAGGCCAAAAGGCATGACCAAAAATTCATAATGACCTCATGAGTTCGAAATGCTGTTTTTGGAATATCTTCAGTCTTCATTCTAATTTGATGATATCCTGAACGAAGATCCAACTTGGTAAAATAAATTGCTCCATGTAATTCATCCAATAATTCATCAATCACAGGAATGGGAAATTTGTCTTTAATGGTGAGCTTATCGAGCTCCCTATAATCCGGACACATTCGCCATGATCCATCCTTCTTGTGTACCAATACTACAGGAGCAGAGAAAGAACTTTGACTGGGTTGAATTATACCCGCCTCTAACATTTCTGCAATCATACGTTCAATTTCGCTCTTTTGGAAGTAAGGATATCTATAAGGCCTGATGTTTGGAGGAACACTTCCTGGAATCAAATGAATAGTATGATCATGATCATGAATAGGTGGGAGTCCTTTGGGAGTTTCAAACACCTTGGAATGATTGTCCAAGACTTGTTGGAGATCTGCAGAAATAGATGATTTTGATGTAGGAACTTCTAGTGAGCATAATTGTGCAATTACGCCTCGTTGTTCTTTCTTTAGAAGCTTTGTCATGCCATTAGAGCTTATTATCCTTCCTGGCTTCCCTTCAATACCCCGTAATTCGACTTCCTTTCCTTCTGAAAAGAATTTCAAGAAAAGTTCTGGAAAATTAAAAGCTACCGTCCCCAAAGATTGTAACCATTGTACTCCTAGTACAACATCAGCACCTCCCATAGGAATGGAAAGCATTGGACTAGTCAACACATATTCCCCCATGGTTAGCTCGATATTATGTCTAAAAGATTGGTTTGTGGTTACCTCGGGTATACTTTCCTCTTACACAACTTCTAGGAAAACCTGAGTGATAACACCGCCTTGTTGTTCTTTCTTTAGAAGCTTTGTCATGACATTAGAGCTTATTATCCTTCCTGGCTTCCCCGCAATACCCCGTAATTCGACTTCCTTTCCTTCTGAAAGAAAATTCAAGAAAAGTTCTTGAAAATTAAAAGCTACCGTCCCCAAATATTGTAACCATTGTACTCCTAGTACAACGTCAGCACCTCCCATAGGAATGGCAAGCATTGGACTAGTCAATACATATTCCCCCATGGTTATCTTGATATTATGGCATTTTCCAGAGCAATTTATAGTTCCTCCATTTGCAACCATCACTTGACATTCTGGTGCTGGGTATAGGAAACAATTTAATTCCTTGGCTACCTTATAATGAATAAAATTATGGGTGCTACCTGAATCAATCAACACTATTACCCTTTTCTTCTTTATATGTCCTTCTATCTTGAGAGTTTGAGGAGTGGTAATTCCTGTCAGCGCATTACACGATATGGTCGGATTCATTTCTTCCTCTTCTAGGGGTGGTTCCCGGTGTATATCCTCTTCTTGTTCATTTTCTTCTTCTTCTTCACAATCTATGTAAAATAATTTCTTCTCAGCACACTTATGACCTTTAGTGTATTTGCTATCACAACTATAGCAAAGCCCTTTTGCTCTTTCTTCTTCCAATTGTTGTGGTGTCAACCTTGTAGGTTGTGGAAATCTAGGCGTAGCAACACTTCCTTCTTTATAGAATTGAGTGGTAGGCTTCCTTGTCGCCATAATTTTACATTCAACTTTTCTTGCCAACCCGAATGCCTTCTCCAATGAATCAGGTTCCAAAACGCGAACTTCATGTTGGATGTTATCCTTTAAAGTGCCTATGAAGAGATCAATCCTGTGTTCCTCTAGAATATCAGTTACCCTTATATTCAATTTTTGGAAGTCCTCAATGTGCTGCCCCACTAAAACCTTTTGTTTGAGATTTATCAATTGGCTAAAGAAGGTGTTGCTCTTTGTATCCTCATAATGTGCTATCATTTCCTCCGTAAAAATTGACCAAGTGACAATTTTTTTACGGGAGCAAAGCCATTGATACCATACAAATGTATTTTGTTCTAGATGTAAAGTTGCAATGCGTACCTTTTGTGTGTTTTTCACGTTATGGAGATCAAAATATTGCTCCATCTGTAGTATCCATGTTACAGGATCTTTTCCATCAAACTTCCTCATATCCATTTTTGGAATATGGTGGTTCTTCCCGCCAACATTAGAGTTTATGAAATCACGATTAACATTTATTTTGTTCTCATCATGAGTTTCCTCTACTATCTTTTCACCATTAGGAAACATTTCTTGTATCAACTTTGTCAAACCTTCCATGTCTGCTTTTAGATCATTTTTCATGTTTTCCATGTTGTCTTTCATGTCATCCATCTTAGCTTCCATGCCAGCTTCCATGCCATCCATCTTAGCTTCCACGCCTTTCTTCAAACCGTCCATGTTCGCTTCCACGCCTTTCTTCAAAACTTCCATTTCATTTTTTGTTGCTCTTTGCGAGAGTGAAATTTGTTGCACTTGCTCTTGTAATTTTGATAGATCATGTTGCAATTTTTCATCTTCATGAGTCATAGTAGAGCCTTCTGAAGGCTTAATGGGTGTTGAATTCTTTTTAGGGGCCATTTTAAAATCCAATATTGATATCTATTCTACAATTTTCCCTTGGAATCAATTCAACTTGATTCTTCCAACAAGACTTATGTAATTCGGAAAAAAAATACACACCTTTTACTAGCTTTTAGGAGCTCGATATTGAAATTGAATTATCTCTGTAATTGAAAATCTTTGATATCTCAAATTCAGCCCTGTAGTAGCCCTCTGAAGCTTCTTTCAAATGCCACAGGTCTGACCTGATTTGGATTCTCCAAGACAAATTTGTGTCCAATCTCCCACAATGACCTAATTTTGGACTGGTTCAGTAGAGCGAACTTGTACGACTTTCCACGTGTCACTGTCTTGTACGGGCCGTTTAATTGCGACCATTTTTGACGGCACTCCAATCCAATCTCCAGACAGAGAGTTATTGAAATTTTCCCACGATCACCTCTTTGAGATGAAATTCAGGAGCCTGAAAAAGCACTACCTTCCACAAATCATATCTCCAAAAATATTTGGAACCAAGCTCTGAAATGTTTTGACGACTTGCCTCAGGATTTCAGCTTCGCGCCATATGCATTTCAGATTCTGAACCTTCGTAGAAAAATTTTTATAGCGAAAATGCCACGATGACCTGTTTAGGAGCTTGAAAAAAGGCCTAACTTCCACAGATGATATCTCCGAAAATATTGCGAACCAAGCTCTGAAATTTTTAGAAAATCTTCCTCAGGATTTCAGCTTCGCACCCTAAAAATTTCAGCTTCTGAAACTTCGTAGAAAAAAGTTATAGCGAAAATGCCACGATGACCTGTTTGGAGCAGCGAAACCCTAGAATCCAAAGCTCTGATACCAAATGTTGTGTAACCAGCTCCAAAAATAGAAGAAAAGAGATATCAACGCTTTAGAAATAAGCCACTTCGAGGGGGAAACCTCCAATACATTACATAAATGAACAATTCTTGGATGATACAATTTACAAAACCTCCTTTCTATATATAGGAGTCCATGGGGCCATAATGTAATCCTCGTGGGCCACAATGTAATCCTAGCCGACCTAACAATAATAATTTAAGGGCACAATAATAACAAAATGGGGGTTACAAGGGTACAACAATAACAATAAGGGGTTTACACTAACAATACTAAGGGGCTATACTAGTGATATAGGGACCTAACAATGGCAAGTGAAATACTTCACTGCAGTGGCCCAACACATGAATTCAGTAATATGATGCTTTATTTCCTGTGATCTAGTATGTTGACTTGAAAGTGATACAAAAAACCCTTCAGGTTTAGAAAAGTATAACTACAGAAATTTTCATAAATTAATCCACCCTCAATACTTCAAATGATGACGTATTTATACAAAAATTATACAAAATATCCTAGAATAAACTTAGGAATTTTTCTTGGAAAAATAAATATCTTCATGTAAGAAGATAGTGACAACTGTCTAACTAATTGCTAGTTGTCCTATTTATTGAAATAAAAAGGATTGTTGTTTTGATTTAGGCTGCAGCTAGGCAACTAAGGTGTCCCTTACGCTGGCATTTTTATCTTCAATATTTCATCTGATACACTTTATTGCAAAAACTATTTACTGCTAATGTAAAAAACATCAAACTTTATTTTTACCTTTCATGCCTTGTTTTCACTGTAATCTGATCTTACAATAAATAAGTTAACTTCTCTCAGAACTCAAGTTCTGGCAATTTAATCTTCATAAGCCTTCTAAAGTTTTCATCAACTTCAGTGTATTTGGAAAATGTTGGTTTCTTCACAAACAGGTGTTTTACTTCATGCTGCAAGTAAAATAGATTTTCAAATTTCTTATACAAAACTTTCCTTGTTGGGATTCCCTATAAATATGATTTTTTTACCTGTTCTTTAGCCAATTCTCTCATCTTTTTGTCATAATCCTCCTACTTCATCAATTTGTCATTGATTACTAGAGGATTTGGAAGGCTTTTTTGCCTGAAATATCAAATTTGATCATAAATCTTGTGATTTCCATTTCCATGTTTTGGCACTTTTCTTCTAATTGGTTCATTAAGTTCTTTTTTGATATTACCTTCCTTACTTCAAATATGATCTTTTTTCTATCTGTAATTCCAATTTCATCCAATTCTTCTTTATTTTTGGAATTGAGGAATTTGATAATTTCTAATGCATCTTCATGATTTTTACCTACCTCTTTGGTTTTCTATGATTTTTACCTATATAGATGGCCAAGTATCATTGACTGCTACAATGATATTGGACCATAATTGATTCTTAACATGTGCCATAGGTTCTTGCAAGGTTAATTGTTTTTCTAATTTCTTTAGTTGTTCATTCAACCTATTAGCCTTTTTCTCTTCATTCTTGGCATTAATATATGCAAGATTTTTGGCATCTTCCATATTTTTAATCTATTCCCTTAGCCTATTTATTTCATTTGTTTGGATGGACATGTCCTGCATTGCCTTTACCAATTTACTTTCTTCATCTGATTGCTAGGTTTTTGTTGCTGAAGACTCAGTGGAAAAATTTGTTGATGAAGTTACTAGGATTGTTGTAGCCATTAGAGCTTTAGGATCTAGTGTTTCTGCAAGTGTAGATGGCACTGTTGTTGTAACTACATGAATTATAGTGGCAGGGACTTCCTATGTGTTTTTAGCTTCTTTTTCTTAGACCAATTTGTCCATCTCAATCTCCATTTCTTTAATCTGCACTGTCAGCTGTAAAATGAGACCCATCATCTCATATTTTTTATTATAATCCTGTAAAATATCCATATCTTAAGGATGCTCAGTAGGAGGTAGTTTCAACTATTTCTTATGTGCAGCAATATCATCATTCTTCTTTTTAATTAGTTCCTCTGCAGCTTTTATGTTTTGAGGATCATAACCTACCTCAATCACTAATTCATCCAATGATTTTATTCTGATATCCTTTGCGAAGACTTCTCCAATTTGAGCTGATCTCTTACATTTATCAAAGTATTTTGAAGCTTTTGTGCACTCATTGATTTAGTAGTCATTGTGGCCGAATAAAGCATCTCTCCTTCTTGTTTATGAAATTCAATTTGGTCAAAAGGATGAATATCCTGGACTCGAACTTCAAAATCAATTTTTTTATAATTAGAGGATGTTTTATGAGTTGGTACTGTGGGCTGGAGCACTATCATTAGCATCTTCTTGTTCTTGTAATAAAAGGCTCAAAAAAACCTATTTTTTATGCTGGGAGTCTACTTTAAGTACTGAGAATATATTTCATTTTTTATTTCTTCATTTTGAGATTTAATCTCCTTGTACCTTTCCTTGATGTCCATATCCTTTTCTTTAGTTTTCTTTGATGATGACACTTCTATACTATGTTGTTTTTGAATCAAATATGTATTAGAAGTGGTAGGCTACTGTTCATTTTCAACTACTATAGGAGGTACAATATATTTCTCTGGAATCTCTGTGCCAATGACCTCAACTATTTATTTTTCTTTGCTTGTAGGATTATTCTTTGGCTTTTTTTCATATCTGAGTTTAAATTTGGTCTCTGTAGTGGTCTCAACTATGTAAGACCCTTCTTCCTTGTTTCTTTTCATACTTTTGTGTTCTTGAGCTAGAGTCTGCAAAGTGTGACTAGTATCACTTTTCTTATCAGTTTCTACAAATGTATTCTGTAACCATTCTGATTGGTTTGAGAATTTATCAATATCAGACTTCTTTTCATGAATTTATGGATTTAATTTACATTTAACTCTGATTTTGTTGATTATACCAAAGGGATCATAATACCAAAGAAAACTAGTGCTGAACTTTAACTCTAACAACTACCTTTCTACCTCTGGACCTACTTCTTTGTTATTACAAATGAATAGGCCAACCTGGTTATTCATTTTAAATTGTGTCTTATTCTTTGCAGCGAAGAAATTTACAGCATTCGAGTTTAAAAACTATCTTATATACTCTAGAGAAAACAACCTCATGGGGAGGTATTTTGGAAATTTATAGGGAATCAGATTTGTCCCATAGACTCTGATTTCAGTGTGATTTTGGTATAAATATTAATCACCTGTCATGCTTTGCTCAGATAGTTGCAAAACTTTCTTGATTTCGTTACTGATCCTGGGCTGAACACTATTGTTTAGCAAATTGACCAAGGGATGGATAAAAGAATATGTAAACTCTGAATAAGTAAACTCATTTGACTCCTTCCTTATTAAGGAAGTCCAAAATATAATAGATTGTGGATTTCCCTCCACATCCAACTTCTAAAGAGTTATAGGAAACTTTTTCAGACTGGAAATAAAGGAATATTTGGAAAATAAATGAAGAATACCTAAAGAAACGTTCAGTAGGTAATTTGAGTAGTTGCTCATGGATGCTATAAGCAATATATTGTGCAAAATTAAAGACAACTACAGGGGGCTGGCCAGGTACAAAAATGGACAAGAAACCAAGTACTAATGCATTAGCATGTTCATCTGTGAAATATAAAAAGATAAAATATAGCATGGAAATAATATGTCTGGTTCTTTTTGAGAATTTAGAAGAGGAGTATGCAGGGTTGAGCTTAGGAATTTCCACATAGGATGGCATAAAAGTTTGAAAATTTTGAAATCTCTTGGGAAAGTCAAACTCCAAATAGAAATTTTTGAGGGCTTCAATTGATAAAGGAACTTCATTAGGCTGAAGCTGTTACTAGAGCATCTAGTTAATAGATTCAGCTGTAGTGGTAAACAACACTTCTTTTTCATAACTCACAATGGCTCTTTGATCTGGAGAATAACAAGATTGGCATAATATGATAGCTTCTGGGTTTTGATGAGTGTGAGGGACAACATATTTAGGAAATTTTGATTCCCAAATGTACACCTCATCTGCTTGATCTAAAAATTTCTCTTGGCTCCATTAGTGGAGCTCAAGAAGGTTAAACTCTGTCACAGTATCTGTAATTTTTAAGTCTACATCTTCCAAGGGATTATCTTCTACATCTAGAACAGGAGGTTGTAGAGGGTTTATCACAATAGTGCTTTTGGATGCCATTTATTGGTTTGATTTATCAATTTAAACACTTTTGACCGTTAAAACACTAATTTTAGGCCTGTGAAATACTTCTGTAAGTTTAAACAGTTTATAGAAGGATTTAGATATGGCAAGGATTCTATCTTTTCCTACAAAACTTATAACTCTGATCAATCTAACTCAAACTGTATTTTTCTGTATCAAAAAACCAATTTCCTGACCTTATAGCCTCAATAAATGATATATAGGGTTTTCAGTAAACTTTTTATGATGAAACAATCCTAGAGCATCAAATTTTATGCAGAAATGATTTTGAGTAATGTAAGAAAGTTTTTGGAGATCTAAGAGGGATTTTTAAGTTTGCAGATGGCTTAAACTCAATCATAACTTGTTCTAAAATAGTTCAAGGCTTAAGAGCTTGGGAAAAATGCTCTGGGCTTACAGAAATGATGAATTTATGAGGCATAGGGTTTCTTTTATGAATACAGGTTTCTAAATGATTCATTTAACAATATATTTCTTTCAAATTGATGAATAAGGCTCTTTCTCTGAAGAATACCTGTAAAAATGGAATTTCGCTATGAAGAAGGGGTTTTTGGTGTTGGAAAGCTTTCAAAAGCTTCTTCTAGCCTTTATATGCAATCTGATGGTTCTTGCAGCAATTGTAGCAGTCGATTTTGGTGAATTATGTTTGTTTTTTAGCTAAAATAGAGGTGACAATGTTCATTTTTGGTTTGAAAAGGTTTTATGAGCAGAAAACGGTAATAGAAGGCTTGAATAAATGCATTTAGTTGATTTTATAAATAATTTGTTGAACAGTGATTCCATTGATTGCCGATCAATTCAAAAAGAGGTGGTTTGGGCGTGGTTGAGGGAATAAGCACTAAGCGGTTTTTGCATGGTCGAAAGGTAGTAAGTGGGATTGGATGAATCGATCCGATCCAATAGAATAGATAAAACTTAAAACAATTTATATCACAAGGTTCAGACTTGTTTAACGTTTTCACAATCAAATTTGTGATTGGGGATCTGCACCATTAGATCTGGTGGAAAGGAGCAAACAATTGAGATCATGCGATGAAGCTACAAGGTTGAAAGGCGTGGGGCCTGGGATCTCTATGCAGTGGAAGTGTAAAATGTATTAAAATATAAGATTTTAATACATAGTTTTAAATTAAATATGATAGACGGGTTAATGTTTTGTTTAACTAATGAAATGCATATAAATGTAAGTTTAGCATTGGGCAGGGTTAATATATAAAGAAACAGTTTTAACCTATAAAATGAGTGAAATAAATATCACGTGGATGAAACCAACCATAGGGAGTTAATTACGCCGATAGGCGTAGCCCCCTATCGGAAATAACATCTTTTGTGATTATGCTAATTAATCTTTTTGATCTGATGGTCTAGATTGAAAGATGCCGGTATATTCTCATCGTCGCCACTCAATAAATGGATCAAATATACCCCACTAACTTCCTTGCATATCTAAAACATGTGATTAAACCACACTTAAATTAAAAATTTACAAATCTTGATTAAAAATTTACTATACCATTTATTAATTGCCACCTATCAAGATTAACAACTAGAAGGAAACTGAAACATTAAATCTTCTCCAACTGTTGAAATCGTTTTGCAACGTGTCCCATGCATTTCACACGAGCCATAGTGGCAGCAAGAGGTGCGTGTTGAAATCGTTGTGCAACGTGTCCCATGCCTTTGACACGAGCCATAGTGGCGGCAAGTGGTGCGATTCGGGAAGTGGAAGGTTCGACCAACGAACCGATCCCGATTTCAACAAGTTTATTCTGCACAACGATGATCGGTTTTTTGTTCCTCAATATCCATCCCACTTCACACAGTTATTAGGAAAGTGGAATATCTTTGAAGCTCGTGGAGATTTTCACAAGAGAATGCGAGGAATTGTCTTGCGTTTCGTGAATATTTCGGTTGTCAAAGACCAGATTCTGTAGGAAATACAAAATATCATAACTTCTAGTTTGTCAGGTTGGGGAGGGAGAAATGTGAATTTCATGCAAGAAGCAAAAGAGGTCATAACGCAGTCTAAAGTTCGATCCTTCATTCAATCATTATGTAATGACTATCGCAATTTTAATTTTAATGTTAATTTCCTAGATTCGACTCGGTTTGGATGGTGCATATGATATTTTCGCTCATGGCTAATCACATACTAAGTCTTTCACCGAGCTCGGAGCTAGAAAACATGAAGCGCAACTTTTGTGATGTGATAAAGGGGGTTTACAGCATCCCATTGAATGTCCCTGGCACAACTTACTACAAAAGCTTTCAGGTAATACTATATAATAATGGATGCAGGGAGATTTCCGATTTCCGATAGCTTACAGTGTTACATAACACAGTTGCATTGCATCACATTGCCTTATTGCACTCCACGAAACATATGTATGTGCAAGACTCTATAAATCGAGTAAGAGTCTGGTTGTATTCGTATTCACATTCTCTGCAAATTACCGAAGTGATCGTCGCATTTGAATCACGCCTTGGTGCATGAATAGAGGAAAGGAAAACTAAGGGTTTAGAATCGAATGCGAAATGAACTATGGGGAAAACGTAGAAGGAAGAAGTGGTGTTCAACTTGTTGGAGAAATCTGCTAGATAAAGCCAATCTCCAAATGCCAGATCAAAATTGGATCGATTTCCAATTTTATCATAGTAGATTGCGCTGGGCAAAGAAATTATATGTAATGCCGGATTGAATGGTGCGTAGAGGACGTCGTTGTGAAATGTCAAGTTGGAAAAACTTAAACCTGAAACTTAAAACCTTAAGCATAAATATGTTGTCACGTTTTAATATTGTTGTTAATATATTATATGAGTTGCTTTAAAAAAACTCGTAAAAGAATTCTTAGGTTTTAGTATTGTTAACATATTAACCATAGCGGTTTTAAAACCCTATTTGTTTTATATTGTCAATACTAAAACCTTGTTGTTATCTTTTAGTTCTAAAGGTTACTTTTCCAATAATCCTTTTAGATTGTAAGTTTTAATATCATATGTAACAATATATTAGTATTATATATTATATTAAAATTATAGTACATTAAAACTTGAAATGTAAAGTGCTTATTATAATTAAATTTATGTTAATAAACTAAAAATTTACTCTTATGATAAGTTTTAATATAATATGTAATAATATATTAGTATTATATATTATATTAAAATTATAGTACATTAAAACTTCAAATGTTAAGTGATTATTATAATTCAATTTATGTTTATATTTTCGCATTTTGATGAAACTGCAATGGTGAAGGTTAATGAATGTAACAGATAGCTATTAGGATTTTTGAAATTCAGTCTTTTAACAATATAACGCTCAATTCGTAAAGTTTTAATGCAACCATTTTTGTTTTAACATTTTTTTTTTATAATATCTATATAAATTTTAATTGTGTTATGTTAAAAAATAATTTAAATATGATTTAAATATATAATTTACATATGTAAAAGATTTATTGGTGTGGAAATATATTGGTATCTTTAAATTTACATAATCTCATCAAAAATTTTAAATTAAAAATATATATATATATATATATATTCTAATATTTATATAATTTTTAATTGTATTTTGTTAAAAAGTAATTTGTATATGTAAAAAAATTAGTAATGTGGAAATATATTTATATTTTTAAATTTATATTATCTCATCAAAATTAAAAAAAAAAAATTAATATTTATGTAATTTTTAATTATATTTTGTTAAAAAATAATTTATATATATAATTTATATATAAAAGATTTAGTGGTGAGAAATATAGTGATACCTTTAAATTTTCATTATCTCATCAAAATTTTAAATTAAAATTCCTATTTCAATTTACCTAGTTATTTTACAAATTATCCAATAACAAAAAATTATATCACAAAAAAATTATTTTCAAACAAAAAAAAATTAATAGATGAACCACTAGTATGTGATTGTGATACTAAATATGCTATTAGATGACTTAAATAGAATTGCATGATTTTAAATTTTCTGTTGATACTGGATTGGTCATCGATCGAGGGCTCGGAAAACAATGATAAAAGATCATATGTTGAGAGGGAAGGCAATTAAATGCATTCCACTAAATCATACGAATGGGATTCTCTTCCAAGTGACACCTTGTTGGCAAGGAAAGTGATCAGTCTTGTCACGTAAATTGATGTCGGGGCATTAGGCTCAAAAGTTACTTTGTACATAAGTAGACATAGGGGGTCCCATGTTTTTGAGATTTCTTGTAAATATTAATATTTTGAATAAATTTGGTAGGGATTTGTAATTGTTCTCAAGACATTTTTAGAACATGAGAATTTGGTTAAGATAGGAATATGAAGAGTCATTTTAGGATCAGCTCAATTATTGAGTCTAATTTTAGGAATTGGGAATGCTAAGAGTTGTTGAACTGTTTGGAGACGTGAATCAATTCAGGTCATCCTTATGGTATAAATGTAATCCTGAAGATTTAGATAGGTTGAGAGTTAGAGTGGGAGAACTTCTTCAGCAACAGAGTAGGAGGGTATTGGCCTTCGCATTGAATATCTCGCCAACCATGAATTTGTAAGTGATTTCTTTAGAGATTGATCACCTGTATATATATATATATATATATCTGTTTGTGGAGAATTGTTCATAAGTTCTGTATGCATAGCATGTGTTCTTGGTAGAATCTATTTGAAGCATGTTTGAAACCCGAGAATAACTATGAATTCTGAGTATCGAAATGATTGAATTGCCTGCTTCGATTGTTCGAACCTTTGTGAGAGTATGGTTAGAGGTCCTGTTTTTGTGAGTAGGAACCTCTGTGCAAAGCACTACCGGTAAATTGAAATTGGGGTTTTGATCGTCTTCTGTGAGCCATTGGAGGAATTGACTTGTAAGGTGAGGTGAATCGATGACTGTAAGGATTGACTCTGAGATAGAATAATTCCTGAGTATGAGGTTAGGGCAAGTTGAATTCCTGTGTTCGCTATATGAGTGAGAGTCTTAATTCCTTTGAAATTGCTGGATTGAATGTGATCTGTGTCGATGATTGCTGGGTTATTAATATGAATAATCCTGCGTGATTATATGTGTGTTATCGATGGAGAATATTCGAATTTGTAGCAGTTAATAATCTTGTGATTGACCAAGTCAGTATGGATCGCTTGAAGTTATTGTGGAACTGTGGTTAGTTATCCAAGGCTTGTGAGCATTGTAAAACACCGTTGCAAGGGTTATGTATGGGCGGAACTCTGCGTCGGAGTAGATAGATGAAAGGAACACCGAGGAACGAGGTTGTAATGTGAAGAAATACAGTGTTGAGATTGAACGAGGAGGATAATCCTTTTATGTAGAACAGGCGGAACCTAAGCGTAAAGGAGTAGAGCGGAACTTGGTGCGTCAAGGAAGATGGAACCTTGCAGGAGTCTATTAGTTCTTTTGGTTTATAATGTTAGTAATCTCGTTGGTTTATTAATATCCTATGTTTAAAATACTGATTCTTACGGATTATTACTTTATTAGGTTTTTTAGTTTAAAATATCAATTATTATGGTTTATTAATCTCTTGTGTTTTTAATATTGATCCCTTATGTTTATAATATTTATCCCTTGGGTTTATTAATATCTTCACTTTAAAATATTAATTGTTAGGGTTTATTAATCTCTTAGGTTTTTTGTTTTTAAATATTGTTTCATATGCTTTATTACTCTCTTGAGTTTAATATATTAATTCTTAAAGTTTATTACTTTCTTATGTTTTTGGGTTTAATATTATTAATATATTAATATATATTATTAATAAATATTCCAATATTTATTAATAATGTTTATTAATAATATTATAATATTCTTAATATATATTATTAATAATATAACCAACTATAATATAATATATATTATTAGTTCTTTTGGTTTATTAATAATATAACCATCTATGATATTAATAAATATTATAATATTATTAATATATCAATCAATATTATTAATATATATAAAATATTTTTGTGATTTTAATCATAATTAATATATTAATAAATATTTTTATTAATATATAATATATGTATTTCAAGTTAATATAATAAAATTATTATATATAATATTTATTTATTGATATATAAATTAATGTGATGGGTAGTGTATATAGGCCTATCAGCGTATATCAACCATATTAGTAAATATAATGTGGTTGTGCTAGTTAAATACGAGCTAAAAGGTGAATAAAGGAGATAATACATTAATTAATGTTTAGTAATGAAATGTGATGAGGGAAAATATACTAATCCTACTATAAAACATGATATAGGAATGAATTTCATTGTTGTGGGTCCCTTTATAATGTTTTTACACTTAGGATATATTATTTTTTTAGGTTTTTTCAGAAAAAGGGGAATTAGTCAAGGGTTTTACTTTCCCTAAGTATAATGAGTTTTACACTTAGGAAAAGGGATTTTTTTGCAAGAAAAACTGAATGATAAGAGGAAAAAAGGAAAAATGAAGGGGAAGGAATGAAAATGGAGGGAATTGAGTATTTTTACAGGGTGATGATTTTTTGAAGGAAGTTAGTGACTGATTTGACCAATTTCTACTTATCCATGATTGTAAAAACTGCTTCTACCAACCCATATCCTACCCAAACATTTTTTCTTCATTTACTTAGGTGCATTTGAGCTTGCAAACCCTTGTTAATTTTTCTTTTAAAACATCAAAATAACTAATTCTATCCTTATTTCTTCCAATGGCTCAGATTAAACTATTGAGCTCCTTATTTATTCTCTATCTAACTACTGGTCTGCCAAGATTAAACTGTTTGGCTAGATATTTATTCTCTACCTAATAGCATGAACTTTAAATCATGAGAGGTTAAGATTAAGCTATTTAACTTTCATGGATTGTGGCATTGTAACAAGCTGCACACAATTTTTATTTTGTTGTAATAGTAGTGGCATTTGGATTTGCATCACTTTCATGTTTTATTTTTATCTCTTTTTGTTTGGGGTCCATTTTTCTATTCTTTTTTATCTTTTTATTTCAAGTCGTTTGATTTTTACTTTAGGACTTTTACCCTCTTTGCATTTTTTATTTTATTTTTCTAATATGGGAAAACAATTTGTAGAAATAAAAGTATTTACATATTATAAGACTAATCAAATTCAATTCAAAAATTATGAATCCTATTATTATAGGACCCTAACAGTGGTTCCACATGGGGATGGCATTTCCTGTTGAAATGTCAAGGACTTTGAGACTAGTAGTCTTTGGATTTGGACTATGTTGGCCTTGGAAATGTTTTCTGAGCTCTGCAATTATTCATACTTATGATATTTTTATCCTTCAAAACTTAGGGCCTTCTCTTTGGGCTTCAACTTTGCTAAGAAAAACATCCAATCCAATCGAAAATCTGCAATGTTATGTACAATTAATAAAGTAAACAAAGTGAACTATCTCTGTTATCTTGAAGAGTAGTAATGCTTCATCACTCTACCATTGACAGGTCCACCTAGCAGATTTGATCCATCCAAATCCTTCAAAAAGAAAGCATTGTTACCTCTGTAACCATAAATAACATAAGGTCCTTTCCATAAGAAATCAAATTTCCCATGTTTATATTTCTCTTCTCTTATTCAATCCCACTTTAGAACTTTTTCACCTATATAGAAATCATCTTCCTTAGTCTTCTTGTCAAAAATATTTTTAATCTTTTCTTGAGCAATTTGAGACTTAAGATAAACCTCTTCTCTAGTTTGCTGCAAGTGTATGGTTTGGTTAATCCTTCTTTGAATATCATTGGTTTCAACTTGCAGTTCTTGAATTATACTCATTACTAGTACTCCTAAAGAGGATGGAAAGACAACATCCATCCCATAAAAAGGTTGTTAAGGGGATGTACCAATAGATTTCTTTGTGGTAAGTCTATTTGCCCATAAGGCATTCACTAACCTTTTGTTCTGAGTTTTCTTATTGTCTTCTAGTAGTTTCTTGATGATGTTCACAAGGGTTTTATTGGAGGGTTCAACAAGGCCATTACCTTGAGGGTAATATGCAATAGAATGGCCAAGCATAATGTGGTATTTATGACATATTTCAATCATCTTTTTGGACTTGGATGCAGCTGCATTATCAATGATTATCTTTTGGGGGCATCCAAATCTCGAGAGTATGTTGTTTTCTAAAAATGAGATTATGATAGTGTCACTGGATTGCTTGGAAGGTATGGCTTCTATCCACTCAGTGAAATAATCTGTGGCCGTCAAAATCCACTAGTGTTGGACTGAGGATGGAGGGTGAATTTCACCAATGAAGAGAAGACCCCATTGCTGAAAACAAATTTCTATTGAGATGGGTTTTAAGGGTAAAGGCATCAGCTTTTTCTTTCCTTCAAAGGTTTGGCACTTGTGACAGGATGTCACATAATTTTTTACATCTACAAACAAGGTAGGCCATTAAAAACTAGCTCTCAAGATTTTATCTATAGTAGTCTTCCAGTAGAGATGTTCCCCACAGTCACCTGCATGAAATTCTTCCAAAAATTTATCAGCTTCTTCTTTAAGTAAATAATTCAATATCATTCCACCATGATCTTTCCAAAATGGTGTATTGTCTATGATACAAAATATTATTGCCTTTAACTTTAAAAATCTAGCTTTAGTTCTTAATAATCCAGTAGGAGCTTGTAAATTTAGTAATACAAATAAAATATTTGCATACCATGGTGTGTCTGAAAAGGCTTCACTGATCTCTAGATTCGCCATCTCTTCATGATCATCTATTAATAAAATTAATATCTAAAGCATGAAAATTTGATTCAGCCATGAGTTTGGCTAAACCTTAACCTTTTATTAGTTTGGTGGGTTTTGTTTATATGTCATATTCCAAAATGGTGGAAATCCACTTGCCTCGTTTACCATCAATCCCATACTATGTTAGAATGCCTTTTACAACTGCATTTGGAACATAAGTAATGATATGTGAATAAAGGATGTACACTCTAAAGCCTTTGATAGCTTTCACTAAAGTCAGTCTCTGCTTTTCCATTATGTTATACTTTAAGTGAATTGTTGAAAAAATAAATGGGTTGCTCATAGCGTTGATCATTTTTCTGTAGTAAAACTGCAACAATATTGTGTTCTGAAGCAAAGGAAAAAATAATGAAATATTTTTTAAAATCAGGACTTATAAGGACTGGTGTTTTTGTCAAGGCGTGTTTAATTGATTCAAATGATTTTTTGGCCTCCATAGTCCATTTAAGTACTGAATATTTTTTCAACATATTGTTAAGTTCTCTAATTATTTCATCTAGATTTGAGATGAATCTTCTGAGAAAGTTGATTTTACCTAAGAAAGCTTGCAACTCTTTAATATTCCTAGGAGGAATAATGCTTAGAATGGCCTCTATTCTAGATAGGTCTATCCTAATTCCCTCTTTAGATGTGATATGTCCTAATAATTCACCTTCTTCCAATCCAAAAAAATTCTTTTTAGGATTTAGAGAGATGCCAAATTTATTGCATTTGAGAAAGACTTGTCTGAGATGGTCTAAATGTTCATTGTCAGTCTTTGAAAATACAGTAATATCATCTAAATAAATCACAAGGAATTCATGAATCTCTTTAGCAAAGGCTATATCCATATCTCTTTGAAAAGTGGCTCCTGCATTTATTAATCCAAAAGGCATTTTCACATACATGAAAGTGCCCCATGGAGTAGTAAAAGAAGTTTTAGGTTGGTCTTTTGGTTGAAATATAATATGGTTATATCCAGAGAATCCATCAAGTAATGAAATTCTAGAAGAACAAACCACCCTCTGTAGAATGTGATCCATCTTGGGGAGAGAGTAGTTTTCTTTTAAGGACACTTTATTTAAATTCCTCAAATCAACACATAGTCTGATTTCTCCTGTTTTTTTCCTAGTGGGAACTAGATTTGAAACCCAATCATAATATCTGATTGGTGCAATTATTTGGGCTTCATACATTCTCTTAACCTCTTTCTCAATTAAAGGCATTGAAACTAGGTTGATCCGTCTAAGCTTCTGTTTGAAAGGTTTTTGATCTTCTTTTATGGGTGTTTTGTGCTATATTATGCTAGTGTCATATGATTTTAAGTCCTCATAACTCCATGTAAATACATCCTGAAATTCCTTAAACAGAGCTATATATTTTATTTTGTGTTCATTCGATAAGGCTTTTGAAAATTTAATCATCTTAGTTTTTAACTCTCTTCCTATATTTCACTCTTTAATATCAGATCTTAATGGCTCCATCTTAGGTTTCCTTGAAATATCATTAGAGTCAAAAATATCTTCTAAAGGGGCTAATCCCTTAGGTAAAAAAAATGTCCTTGAGGTTTAAAATGTCAGAATCATCATCTACTAACTCTTCAATATCTACTTTCTCTAGATTTTATTTCTATTTGAGTAAATTTAGTGGGTTTAGTAAAATCTAAGTTATTTACATCTACATTGTTTAAATCAATCTCACTATCTATGTTTTCATCTATTGTACAATTTGTGTCTATATTACAACCCTGAAATTCTCCTTCATTGTTCATGAAATGATAAATCTATTCATCATGTGAAAATATTTGCGAATATTTAATATTGTCTGGGATTGTAGGCCTGTGTTTAACTTCTGTTATATATTTATGATTTGGTTGAAATGGAAGATTACAAGTACTAGCAAAAGTTGCTAATTTGTGGGCTTGTATATTCTGTTTTCTAGGAATTGCAGCAAAATCACATTCAAGCAGCTCTTTAATGAGATCTAAAATAGTATCTCTATATTGGCTTAATCTTGGATTATATACAGAATATTATCCTATTATCTGTTTCACAATTAACTCAAAATCTTCCATGATTGACACTCTTTTGGTTCCTAAATTTCTAACAATCTGCAGTCCTAAAATAAGAGCTTCATATTCAGCCATGTTGTTTGTACATTTGAAATTTAATCTAAAAGCATGACAATCTACATGATTTTTTTCCATATTGCGTATCCAAACTCCTGCTCATGCTCCTAATTTATTAACTGATCCATCAAAATATAGGTGCCATAATGATTCATGAAAAATGGTGTCATTGTCTGGTGGTTTGTTTTTATGTTTTAGTTCATTATTGTTTTCAATGCCAGTTTCAGAATTATATAAAATGAATGAATCCATATTAGTAGGTGTAGAGTAAGTAGGATAATTTCTTGGTATTTCTACACTACTAACCATGTACTTCATTAATGTTTCTCTGTAAAGTTTCTTGGGTTGGCCAAAAACTGATATTGTTGCGTAAGACATATCAAGTTGTAGAGATACCTGCATTTTAACTCCCCATGAGCGAGATAATAGCATTCCATATTTGGGAGGGATGTCAGCTACTACAATGTCCTTGAATTTTCTTTTTCCAAGGTATTGAACTAAAGTAACACATAAATATTTAATCAAGCATAAACATTTCACTTTGCTGGAGTAGAAGAGATCTTTGTAAGCTCTAGTGATGTCTAAATTCAAGGTTTCCATTATTTCTTTTGGCATCAAATTGTGTAAAGCCCCTAAATATAGAATTGCATTATGTAAAATATGAACATGAATAGTTAAGTTAATGTAGAAAGGTGGAACTGTTCCATCTTGGTGTTTCCCATTAACATTAGGACCAAAGATTAAGTCTGGTTGATCATCACTCAAATTTACTGAATCTTCTCCATCATTCATATTTAAAGTCTCAGTGATAGGTGTTTTTTATAGGTCATGTTTTATCAACTCTGTCAAAGGAATTGGTATCTTCAATTTAGCAATTTCAGCTTGGATATTAAATGGTGCCTGTGATTTTCCTAGCTAAATTATTTCTTCTTTTGTAACTGTAGTTTGGGTACGTTTATCTTCTTTTTTATACAGTTGGTTTCCCATTCTCTTTTTGTATTTCCACTGTTTTACTACTTTTAGTTTTATTTTCATGGACATTTTGAGACTTAGTGGAAGTCTTTGCAGATTTTGTATTTTCAACAGCTATTTTAGCAGTGGTAGCTTTAGGATCAGCTGATTTTGGATTAGAAGTAGGTGTTTTTCAGTCTAAAATTGTTGTTTTAGTAGAATTTGTTGTCTTGGCAGCAGAAGATTTTTCAAAATCTGTTGATGTTTGGACAACATCATCTGTGATGTCAACAATTTTAGGACTAGGTGAAATTTTGGGACTTGAAACTTTCTGGGTTGAACTAGATTTTTGTTTGGTTTCCCTAGGGAGAATTTGTAGAACTTTAGTAGTAGGACCCTCTACTGTTTTCTTCGCTTGAGTTTGGGTATATTTCTTAATATAAGGCTCTACATTTTCTTTCTCCTAAGCTTATATTGCTTATGAACTTCATTAATTGCAAACTCATAACCTTGTTTGTAATCAAAAGACTCACCAGAATCTAATTGTAGTTGTTGTAAATCATATAACTCTTGTTCTTATTGTGTAAGAAAAATGGTGTTATCCTCATTAATACCCATTAGATTAATGGTGTCTTCATCATCTTCATTTGATGAGAAATTTCAGCATAGTTCTCTTGGAAAGGTGGTCTTATTCTTTGGTCAGGTGCTGATTCTCTACATCTTCCAGTGTTGGTGTTTTTCCTAAAATTGGGATTTCTAATTTGAGGTCCTTGTTGTTGGCTATCCCACTGTGGTTTTCTTTCCATATTATCTAACCTATCCATCATTCAGCCTAATTTTTTTGCTAATCGACCTATTTTCAAATTTGAATTAGATGTTTCCTCTTTTATTGTTTCTCTCATTTCATTTCTTAATCTAGCTTTCTTTGCTAACAAGTTTGCCTCTACAGTAACATAATTACTTTGCATCTGCTCTAAGGTTTCTAGAGTTCTCTCTCTCAGTTGATAGGCTATATATGTATCAAATCCATTAGGGAATTTGATAAGGAAATATTCTGGAGGAGGCTTAAGATTAGTAAGAATTACATTATAAATACTGTTATATCTAGTGTAGTAATCTTGAATTGTTTCAATTGGTGCTCTTTTTATGCTTTCAAATTCAGATAAGATTTGTAGTGGGTTTTTCTTCTATTCCCATATATTAAGAAATAATCTATCAAAAACTTCTAAATCAACAATACTACTAGTATTCAAACCTTTAAACCACTTTTTTACCTCACCAGTTAAAGTTTGAGAAAAAAGTCTCATTTGGACATCAGCGTCATCTATTTCATGTAGTTCAAAATAGTCTGTCATCTTATTAACATTCTCTTGGGTAGTATACTGAGTGGTTGCATCAAATTGAGGGATTTTTCTTTGATAATCCTAGGGCATGTCATGTAATTGTGCTGGTAGGATCAAAGGAGCATATCTGGAAGCCATGGCTTGGATTCTAGCTTGGCTAGGAGGTAAGTTTGGAGTACTTGGTGAAGAACTATAAGTACTTGCTGATGTAGTTAAAGAAATTGAAATGAGATTGGAATATAAGAAGATGTGCTGGAAAATGTGGTTGAGATAGTAGAAGATGAAGTTGGGATATGTGAAGAGGTGCTTGGGAATGATAATGATGTATTGGAAAATGCAGCAGAAATACTAGGTGATGAACTTGTGATGGTGGAGGATGGAAAAAAAATTCTAGGTTGAAATGTCTGCTTAGGAAAGAATAAATATGTGGAATGAAGTGTGGTGGAAATAATGGATGAAGTGTTAGTGAATATGGATGAACCTACAGATTCTATAAGGCTCGTATCTAAATGGTTGATAGAAGGATTAGGGGTGCAGGCTGATAAAGCACTCAATTCAACTGAATGTTGTAAATAAGATTCATCTATTTCTTTAATCAAAGTAGCAGTCATGGCATCAATCTTATCATAAACATCAAAAATATTTTCCTTAGAATCAACTGAAACAATTTCCTTCATAGTTTCAATGAATGAAATAAAATCAGGATCTATTATAGTTTTATGTAAGTCACTTTCTTATTTAGTTATGAATAAATATTGTTCAAAATTCAAATCAAATTCTTTGTCTTGTAAACTTGATAATTGTTTTAGAAGATAATTTACTTTGACTAATGAAATATTATTACCTAAATCTTTTGCTCTTTTGTTTTTCTTTCAAATTCTGTCAGGATTATCTACCATGACAGCAAGTTGTGGATTTGGATTTGACCTAGTATAGTAGACTCTTCTGGAAGCCAGAATTAATTTTTTTATGAAAATATACTCAAAACATATTTAAAAATATCTTGAGGTGAAAAGATAAATGAAAACATTTCTTTTAAGATCTATTTAAAACACTAAGGATTGGTTAGTTACCCAGTATGGTCGCCAGTATGTTATCACTCCAATAATTCTTAAAAGTTGTGAGATTTTTTATTTTTTGTTTAAAGAATATTAGAGGTAACCAAAAACCTACTTTTAATATTTAGGATCTAGCCTTCCTAATGCTCAGAGAGGGGTCCCTCCATATGATTTAACTTTGTTGATTATATTTGATTTTAGGCTAGTTATATGGGAAAAATTGGTTTTGGGGTTTTGATTTGGTTTGGTGGGGAAATCACTTACTTAGATGGATAGCTATAGATCTGTATCCAATTGGGAAAATGGAGTCAATATGTCAAGCATTCATATCAGGATCAAGGTCTAAAGGTAAATGTCTATAAGGCAAGATAGCAGAGTCACTTCAGATCTTCGAGGCTGATGGTGAAATGGTTTTTATCTGGATAAAAGAGAAATTAAGGGTTCTTAAAGCCGAATTAGGAGTGAAAAGGCAGAGGTGAATTGAAATCAGGGAGAAATTAAGGGTTCCCTAGTCCGGATATTAGTAGAAAACATTTAAATGATAATCATTCAAAACAAAGTGCTTTTAAAAAAAATTGAAATACAATTCTTGATATATAATTTACATTAAGAACACATTCATGAATAGATGGAAAACATAAGAAATTTTACAAAATGACAAGTGAAATACTTCACTGTAGTGGCCCAACACATGAATCCTCTAATATGATGCTTTATTTCTTGTGATGCAGTCTGCTGACTTGAAATTGATACAAAAAAACCCTTTAGGTTTAGAAAAGTATAGCTACAGAAATGTTCAGAAATTAATCCACCCTCAATACTTCAAATGATGAAGTATTTATACAAAAACTAGTACGAAATATCCTAGAATAAACTTAGGAATTTTTCATGGAAAATTAAATATCTTCATGCAATAAGATAGTGAAAAATGTCTAACTAATTGCTAGTTGTCCTATTTATTGAAATAAAACAGCTTGATGTTTTGATTTAGGCTGCAACTGGACAACTAAGGTGTCCCTTATGATGGTAGTTTTATCTTCAATCTGATTTTATCTTCAATCTTTCATCTGATACACTTTCATCTGATACACTTTACTGCCAAAACTTTTTACTGTTGATGTAAAAAACAACAAACTCTGTTTTTACCATTCATGCTCTATTTTCACTATAATGTGATCAAACAATAAATCAGTTAACTTCTTCCAAAACTCAGCTTCTAGCAATTTAATCTTCATAAGCCTTCTGAATTTTTCATCAACTTCAGTGTATTTGGAAAATGTTGGTTTGTTCACAAACAGATGTTTTACTTCATGCTGCAAGTAAAGCAGATTTTCAAAATTCTTATACAAAACATTCTTTGTTGGGATTCCCTGTAAATCTTATTTTTTTATGTATTCTTTAGCAAATTCTCTCATCTTTTTCTCATAATCCTCCTGTTTCATCAATTATTCATTGATTACCAGAGGATTTGGAAGGCCTTTTTGCCTTAAAATATCAAATTTTATCATAAATCTTGTGATTGCTATTTCCATGTTTTGGCACTTTTCTTCTAATTGGTTCATAAGTTCTTCTTGGATATTACCTTCCTTACTTCAAGTATGGTCTCTGCTCTATCTGTAATTCCAATTTAATCCAATTCTTGTTTATTTTTTGAATTGATGAATTTGATAATTTCTAATGCCTCTTCAGGTTTTTTACCTAACTCCTCTTTGGTTTTTTGTATTGCTTCTTTTGCCGCTTTAAGTAAATCTTTATGCTCATAAATTACCTGTATAGATGGCCAAGTATCATTGAATGCTTCAATGATATTGGACCATAATTGATTCTTAACATGTGCCATAGGTTCTTTTAAGGTTAATTATTTTTCTAATTTCTTGAGTTGTTCATTCAACCTATTAGCCTTTTGCTCTTCATTCTTGGCATTAATTTGTGAATGCTTTTTGGCATCTTCGATATTTTTAATCTGTTCCTTTAACCCATTTATTTCATTGGTTTGGATGGATATGTCCTACATCGCCTTTACCAATTTACTTGCTTCATCTAATTGTTGGGTTGTTGTTGCTGAAGAATTAGTGGCAGAAGTTGTTGATGAAGTTACTGGGACTGTTGAAGCCATTGAAACATTATGAGCTAGTGTTTCTGCAAGAGTAGATGGCATTGTTGTTGTAACTATAAGAATTACAGTGGCAGGGACTTCCTATTTTTTGTTAGCTTCTTTTTCTTAGACAAATTTATCCATCTCAATATCCATTTCTTTAATTTGCATTGTCAGCTACAAAATGAGACTCATCATCTCATGTTTTTTATTAGAATCCTGAAAAATATCCTTAGCTTTAGGATGCTCAGTAGGAGGTAGTTTCAACTATTTCTTAAGTGCATCAATGTCAACATTCTTATTTTTAATCAGTTCCTCTACAACTTTTATGTTTTTAGGATCATAACCTACCTCATTCACTAATTCCTCCAAGGATTTTATTCTGATATCCTTTGCATTCGATAAATCTTTCTCCAGTTTGAGCTGATCTATTACATTTATCAAATTATTTTGAAGCTTCTATGCACTCATTTCTTTAGTAGTCGTTGTGTAATAAAGAATCTCTCCTGCTTTCTTATTATATTCAATTGTGTCCAAAGGATGAATATCCTCGACTAGAAGTTCAAAATAAACCTTTTTATAATCAGAGGATGTTTTAGGAGTTGGTACTGTGGGCTGGAGCATTGTCATCAGCATCTTCTTGTTCTTGTAATCAAAGGTTGAAAGCATTCTGTTTTGTATGATTGGAGTCTGCTTTAAGTACTGAGAATATATTTCATTTTTTATTTCTTCATTTTTAGCTTTAATCTCCTTGTACCTTTCCTTGATGTCCATATCCTTTTCTTATGTTTTCTTTGATGATGACACTTCTATACTAAGTTGTTTTTGAATCAATTGTGTATTATAAGTGGTAGGTTGATGTTCATTTTCAACTACAGTAGGAGGTACAATATCTTTCTCTGGAATCTTTGTGTCAATGACCTCATTTGTTTCTTTTTCTTTGCTTGCAGGATTAATCGTTGGCTTTTTGTTGTATCTGAATTTAAGTTTGGTATTTGTAGTGGTGTCAGTTGTGTAAGACCCTTCTTCCTTGTTTATTTTCATAATTCTGTCTTCCTGAGCTGGAGTCTGCAAAGTATGACTAGTATCACTTTGCTTATAAATTTCTACCAGTGTATTCTCTAACGATTTTGATTGGTTTGATAATTTCTCAATATCAAGCTTCTTTTCATGAATATATGAAGTTAATTTACATTTAACTTTCATTTTGCTGATTATACCAAAGGGATAATAATACCAAATAAAACTAGTGTTTAACTTGAACTCTAACAACTACTTTTCTGCCTCTGGACCTGCTTCTCTTTTATTACAAATGAATGGGCCAACCTGGTTCTTCAGTTTAAATTGCGTCTTCTTCTTTGCAGCTAAGAAATTTGTAGCATCTGAGTTTAAAATCTATCTTATATACTCTAGAGAAGACAACCTCATTGGGAGATATTTTGGCAATTGATAGGGAATCAGGTTTGACCCATAGACTCTGATTTCAGTGTGATTTTGGTATAAATACCATTCACCTTTCCTGTTTTACTCAGATAGTTGCAAAAAATTCTTGATTTCATTGTTGATCCTAGGTTGAACACTATTGTTTATAAAATTGAACAAGGGATGGATAAAAGAATCTATAAAGTCTGAATAAGTAAACTCATTTGACTCCTTCCTTATTAATGAAGTCCAGAATATAATAGATTCTAGATTTCCCTCCACATCCATATTTTAAAGAGTTACAGGAAAATTTTTAGACTGGAAATAAAGGAACATGTGGAAAATAAATAAAGAATACCTAAAGACACCTTCAGTAGGTAGTTTGACTAATTTCTCATGGATTCTATTAGCAATATATTGTGCAAGATTGAAGATAACTACAGGGGGCTGGCGAGGTACAAAAATGGACAAGAAACCAAGTACTGATGCATGAGCATGTTCATTTGTGAAATATCCAAGGATAAAATATAGCATGGAAATAGTGTGTCTAGTTCTTTCTGATAATTTAGAAGAGGAGTATGGAGGGTTGAGCTTAGGAGTTTCCACATAAGATGGCATAAAATTTTGAAAATTTTGAAATCTCTTGGGACAATCCAACTCCATATAGAACTTAGTGAGGGCTTCAATTGATAAAGGAACTTCATTAGGATCAAGTTGTAACTGGAGAATTTGGTTAATAGATTCAGCTGTAATGGTAAACAACACTTCTTTTTTAGAATTCACAATGGCTCTTTGATCTGGAGAATAACAAGATTGACATAATATGATAGCTTCTAAGCATTGATGAGTGTGAGGGACAACATATTTAGGAAATTTTGATTCCCAAGTGAACACCTCATCTGCTTGATCTAAGGATTTATCTTGGCCCCATCAGTGGAGCTCAAGAAGGTTAAAATCTGTCACCGGATCTATAATTTTGAAGTCTACATCTACCAAGGGAGTGTGTTCGACATATAGAATAGGAGGTTGTAGAGGGTTGATCAAAATAGTTCTTTTGGATGCCATTTATTGGTTTGATTTATCAATTTAAACACTTTTGACCTTTAAAGCATTGATTTTAGGCCTTTGAAATACTTCTGTAAGTTTAAACAGTTTATAGAAGGATTTAGATATGGCAGGGGTTCTATCTTTGTCTGCAAAAGTTATAACTATGATCAATCTAACTCAAACTATATTTTTCTGTATCAAAAAACCAATTTCCTGACCTTATAGCCTCAGCAAACCATATATAGGGTTTTCAGTAAAATTTCTGTGATGAAACAATCCTAGAGCATCAAATTTTATGTAGAAAGGATTCTGAGTACTATAAGAAAGGTTTTAGAGATCTCAGAGGGCTTTTTAAGTTTGCAGATGGCTTAAACTCAATCATAATTTGTTCTAAAACAGGTCAAGGATTTCGAGCCTATGAAAAATGCTTAGGGCTTACAGAAACGATGAATTTATGAGGCTTGGGGTTTCTTTTAGGCATACAGGTTTCTAAATGATTCATTTGACAGTATATTACTTTCATATTGTTGAATATGTATCTTTCTTTGAAGAATACCTGTAAAAATGGAATTTCGCTGCGAAGAAGGGTTTTCTGGGGTTGGAAAGCTTTCAAAAGCTTCTTCTGGCCTTTATATGCAATCTGATGGTTCTTTCAGTGATTATAGTAGTCGATTTTGGTGAATTATGTTTGTTTTTTAGCTAAAACAGAGGCGGCAGTGTTCTTTTCTGGCCTGTAAAGGTTTTTTGAGCAGAAAACAATAATAAGAGACTTGAATGAATGCATTTAGCTGATTTTATAAATAATTTGTTGAGCAATGAGTGCATTTACTGCTAGTCAATTCAAAAATGGGTGGTTTGGGTGAGGGGGAGGGAATAACCACCAAGCTTTTTTCGCATGGTTGAAAGGCGGTAAGTGGGACTGGATGAATCGATGTGATCCAATAGAATCTGGGTGCATGGAGGTGATAGAAAACTTTAAAAAAACTTATATTGCAATGTTCGGACTTGTTTAACATTTGCGCAATCAAATCTGCGATAGGGGATTTACATCATTAGATTTGGTGGAAAGGATGAATGGTTAAGATCATGCGATGAATCTGCGGGGTTGAAAGGCATGGGGCCCGGGATCTCTATGCAGAGGAAGTGTAAAATGCATTAACATATAAGATTTTAATACACATTTTAAAATTAAATATGATAGGCGCATTAATGTTTTGTTTAACTAACAAAATGCATATAAATGTAATTTTAGCATTGGGCGAGGTTAATATATAATGAAACAGTTTTAACCTATGAAATGAGCAGAATATATATCACGTGGATGAAATGAACCATAGGTTAAAAATATAATGTGGGTTTCGGGTATATTACATAGGGAGTTAATTAAATACAAGCTAAAAGTTGAATAAACGAGGTAATACATTAATTAATGTTTATTAATGAAATGTGATGAGGGAAAATATACTAATCCTAGTATAAAACATGATATAGGAATGAATTTCATCATTGTGGGTCCCTTTATAATGTTTTTACACTTAGGATATAGTATTTTTTTGGGGTTTTTTCAGAGAAAGGGGAATTAGTCAAGTTTTTTACTTTCCCTAAGTATAATGAATTTTACACTTAGGAAAAGGGAATTTTTTGCAAGCGAAATTGAATGATAAGAGGAAAAAAGGAAAAATGAATGGGAAGGATTGAAAATGGAGGGAATTGAGTATTTTTATAAGGAGATGATTTTTTGAAGGAAGTTAGTGACTAATTTGACCAATTTCTGCTTATCCATGTTTGTAAAAACTGCTTATGCCTACCCATATGCTGCCTTAACATTTTTTCTTCATTTACTTGGGTGAATTTGAGCTTGCAAACCCTTGTTCATTTTTCTTTTAAAACAGAAAACTAACTAATTATATCCTTATTTATTCCAAGGGTTCAAATTAAACTGTTGAGATCCTTATTTATTCTCTACCTAGCTATTGATATGCCAAGATTAAACTGTTTGGCTAGATCTTTATTCTCTATCTAATAGCATGAAATTTAAAGCATGAGAGGCTAATATTAAGTTATTTAACCTTCATGGATTGTGGCATTGTAACAAGCTGCAAACAATTTTTATTTTGTAGTAATAGTAGTGGAATTTGGATTTGCATCACTTTCATGTTTTATTTTAATCTCTTTTTGTTTGGGATCCATTTTTCTATTATTTTTTATCTTTTTCTTTCAAGTCCTTTGATTTTTATTTTAGGACTTTTACCCTCTTTACATTTTTTTATTTTATTTTTCTAATATGGGAAAACAATTTTCAGAAATCAAAGTATGTATATATATCAAGACTAATAAGAGTGAATTCAAAACTTATGAATCTTATTATTATAAGACCATAACAGAAGGCACATGTGCGTTTGAAAAGCAAGGGGGTGTTCCCGGTGAGTGTTCAATCGTGTGTGTAAAATTTGTTCTATTGTAAGTGGGGAAGGAAAAGGTGGGACCCTAACAGAGACGTAATAGTACCACATAAGAAGAGACGCACACAAACAACAAGATCAATCTAAAATTGAGTGGAATAGTCCACAAGGGATGTGACGACCGTTATAACCAATGAATGAGAAAGGTATGACTAATATCCAACAGAATAGACCACAAGGATGCGACCACAATAAAAACCATTAAAACACATTCTCATTATGATAAGTACCAAAATAATTGAAATAGTTCAACTACTTTAGCATAGATGAACAAAAACATGAATTAAAAATGTTCACCGAATAGGATTACAAATATCCATAATCCATGCATGAAAAACGTGTTGGCCCATATGGCTTATGATATTAAGTAAAATTTCCAAGACACATGTGTACAATGAGCACCACTAGCTAAAGTAGTGGTGCGTTGGAGCCACTCCTTACTCCTCAAAAGAACTATCTTATCTCTCTTATGCCATGCAGGAGGAGCCAAGGTGAAAATTCCTTTGCTCATAAAATGAGGGAGTATATATAACCAAGGGGTGAGGCTTCACCTTCCTTGTGACTCTTTGACTATCCTCATGTATTCCTATGACAATCCTCTTTATCTTCCTATGAAATTTTTGACTTATATGATTCTTCATATTCCATGTGTGTCCTTTGGAATTCCACTTCAAAATAGATTTTGAATATAATTTACATGATCCAAAATAATGATGTGGCATGTGATGAATTGTGACAAGAAATTACATGATACTAATGACATGGACTGCTTGATGATGTGACAGTATCAAGTTGTGCTTCTTCTCTTCTTTCTTTCTATCTTCTTCATCATATGGTACATGTCCTCTTCTTCCTCCTCTGTATTACTTGAAGATGAGGGGTCTTCCACGTGATGTTGATCTTTATTTTTGGTTATAGTCTAGTGTTCCTTCATCTTCACGCTTGTTGATCATCTTCTCACTTCAGCTTCATGTGTGTATTCTATAGTTTCCTCCTTCTCCATCTCCTTCTTCATCATATTTCCATAGCATGATAGATTACATGTATCTGCAATTCACTCATGAAAATACGACATCAGTCCAATAAACCCCTACTCTAAGATGGTCCATATTGATCCACTAATTAAGTGGAAGCAGGTGATAGGCCAATGGAAAGGCTCAGTGACTCTGCATTTTTTCAACTAAGGAAGTCAGGGGTGGGTCTTGGGCTCTGATTCTGTGCAATGTGCAGTGCAGGCTAGACTGAGGGAAAATATTGCACATTTTTAGAGCTCAATATGACAGGCTAAGATATGTTGCACTTTTCCAGCCAATTGCACAGTTCTAGAGGGAAGATGAGCCTAGGTGACTATGAATTTTCACAGTTCAATAGCTCAACCATGAGGTTTCAGTGTTGATACTACATAGTGCACAGTTCAAACTAGACTAGGAGGAAAAACTACGAAGTTTCTAGACTTAGTGAACTCAGTTGCGGTGTTTCCAATTGCTTAGGAACTATGAAATTCTGGGAGGAAGAGGAGGCTGGGCCATTCTGCAATTGTGAAACATATGAGCTCAAGGGATGAGCTTGAGACTTGTGTTTAAGAAGTGCACAGTTGATTACAGGCAAGGAAGATGAATTACACAATTATGGGAGGAAATTTCATGGTTGAGCACTGAAATTGTGAAGTGCGCAGTGCCATAAAACAAGGACTGCACATTGCGAAGTATCAAGGGAAAAGGATGAAGCTTGAGGGTTTGAATTGCGTAGTGCGCAGTTTAGGAAGTTTGGATGAGGCGAGGTTGTTGGAGAACTTCTGAAAATTGGCTAAGTGGAAGACCAAAGAGATTGTTGTAAACAGTGATATGACTTGACTATGATGACACACTTGAAACACTTTGACGACAAAACAATGTAGATCAATTAGACATGTTCACAACATATTTACTTGAATGTGACAACCTTGTGATTACTTCACAACAAGTGCGACAGTGCTTAAAAGTTTGTGAATGAGTGTGATTGGTGTTTACATGGCTACATGAACTCATTCACACAAATATAACCCCTTGAAACCACCATAACAATCATGCATACATCATGTGACAACTAATCATGCAAAAAGACACAATTTTCTAAAGTGGGAACGACTCTTGCAATATTTGGACGAAATTTAAAGTAACACATGCCAGAGAAAATATAACATGAAAATGACACTAATTAGAGTAAAGGAAAGCAAAAGTGATATCCGAAAACATGAAAATTCCATTCGCAAAAAAAAACGGTGCGCGAAAGTGACAGTTTTCAAAACTCATCGAAATTGAAGTACAACGCAGCTAGAATTTGAGAAATTATCATTATTAGTGTGCAGTGACTGTCGACATGGATTGGGCATCACATGGAAACAATCCTGATGGAATGTGGTATGCTTTTCCAAACATGCATAGAATATTGTGCTCATGAGCTTATCGTGAATTGAGCACGTGTGCAACTGACTTCAACACTTCCTATCCAAGAGGGAGCTCAAAAACATCTAATGACCAAGAAGTGACTATGGAAAGACCGATTTCAAGATCCAAGGTAGACTACAAAATTTGAGTGTACACAAAATTTTGGAGGGTTTTTATCACAACGACAACAATTACATAGAGATTAAATAAAAAATTGGGAAATTGGAGAATTCATTTTTGAAAAGGGGCTCATGTTCTAAACCACCTAAGAAATGGATAGAGAAAGGATGAGAAAAAAAGAACATATATTGAAAGAATAACATGAACAAGAAAATAATCACATTCAATAAATTCATGCAAATACAAATAATTATTTGAATATCTTCTCATATTACCTTCTTCATATTGCATACATTAGTAAATATGATTCAATAAAAAGAGATAATGGAATATGAAAAAATAGAATCAAGATAAAAATAAGTAATGGTTTAGAAATACTACAACCATTTTAGTGTGGTGAACCACAACTAGCTTTGTTTTAGTGCAAAGCTAGTGAAATTCTTAATTTTTTGCGACATTAAGAATTCAAATGGATTATACATTGAGCCATGCCTTTACAACATCATAACTTAAACTATTTCATTAAAAAAATGTTTACGATAAAAGTTCCTGAACATGGTGTATATTTGTGTAATATTGTGGCATTGTAAAATGGCCCTACTAGATGTGGAATTTTAAAACTAATTGTGGAAGAATACATTTTTATTAAGCATTATTTGTGTTCCTTAGATAAATAAAAAACTTCAATAACAACACAAGGATGACAATTCCAAATTATCACGACAACTTGATATTGGAGAAGATAATAAAAAATGTTCTTAATTGTATGGAAAACTTCATGACAAGTTGCCCAATATATTACATATGAAGGATAAAAATTTGGAAAATAGAAAATATATACTCCACTATCAATATTAATAAGGAAATGGGAGTTGAAATCAATAGATTTCCTCATAAGTTTAGTAACCACGAGAGGGGAAATTACTATGAAATGGTATTTATCGATCACTTCAATGTAATTCTCATGATGGTACCTTTAACGAAGATAAATTATTATGATAAGAAGTTGAACAATTATTCTTTGAGCCGCTATAAGTGCCGTTTTTCCTCCCATTATTAATCATCCCTAAATAGATCAACATTTCATAGTTACTTTTGGAAAATTGTATGGAGATTGAAGTAGGATACTAATATAACTAATATCATCACAATCCATTGATCAAGAGGTGAAAAAATATAGGTATTATTTCAAACAATATTTTAGTTCCATATATCTCATCATAAATATTTGAAGACATGAGATTCCATCTATACATGGAACACTATTAGAATCAAGCAATTTATAACAACATGTAAGAACTTCACCTTTAAAAATGTGCCTTGAATTCATGTTGAATTTCATTCTTGGACACATTCTTGAGGTAGAGACGGTGAAGAAAATAAATACACACGTGAAAGTTATGATTTTTAATTAATTATCAAAAAAAATTTGATGAAGTTCAGAATATTTGCAAATAGTCTTAAAAAACATAATGCCAAGCACCCATTTTGTATAGGATATATATTGAGTTTAATTTCTTTTTGGAAAATGTGTTTTAAGGGAAAAATATATAACTTAAAAGTGCCACATTATGGTATTTATACCATCATTGCAATTATTGAAAAAATCATGTTTAAATTAGATATATTAGTGTTTATGGGCATTCATTTATAGATAAAAATAAATTACATGTATTTCTATAAGTTATTAATGTTGGAAGTTTTTCATGATAAATAAAGGTTTGTGTTCAATGAAAAAATCACTTGGTGTGATTAATGGTTCATTGTAAATTGGAAACCACTTGAGAAGTGAGATTAATAGTCCATTACAAGATGTGAACCACCTAAGAATTGTAATAGTTTAGGGTAACTCACAAAAACTAAGTATATGATTTTACCAAACAAAATTGTTACATTTCCATATTATTCACATGAACTACTATATAACATATAACATGAATTTCTTTGTTAAACATATAACAACATGAAATATTTGTGAAATCAATCATCATAACATAATGGTTGGACATTGAATCCTAAATGATGATCCCTACCTTTTGAACAACTCACAAGTTTCTTCTTGCAATCCTCATTAAGGTTATGAGAATTTGTTCAATTGTCTTCCAAAATATACAAAGTGTAGTGTAGATTCTTGCTTGCTAAAAAATGAGTCTATTAGAAATAGGTGTGTATAAAAATGAGGCTATAATTTTATAAGTCAATAGTTGTGTATAAAATATTTTAATATTACATCATGCTACAAAATATTTCCTTCTTATTTATCAACAACCTTGTTATTGTTGACAAAGAAAACTATGAAATAAATCTATGTTCTTATCCCTAGTGAGCTTAACACTTGGTAAATAATTTTTTTGGGAGTTTCTCATATGAAAATACATGGCACCATAAAAGTGATCACACATTCTACATCCATGGCATCAAATTATTTTCAATATTATAAAAAATTTAGGAACTATGGTTGATTATTGTTTTCAAATCATGCCACTAGGTGAAGGATTTTCCAAGTGAAAGAAGGATTTATCATAATAGATACCATAAACATCCATGTCTATTCCACATCTCTAAAAAGGATGGAGGGAAAATTTTGAATATTGTATGTAAAGGGAAATTCTAATTTTGGTTTAAATATAGTGCATATGTGTATAAAATTGAGTGATTGGATAAACAATCGATGTAAATAAACAACTGGTTTTGGGCACAATTTATACAACATTAACATTGAATTGAAAAAAAAAAAAAATAGACCACAAAAAATGATAAAAATCCATGAAACTAGTTTGTTGTTGGGACTTGACCAAGTCTGGTTTTCTGTTATTTGAATATGATGGAATCATTGTAGAAAAACATTGACATGTTTCTTTCACATTTTCAAAGATATGGTGAATGTTCCATTGAAATTATTATTAATGAAAATGGGAGATTATTTTTAGATAAAAATAGTAAATATTTATATATATGAAAATTTATTTTGTAATAAAAATCTGTGATTATGGTATTTCGAATAATGTTAAAACTTTTAATATGAATTCCATTTTAATGTGATCAACATATATCAACAACAGTACATCCATATCACATTTTTAAAAGTTTTTTTAACAATAATTAACTAAATAAGGCAGTCTTATTAATTTTATCTATATTTTCTTAGGTATTGCAAAGAAATAAAACTCAGGATTATAGCCTAAATTATAAACACATCAAACATATTTTAAAGGTATTTTGGAATTATCTATAATTTATTTTTTACATTGGAGATAATCCATGTAAAATTAAAAAAATTGCAGAGCTTACTCAACTTGAAACTTATATCTTTTCCATATGTTAACCAAAGATTATAGGGGAGATGATTTTAAAAATGTGGCTAGTGTAAATTATTATGGTATTTTAGCTGGTTTCTTGTTTTTAAAATAACCTTGATTGACGTTATAATTTTTTCTCAATTTTGTTATATATATATAATTTCTTGTTAAGTCGTCTTTATATTGTGATTTAATTTTTTGATGTTTTTTCTCAAAGGTGAAATTAAGAATATACATGTACGTAGGTTCTCAAAGAAATATAAAGTATAAACCTTATAATTATATTCAGAATAATGCCTATTAAAAATATGTATTCGTCTTAATTTTGTAATGGACTTGTGGCTCCTTCAATTGTATCGCTCGGATATGTATAAACTTTTCACATTGAAGATCAATATTATTTTACTAAATTTTGATAACATGTATTTTATTATCATGGTTTTCCAAACATGTTTTTCTTTTCTATAACACCAATTTCTTTATTAGAATGATATTATTTTATTAAAAATGGATATCTTTTCATATTTAAAATTTAAATAAAAATGAAAGGCATTTATAGAATTATTCATGTATGGTTTCATCTATTTAGTTTTTTTTAATTTAAAATCCAATTGTAGAGTGTAGATATAACTTGAATGGTAAAACATTAATATTTTTTTTATGATTAATGTTAGGATCTTATTTGTTATCCACGATGGTTTGCTGATTTTCTTTTTTTTTTCTAATTATTGTTGTTATTATTATTATTCAATTTTAAGGTCACGATCAAGTCATACACTAAATTGGTGTATGATACCTTCTTGTTTGTGGGACAATGAACTCACCTTCACACAATGATTTGACTCTTAAGTCTACAAAGGCATACATACTCTATATCTCACTATTTTTGAACCCGTGGCCTATTATGATGAAACACATGCTCTTAAATACTAGGCGTACTCGAGTTGTATTAAGTTTCACATTCTTAGATCTTATTATTTTAGGTTATTTGGTTTAATTGTTGTTAAGGTCGGTTTATATATTTTTATAAAATTTGTTCCTTCGTAAACTAATTTTTTAACAACTTTGGTTTAATGTCATTGGTCATTATTTGTAACGATGTAATGTTGTAAGAAATTACATTATTGAAAAAATTGATAATTTCAGTCTAGCATATAATTGAAAATTGTTAAATCTTGATATGAGATTTCCTCCTACATAAAAGAGTTTCTTTCATTCAACAATGCACTAATAATAAATAATTTGGTCACTGTGCATAATAAGAATATGCTAAAGTCATTTAATTCTCTAATTGTAAGATCTGTTGTAGAGCATAAAAAATGTTTATTAATTGTTGGCATTGATTACATGATAAATTGGAATATGAAATCCTACTGTATCTTAGCCATGAGTAGGGATGTTAAAAAATCCTTCATCACCATACGGAAAATAATTCCAGGGAGAAGTGGCATCGTGATACCAAGAGGTAAATACTAAGGCATATTGGTTAATCTGCTCACTTAGTGGCTACCCACAACTCTGGCTCAAATTCAATCACATATTGCTCAAGGGCCAACTACTTATCCCTCGTATGGAAAAGGTACTATAGTGACCATACTTAGGTAAATTATCTTACACTATAGGTGACCATTATGGGAAGAAATGGTACCTGGATCATATCTTGGTGGCTTCAAGTATGCTCCCAAACATCCATTGTTATAACTATTCTTCACTGAGTACATGAGTACTGATGCAGGAGCTTCCAGAATTCAGACAAAAATGTGATTGTGTTCACATGTTGTAGCTAACAAGAGGTTTATTTTTAATATTTTGTTAATTTTTAATTGAGAGGAGTTAGTTTGTTAAATAGGAATAAAATAGTAAATTGGGTCTCGCTGTAAGAAGATTTTAGCCAAATAGAGTACATCATAAGGATAGGATAGAATTGTTGTTAGAGTGGTTGAAACAGAAAGCTAATAAAATACAATAAGAACCGTTCTCAGGTAGATATATATATATATATATATATATATATATATATAAGCGTGAATAGAGAGAAAGAGGGGTAGAATAGGTGTGACAGAGGTGTGACAGAGGAGTAGAAAAAGAGGCAAATAAATGTAAAATTAGCCATCAAAGGGATCGACTCTATGTATTTGAATTATTGTTTAATTCCAAGTATATTTTTATTTAAATTCGACTGTCTGTGTTAAAATTCCATTCTTTTATTTCTCTATTGAGTCTGGATTTGCATCATGCTCAGTGATGTTTGCATTCAATAAGTTTATGTGAAGTTAGAATAAATTTCGTGAAGCTGCAATAACAATATTCATAATTGTTTTGGCCTTGATAACACAGTGCATTCAGAGAAGGGTGGTGGGTGGTACGAACAGTAGAGACACAGTAGAACCATTAGAACTGGCATAGATCAACAGTAGAGGTTAAATCACAATCGGTGAGAATTTGCACATCGCAGATTTTTGTATTTAGTGTTAAGACGTCGCAACGATAAGTTATTTAGTTTGCTATGTGAAGCACATCGCATATCACATAGGATAAGGGGCATTGTCATTGCTAACCTTTAAAATTTGCGGTGTGCGATATGGAGTTCGCTGCGAATTACGAAATCGTAGAATCGCAAGTATTGTGAAATCTTTAAATTGGTAAATTTGTGAAGTGGAAAGTTCGTAAAGTTGTGAAATTGCATTTGGTTGTGACTGGTCACCATGACGTTTTGGGATCATAATAAAACCACAAGTTCCGCACTTATTCCGATAATTTTTATGTCTATCTGTATCATTTGGTATCAGAGAAGACATTGAGTTATGTTTTCAAGTATTGTAGAAAATATTCCACCTAGGAGAGGAGCCAACATAGGCCGGGGAAGAACTGAAGACAATGCAGGTTTAATAGAAGAGATTTGACACCTTCGTACAAGGATGGAGACAATTAATACTAATTAGAGGAGAGCACCTAATGAAGGATATGTCAGCGCAAAAGAGGAAACTTCTGAGGAAGAAGAAGGGGAAGAAGACGAGGCAGCTAAAGTTTTCAAGCTATTAGCAAACGTTAGTGGGAAACCAAGAATGGATATTCCTTAATATGACGGGAACCTTAATGCAGACGAGTTGATGGATTGCATCAGTTCAATGGATAATTATTTCGACTTGGAAGAGGTTGAAGATAAGAAGAAGGTAAATTTTGAAGCTACCAAGTTGAAGGGCCATGCATATATATGGTGGGATGAACTACAAACATCCAGGATTATAAAAGGAAATAATAAGATCAATAAATGGGATAAAATGGTAAGTAAAATGAAGAATAATTTTATGCCAAAGGACTATCAATTGAATCTTTTCAAATAGTGGCAGAATTTGAGGTAGAGAGGAAATATTGTCAAGGAGTATACAAAGGAGTTTTACTAGCTGAGCATTAGAGCAAGACATGTTGAAGATAATATGGAGAAAGTAGCTAGATAAATCAATGGTTTAAGGTATGATATAAAAGATCAAATTAGTTTTTTGAGTCTGAAGACAATTTAGGATGACCAGCAATCAGATTTGAAGGCAGAGGAGAAAATGTTGAGGAAACAAAGTCAGAGGAATAGAGGTAAAAGTCTTGTAAGAGGAAGAGGAACTTTCAGATCAAGATTTTAGCACTCTCAGAATGAATCAGGAGGTTTGAGTAGCAGACCGCCGCAGAGAGGAGACTTTGGTATATGGATATTTGCACCGAGAGGTAGAGGCCAAGGAAGAGAAATTCAGTGTTACACATGTGGAGAATGAGGACATAGATCATGGGACTATCCTCATAAAAAACCAACAAATCAACAGAACGTTATTGTAGCTAAAGAAAAGGAAGATAATCCTGAGGTCATGCTAAAGATGAGCCACCCCAGGTAGGAGATTCTTTATTGCTGAAAAGAGTATTTCTTAAGGAAGGGAAGGAAAGAAATGAGCCAGCGCAAAGGAAGATTTTATTCAGGATTTTATGCAAGTGTAAATAAAAGTGTTGCAAAGTTGTGATGATAGCGGAAGCACTAATAATCTTGTTTCCATAGATATGGTTGAGAAATTTGGGTTGATTAAGATGGTACACCCTACTCCCTACAGAGTGGCGTGGCTATAGAAGGGACATCAGCTTTTGGTGACAGAACAGTGAAAAGTAGAGATATAGATCGATACATACAAGGATGTCATATTGTGTAATGTAATGCCAATGGACGCGTGCCATGTATTGTTGGGAAGGCCTTCGAAATTTGATAGAAAATCCATTCATGATGGAAAAAGGAATACCTATACCATATAGAAGGATGGAAAGAAGCACACATTGCTACCTTTGAAGGATGAAGCAAATAAAGGAGCAGCTGGGAATAGTGTTATGATGGTTAGTGGAAAGGAATTGCTGCAATAAGTCAAGAAGGAGAAAGAAATGCATTTATTTTTTTGTGGGTATACCCAGGGTAATTCTTAATTCTACTGATTTAGACAATCTACCTGTGGAATTTTTTTTTTTTAAATGATTATGCTGATATAGTTTTTGATGAATTACCAAGTAAATTTCCACCAATCAAAAGTATCAGTCATCACATAGATTTAATACCTGGTGCAATTTTACCAAACAAAGCTACATAAAGAATGACCCCTTGGGAGAATGAAGAAGTTGGAAGACAGGTACAGGAGCTGTTAGATAAAGGACTGATCAAAGAAATCCTTAGCCCATGTGCAGTACCAGCCATGCTTAGTCTAAGGAAAGGAGGTGAGTGGCACATGTGTACCAATTCCATAACCATAAACAAGATCTCTATCAGGTATAGATTTCCATTTCAATGCATAGATGATTTGATGGATTTTTTAAGTGCATCAAAGTATTTTACTAAAATAAATCTGAAGAGTCGATACCATCAAATAAGGATTAGAGAAGGAGATGAATGGAAGACTGCATTTAAGACCAACAGTGGATTATATGAGTGGTTAGTAATGCATTTTGGGCTCACTAATGCACCGAGCACATTTGTGAGACTAATGAACAAGGTATTCAAAGAGTATGCAGATAAATTTGTGATAGTCTATCTTGACGACATTCTGATTTTCTATTAGAGTGAGGAGAATTTGGAGCATGTCAAGTTGGTGTTAAATACTTTTCAAAAGGAGAAAATTCTTATAAATTTGAAGAAGTGTGGTTTTATGAAGAAGGATCTCATTTACTTGGGATTGATCATCTCAGAAGAAGGCTTGAAGATGGACCCAGAAAAAATCCAGGTAATACTGGATTGGCCAACTCTGAGAAGTGTATTTGAGGTAAGGAGTTTTCATGGTCTTGCAAGTTTTTACAGAAATTTTATTAGAAGTTTTAGTCAAATATGTCCACCAATAATTGAAACAATTAAGGAGAAAAACCAGCCATTTAAGTGGACAAAAGCAGCAGATTGGAATTTCAAGTTGTTGAAAAAGAAGATCATTGAAAGACATGTTCTGACCTTGCCATATTTTGATAAAATATTCCAAGTTGAGACTAATTCTAGTGGGATAGAAATTGCAGCTTCCTTGAGTTAAGAGAAGAAACTAATAGCTTATTTCAGTGAAACATTAAATGAGTCCAAGAGGAAGTATTAATCCTATGATAAGGATTTATATGTTATTGTGCAGTCTTTGAAGAAATGGAGGCATTATTTGTTGCCCAAAGAATTTGTGTTGTATTCAAATAACGATGCACTACAACTCATAAATAATAATCCGAATTTTAACCAAAAGCATGCTAAGTGGGTGGATGTTTTGCAGATTTTTACCTTTGTAATCAAACAAACAAGTGGTAAGTTAAACAAAGTTGTTGATGCTTTGAGCAGAGTAAATTTGGTTATGCAGGAATTGAATATTGGCATTTTGAGGTTTGAAGAAAGTATTGATATGTATGAGGAAGACACATACTTCAAAGAAATATATGTAGCTGTAAAAAATCCTGTGATTCATAATAGAAGGCAATGGTTGGACTACCTGATTCAAGGAGAATTGTTGTTCAATAATAATAAATTGTTTATACCTAAGTGCTCCATGAGGGAAAATCTGACTAAGGAAAAACATAGTGGAGGACACTCTGGACACTTTGGACAAGATAAAACATTTTCTCGGGTAAGTGCTTTTTCTTATTGGCAAAAAAATAAAACTATATCAAGAATTTTGTTGAGAAGTGCAGGATTTGTCAACATGCCAAACAAAGAAGCCAAAACACTGGATTATATCAGCCATTGCCAATAACCGATAGACCTTGGGATACTGTCAGCATGGATTTTGTTTTAGGTTTTCCGAAGACTAAAAGAGGACATGATTCTATCTATGTTGTCATAGGTAGCTTTTCTAAAATGGCTCATCTTATTGCTTGTAAGAAAACTAGTGATGCAACTCACATTGCTAATTTGATTTTCTCTAAAGTTAAAAGATTACATGGACTGCCTGTGATTATTGTTTCAGATAGGGAAACAAAGTTTGTAGGACACTTCTAGAGGACTCTATGGAATAATCTAGGTAAAAAGTTCAGTTTTAGTTCAGCCTATCATCCTAAAATGGATGGACAAACTGAAGTGATGAACAAGAGCTTGGGAAACATATTAAGGGGTTTGGTTTACAAAAATCCAAAGCAATGGGATTTAGCACTTGCTAAAGTTGAATTTTCCTATAATGATACTCCTAATCGGAGTACCGAGATGAGTCCATTTCAGATTTTTTTTCGAATGCATCCAAGAGGGGTGCATTAAATTAGATATTTGAGTACAAAAGAGACAAGGAGTGCAAAGGCTGAAGAGTTTGTAGAACAGATATAGAAGTTGCAGGAAGATGTCAAGCAAAGCTTACAGAAAAACACCCAAAAGTATAAACAAAGAGCTGATATGAAGAGGACTGAAAAGGAGTTTCAAGTAGATGATTAAGTCATGGTTTATCTGAGGAAGGAAGGGTTTCCAATCGGGAATTATAACAAATTGAAAATGAAAAATATAGGGCCATGTATAATTTTCAGGAATTTTTCCTCCAATGCATATGATATTGAGTTACCAGCAGGGATTGGGATATCACCCATATTTAATGTTGCATATTTGTATCCATACAAAGGAATAGAGGAAGAATCTATAGAACAGGAGGACCAGACTTTGAATTGGAAGGAACAGATGCCAAAGACAACAAAGAAATAAGTGGAAGACATTATGGAGAAAAGAAAACAAAGAAGAACAGAGGACAAGCCAGCTATTATCAATATCTAGTCAAAGGGAAAGGACACCTAGTGGAATATTCCAGTTGGATGACAATAGCAGAGTTACAGAAGTTTAATGAAGATCTTGAATCATTGATGGATCAATATTTTCTTCACCAGGAGTCTGATGCAGGAGAATCCTAAATTTATCCAGCAATGTGATTGTGTGTTCACATGTTGTGGCTAAAAAGAGGTTTATTATTAATATTTTTTTAAGTTTTAATTGACAAGAGTTTGTTTGATTTTATTTCCTAACTTAAATAGAAATAAAATTTTTAGAAAATTATATATTACAGAGCAATGCAACACATAAAATATGCAGAAAAACACAATCACACAAAACACATAAAACCAAAGAGACACAGATATACGTCGTTCACCTAGTTTGGGCTACATCCACCTCAAAAAACCAGTCCTTCCTTTCTATTATCCAGCAAAATGAAGAGACACAACCTACAGCATAACCGTTGTAATATCCTATGTTCTCTCTCATAGTCTGCCTATATATTTCTCGCTCCGAGAATACACATACCATACATAGCCGCAATACAATAACATCATACAAAGCAAGGGGTTGCCTTCCAGGGAAAAAAACCCTAAACTAAACATAACTTCTACCGTCAGATCAGCTGCGTAATGAACAGCCGAGATAGAATATAAATTACTATAATTTTACAAGGCAATTTTACATCTGTTTTTAGCTTTACGGGCGCTGCCCCCGAAACCCGCCCCCGCTGGACCCCCCAGGCAATGTTTAATTTCGAGCAACTTTTTCGCCCCATTAAGGTACAGGGGTCCAACACTGTGATACAAAATAAACAAGATAATCAGGCTCCACACCCAGCAATCTCCCACTTGGAGACTGATTGTCGCAACTCCACCATTGCTTCATTTGCTAGACAATGACTTCTCTTTGGACCTGGTTGTTTCTCATCTTCATCGTCATCCTCGAAGACCAATTGAAACTGAGCATATTCTTAGTTTCTCCCTAATTACAACTTTTGTTAGCATATCTTCAGGATTCTGTCCAGTGTGTATCTTTTCCAACTTCAACTGTCCATCTTCCAATACTGACCGTATGAAATGGTACTTGAGCTATATGTGTTTAGTCCGGCAATGAAATGTTGAGTTCTTTGCAAGATGAATGGCACTTTGGCTATCACTGTATAACATGCTCATATCATGCTTCTTACCCAATTCATCTATAAGCCTTTCTAACCAAATAATTTATTTACTAGGCTCTGTAGCAGCAACATACTCTGCTTCTGTTGTTGAAAGTGCAAAAACACTTTGGATTTTTGAAACCCAACTGACAGCTGTTCCACCTACAATAAATACATATCTTGTAGTGCTCCTCCTGTTATCTCTGTCACCTGCCATATCTGCATCAACATATCCTTGTAGAGCAATGTTTGAACCACCAAAGTATAATTCTTGATTTGTGGTACCTCTCAAATATCTGAGAATCAATTTTACTACCGTCCAATGTTCTTTTCCTAGATTTTTCATGTACCTACTGACAACTCCCACTGCAGGTGAAATATCAACCCTTGTGAAAACTATTGCATACATTAAGCTTCCAACTGCTGATACATATGGAACTTTAGACATATAGTCCATTTCTTCTTGTGCCTTGGGGCACATCTCCTTACTAAGTTTGAAATGGCTAGTAAAAGGTGTACTAACTGGTTTTTCATTCTTCATATTAAATCTTTTGAACACATTTTGTATGTACTCATTCTGAGCCAGTGTTAATTTGCGATTTTCCCTATCTCTACTTATTCTCATACCAAGGATTTGTTTTGCATCTTCCAAATCCTTCATTGCAAATGAATTTGCCAATTTTCTTTTGAGCACATTTAATTCCTGCATGTTAGACCCTGCAACAAGCACGTCATCTACATATAATAACAATATAATATAGTTTCCATCATTTTTCTTTTTCATATAAACACAATGATCAGAGTGACATCTATTATAACCTTCTTCATACATAAACCTGTCAAATTTTAGATACCACTGCCTTGGAGCCTATTTTAAGCCATCCAAGCTCTTCTTTAACTTGCACACTAATTTTTCCTTCCCTTTGACCTCATATCCTTCTGGTTGCTATATATAGATATGTTCCTCTAAATCGCCATGGGGAAATGATGTCTTTACATCTAACTGTTCAAGATGTAAATCTTCCACTGCTACAAGACTTAAAATAGTTCTGATTGAAGTCATCTTAACAACAGGAGAGAATATTTCATCAAAATAAATACCTTTCTTTTGTGCAAACCTCTTCACCACAAGTCTATCTTTGTGCCTCTGTTTTCCTCCATCTTCTTCCTTCAGCCTATAAACCCATTTATTCTGCAATGTAGTTTTACCTGCAGGAAACCTGGAAACTAAGTCCCAAGTCTGGTTATGCATTAAGGATTCCATCTCTTATTCCATGGCTAGCTCCCATTTCTTCCTGCTTTCAACCTGCATTGCTTCTTCATAACATTCAGGTTCACCAAAATCAGTCAACAATAAATAATATAATGGAGGAGAGTATCATTCAGGGGGTCTACATATCCTGGTAGATCTTCTAACACCACTTTCAGGTGTTTGAGGTGTATGTTGCTATTGTGGTGGTTGCTCTTGTTTTGGCTCTTGATTATTATTATTTTCAGGCACCTTTACCTTTTTTGTGATCTCATCGACAACTGTGTATTCTTTTTTTCCTTTTTCCTGTTTCTTTTCCTGCAAATGATTCTTATACAAGACCTTTTCATTGAATTTTACATCTCTTCTCTTAATGATTTTGTGATTTTCATAATCATATAAGAAATAACCAAAATCATTAACACCATATCCAATAATGGTACATTTCTTTGATTTTTCCTCAAACTTTGTTCTGTTTTCTTTATTAATATGGACAAAGGCCTTAGAGCCAAAAGTTTTTAAAAAAGAGTAGTTTAGCTTTTTACCTGTCCATGCTTCCTCTGGAATACCACAATCCAAGGAACTTGAAGGCCCTTTGTTTATTATATAAACAACAGTATCTACAGCATCTGCCGAAAATTGTAAAGGAAATCCTACATGCAATCTCATGCACCTTGCACACTCCATGATTGTTCTGTTCATCCTTTCTGACACACCATTTTCTTGTGGTGTTCTTGGAACTATCTTCTCTCTATGAATTCCATGCTTTGAACAATACCTATCAAACTCTTTGCTGCAATATTCACCTCCATTGTCTGATCTGAGACACTTCAACTTCTTTCCGGTCTCAATCTCAACCAAAGCATTCCATTTCTTGAAAGTATCAAATACATCAGATTTATTAGGAATACAATAAATCCAAGTTTTTCTAGTTGCATCATCAATAAAAGTAGCATAATAAGGAGAGCCAACAAGAGATGATACCTGAGCAGGTCCCTATACATCTGTATGCACAAGCTCTAATTTTTCGCTCTTCTTTTCTTTCCCAAATCTGAGAAATCTGACTCTCTTTTGTTTTCCATAAATGTAATTCTCATAGAAATCCAAATCAACATTATTCAAACCTGACAACAAATTTCTTGAGTGAAGAATCTTCATCCCCTTCTCACTCATATGTCCGAGCCTATGATGCCATAATTCTGCATCTGCTCCTTTGGAAGTTAGAGCATTAACAGAGTTAGAAATACCATTGCATAAATATAATGTACCAACATTTTTGCCTTTTTCTATTACCTGGGCTCCTTTGGTGACCTTCCAATTTTTATCTGTGAAAGTTGTCACACAACCTTCACCGCCTAATTGCCTTGTTGAAATCAGATTTTTCTTCAGATCTGGAAAATGGCTTACCTCCTTTAACATACATTGGTTTCCATTCTGTTGTTTTACAAGAACTTTACCCATTCCAAAAATTTTGCAGCGTTTATCATCACCCAAACGAACTTGTCCAAAATATCCTTGAACATAGTCATGAAAATGTTTCTTATCAGGTGTGGCATGGAAAAACGACCCTGAATCTACTACCCAGGAATCAGTAACATTTTCGAAAGAAAGAATCAAAGAATCTTGTAACACATCACCTGTCACATTTGCTTCATGATTGTTTTCTTGTTGTGTGTCTCCTTCTTTCCTCTTTTGAGATCTATAGTCTTTCTTCAGGTGTCCTTTCTTTCCACATTTCCAGCAGACTATCCCCGATCTAGACTTGGATCTGCCTTTCCTTGATTTAATGTGATATCCTGAGCTCTTTCCCCTTTCCATTCTCCTTCCCCTAGACTCTGCACTTAAAGCATTACCCGATGTCTCACTGGAGCTTTTCCATCACATTTCCTCACTAAGGATAGCACCGAAAACATCATCAAACTTTAAAGTACTAGATCTAGAGACAAAGTTACTAATGGCCATAACTAAACCGTTCCAACTTTCTCGCAATGAGAATAGAAATAAAAGAGCGCTAACTTCATCATCAAAGTTTACCCCTACAGAACTTAACTGATTGGTAACTATATTAAAATCATTTAAATTGTCTACAACAGATCCACCTTCCAACATCTTCGTCTTAAATAAATGTTTCATGAGAAATACCCTATTTTAGGTCAAGGGTTTTTCATATAATTTTTCCAATGCCTTAATCAAACCCTTTGTTGTTGTTTCCTTCGAAATATTTAAGGCTACCGATGCCCCAAGGCACAAACGTACTATTCCGAGTGCCTTTCTATCAAGAATCTCACATTCTGTGTCTGTCATAGCCGTCGGCTTCTTTGTTATTTCGCTCAATGGTAGGTACAGATCTTTCTAATACATATAAGCTTCCATCTGCATCTTCCACAGTGGGAATTTTTAGCCATTAAATTTCTCGACCCTAAACTTACCATCTTCGCCATTGATCCCACTGGAACCAGAAACCCTTCTTTCCTGCGATTTTATCATCCAAATAGACCTTCGGCTCTGATACGAGCTGTTAGAAAATTATATATTACAAAGCAATTCAACACATAAAATATGCAGAAAGACACGAGAACATAAAACACATAAAACCAAAGAGACACAGATATATGTGGTTCACCCAGTTTAGGCTACGTCCACCCCGAACAGCAAATCCTTCCTTTCTATTATCCAGAAAAATGAAGAGACACAACCTACAGCAGATCCACTGTAATATCCTTTGTTCTCTCTCACAGTCTCCCTATCTGTTTCTCGCTCCAAGAATACACATACCATACACATCCGCAATACAATACCGTTATACAAAGCGAGGGGTTTCCTTCTAGGGAAAAAAATCCATAAAATAAACATAACTTCTATCGTCAGATCATTCGCCTAATGAATAGCCTAGATTGACTAGAAATTACTATACTTTTACAAGGCAATTTTACATCTAGTTTAAGCTTCAGGGGCGCTGCCCCCGAAACCCCCCGCCAGGGGGGGCTCCATAAATTCGCAGCTGCCCCCCCTGGACCTCCTAGGTAGCATTTAATTTTGAGCGGCATTGCCACCCCATTAAGATACAAGGGTCCAACAATGTGATACAAAATAAACAAGATAATCAGGCTCCACAGCCAACAAAAATAGTAAATTGGTTCACACTGCAAGGATATTTTATCCAAATAGAGTAGATCATGATGATAGGATAGAATTGTTGTTAGAGTGATTCAAACAGAAAGCTAATAAAAGACAGGAAGAACGACTCTCAAGTATATATATATATATATATATATATATATATATATATATATATATATATATATATATATATATATATATATATATATATATATATGCGTGAATAGAGAGAAAGAGGGGCAGAATAGGTGTGAGAGAGATGTGACAGAGGAGTATACATAGAGGCAAATAAATTTAAATTAGCCATCAAAGGGCTTGACTCTGTGTATTTTCATTATTGTTTAATTCCAAGTATATTTATATTTAAATTCGACTGTCTATGTTAAACTTTCATTCTTTTATTTCTTTTTTGAGTCTAGATTCGCATCACGCACAATGAGGCTTGCATTAAATAAGTTTATGTGAAGTTAGAATAATATTTGTGAAGCTGCAATACCAATATTCATAAATTTTTTGGCCTTGATAGCACAGTGCATTCAGAGATGGGTGATGGGTGGTGAGAACAACAGAGACATAGTGGAACCGTTAGATCTGGCATAGATCAACGGTGGAGGTTAAATCGCAATCAATGAGAATTCGCACGTCACATATTTTTTTATTTGGTGTTAATATTTTGCAAATATAAGTTATTTAGTTTGTGATGTGAAGCACATCGTAGATCACATAGTATAAGGGGCACAGTCATTGCTACCCTTTAAAATTTGCAGCGTGAAATATGGATTTTGCAGCGAATTGCGAAATCACAGAACTGTAAGTATTGTGAAATATTTAAATTGGTAAAGTTGCGAAGTGGAAAGTTCGTAAATTTTCTAAATTTCATTTGTCTATGATTTGTCACCGTGTTTTGGGCCCATAGTAAAACCACAAGTTCCACACGTATTCTGATAACTTTGCAGCTTGTCTCCATCAAGTACCATCCATGTGATAGGCTTGAGATCCCCATCGATGGTGGCCTGCAGAAAGGTTCCAGTGACTTGCATTAATTCAATAGGTTGCATAAGTTTCTAAGAACATTTTCTTTTACTATTACATGGATGTGTGGATTTAAAAGTACCTGGATATTTTTTATAGCATATTTATTTCATTTCTTGCATAAGTTTTTCTTTTCATCTTAAGTTACACGTGTACGAAATTTGGGAAAATGAATTGCATCTTCATGGAATCCTCCTACACTCAATATAATAGTCGTCATTGTGGACCTTGGCTCAAAACATCAATCCTGAAGACTTCAAATTATTCCTCGAATTGAAGGGGGATTTTCTCCCCTTACAACTCACAAAAATGTAAGAACTCACACACCATCTAATGAATTGGTAGTCTAGTCTTCTTTACTCTCAACACTGTTGCTTCAATTTATTCAAGGGACTCTCCCTCACCTTCTAATAAATTAAATACTTATTATTCACTCACTTTTATATTTTGTATTCCATTATGGAGGGATAGAAATCGATCAACCACATGAGGAAAAATATGTGCCCTATCAATTTGGTCAACCAATCGATGAGAAATATGTGTCTTATCAAGATAATCAACCACTAGAAGAATAATTTCTTCCCTCTCAAGTTAATAGGACAATAGGGAGTTGAAGTGGTTTCAAAATGGGTGGAAGGTTTTCAGAAATTTTGGAAGCAAGAATAAGGGAGGAACTTGGGGAGCCTAACCTTGATTGCACTATTAGATAGCATTTCAGTAACATGATTCGACAATATTATGAGAAAAAATAAATTTTTTCACAAGATCATATACTACATGGGTTTATCAAACATAAGAAACTAAAACATGCCACAAAGCTTGTGGGTATCCAAGATGACAAAATATGGAAGAGACATGTGAATGCCACTGAAATTACATCAAATTAATTCTCTATGTTTGAAAAATTAAGAAAAAATGATGTTTTAGCTACTTGTAGGGGAATTACAACTGTTATTTTTGCCCTAAGTACATCACAACAAAAAATGTTGGAAACAATGTGAAAATTACTCCATTTCACGAGACAAACATTACAGAAGCATCCCAAATTCAGGGTTCAAATAAATGGAAACATTACAGCATGATTTTGCTTCATCAATATTATACAGGAGGGAGATAGAATATTTTTATTACAATAAAATATGTATATGTGGGAGAAGATACACTAAATGTGGTGATTTGGCATTGCTCCGTAGAAACTTTCCATTTTATCCCAACTAGTCTGGGTTTTCAAATTTTATGGTAACATAGAAGTGATATTCATACGTCATGGTAAATCAACCATATTATTCAACTCTAGAATATAGTATGATAAAATATGTTGAGGATGAGATTCTTATTTCATAATTCATGGGGAAGTTTCAGAACCATATCTTTTAATATGTTAAAAAATCACACTAGTGTAGGTGGAAAGCTTCTAATTTTAAGAATTCTTACAAGGTATTCCATCTAGGAACAATCTTATCAGTGGTATACTTTCCTAATAATTTAATATTTTATCCTGAGACATAGATACAAAGTGAGTACTATCAGTCAAACCAAGTATCCATATCTGTACATGTTTGGTACATACATGAAAAATTGAATGTTTATGGTATGTATAGCACTAATGAGTCATGTGATGTGATTAAGGAGTATCAGTTCTACGTAAGCGATTATTGTGAGCATGAGATGTTGTTCATGCAACATTTATCTATCATGATTTATGAATCATTAAAAAGGAAAGAAACCTCATTCAGAAATAATTTTACTTGGTCAGATGGTTGTGTAAGGAATTTCAAGTCAGCACATAGTTTTATTGGATGATCTAACTACACATGGAGATAAATATGCAACATACCTGGAGATATTTTCTAAACGAGACACATCGAAAGGGTGAACATGATGGTGCAGGTGATTGTTTTGAACAATCACATAAGAGGTACCAAATGCTCCATCATGTAGATCAACCCAAATCATCAGTAGAAGTGGTCAACTGGTGCAGATCCCATTTACGACATGAAGGTCACAAAAAAATTAGGCATGTGCATAGGTTCTTTTGGAATGTTGAACTTGGTGATATGAATAAATACATTCCTTGGTATTGTAATACTATAGAAGGCACAAGGGAATTACAGTCATCTTGGAATAAAGACATGGGGTTGGTTAGCGTAAATTCTTAATGCAAGTGTATGAAAAGAGATCACTTTAGCTGCACGCGACAAAAAACCCTAACAACAAAGATGGATGCTTAAATTCTTTAGATCTACAAGTGACAGTTAAAAAAAATGTTGTAAGAAACCCGATCTATGTAGTACAAGCAGTTAAAAAGTAAAAAGAAATAGGAAATTCTCCATACATCCAACGATGAAGAAAAAATATAAATAACTTGATATTTATTATAACACCTGGGAAGGGAAGAAATAATGATGTTACCAGTCTCCCTCAATGGGATGAGTTATTGGTTGTCCTCAACACTTCAAATCCAACAGTTTCTCTCTCTCGATGGTGTGGAAAACCCAAAATATGTTGAACTCGATGGGAGCTCAAGAAGAAAAGAAATTAGTAGGAGCAATGAGAATGATCAAAGCATGAAAATGAAAGTGATAAAATTGAATAATGAATGGAAAACCCTCCTATTTATAACATAATAATTAGTTATCCTCGATAATGGTGAATAAGAAAATGTTATTAACCAAGATCTAGATCTAACTGCTTGGAATATTTTATTATATTTTGTTGGACAGAAAAGGAATTTAAGTTGGTTAAATACATTTATTTAGAAATAATAATAAAATAAATTATTTATTTATCATTTCAAGAATGGGTTTAAGGAATAATTTAAAAAATATGATTTGTTTAATTATTCCTAGGTGATTTAGTCAAATTTAACAAGGAATAATAACTAAATAATGATTTAATTAATTATTCCTAGAGAAAAATAAGAAAAATAATGATTTATCTAATTATTTCTCAAAATTGGGTTAAATATGAATATAAATATTATTTAAGTAATGGTTTAATTAATTTTTCCTAGAGGTAAATAAAATAAATAATAATTTATTTAATTATTCCTCATGGGGTTCCTTGTTTAAACCAGAAAAAACTTAATAAAATGTGGTTTATTAAATTATTTCTTATAGTGAAAGAAATTTTACTATGTAAAATTGGTCTTACATAGTGTACTTCAATCCATCTGATTGTCAATGGCTTGGAGAGATAAAATTGGTGTAACAGATTTCCCCCCAACATTCGAGCATTAGGAGCTAATCGTATGACTGAAGTACATTGTAAGAACATAATCACTCGACACCAAAGGGGAGTTAGAGAGAGAGAGAGATACATAGGCCGAGTGGACCAAGATAGGACAATAACAGAGGGGGCGAGACCTAAAAATGATATAAGTCTCCTTTAATGTTTGGGTACCTGTTCTCATTAAGGTGGGAAAGGAATACCTATACCCGCTGAGATGACAAAGTACAAATAATAATGGTGCACCCATCAAAATGGGACTGAGCTATAAAGTACATGATAAATGGTACATGACATACTGGCATAAAATGGTCCGGAAAAAAATATAATGGATCCCATATAAATACTCCTCCTGGGACAACAACCAGGACTAAATAGAATAATATATGAGTATATGAGACATCATAACAACCAAAGAAGCCATGATAAACAAGAAAGGGCTCTGAAAATATGAATGGATCATCTGAGTGATACATGCATGCTATGGTCGTTGCAAGTGGTTGGAACTGAACCCATCAAATTCGAGGGGATGCATATGAGGCTGTAGCATAAGATGAGTTCATCCATGTATGTGGGGGGCTAACTGAAGGGTCACCCCCTCATGAGGTCTGAAACATCTCATACACACCCGGCAATCACTGATACAATCTACTGGACCACCGAACAATCAAGTATGTGAATCTTGATCAAGTTGAAGCTGACCATATGAGACTAAAAAATAAATTCAAAGGGAAATGACGAGTCCCTTTTCCTGATCTGGGGCAACGAACAAGAATGGAAGCTGGAACCAAGGTACATCGTCCTCTATACTTGTCTTCTCGAATGAATGTGTTGATTTCAATAGAAGGAGGTCTGCCATAGGTGAGCCAATGATGAATCCTCAACTAAGGCATGAGGGATCATAGTAAAGGGACTGAGAAACTGAAACCAGGGATGATGATGAAAGAGAGGATACGGTGTAGCGGACGGATGACTTCCCTTGTCAGAGCATAAAAGCATAGATGACCTGGTAGCGACTGAATCGACTCCACGGGGATGGGGGACAGTATGACTGTATTAAAAAATGGGTGACATGAGAGAGGTACAAGGAAAAAATGGGTGGAATATTGTAACAAGAGTCAAAGTGACTCGAGACAGACTTCATGAATAATATGGTGACAAAACTAGGATTCTTTGAACAAGGGTGGCTCGATGAGGCTGCCACATAGAATAGGCCTGACAGGGACCATAAAATTATGAGAAAAAGGTGGTTACTCATGACAGAAATCGACACATGCATTTAAAATTGTGAAGGAAAAGTGTTGCCACAAGTACAAGCAACGCAAGTGAATAAATCCAATTTTGAGAAGTGGCGAAGTAACCCTTCTTGGGAAAATGGGCTCTAGGTGAATTATCAAATCACATAAAAAAAGGATAACCATTTTAGTGCTCAGAGAGAGCTTTCCAGTTCGTTAAATTGAGTTATGGTTTGGTCGCAATTAGCAAAAGAAAATTTAGGGTTTTTATTTTAATAGGGTGATTTTCCTCCAATTTGATTCATTTGCTAGTGGAGCTGTGGTGAAATTGGAAAGGAGGAGAAGGCCCTAAACCTTGCGGTGACTGTAGCGGACAAATTGACCATTGGAATCGAGATCCACCAGTTGTAGGTTGGTGGCATAAACCTACTCTACTTCTTTAGTCATTCTTTTTTTCAGATTAGGTGGCTAGGGCTCAGGAACAACACTCTGCCCTTCCTCACAGCTAACTCGCACTTTCTTAGTCCTGTACTATGGCCTAGCTCACATTTTATAGGGGGTAAATTGTGAGCTCGCTGGTTCCGGTCCTAAAAACTGCGAGTTGGTCCAAGAGTGGGTTTTGTCCTGTTTTTGGCTGGGGATCGGGACTTGATGAGTTAGGATTCAATTTTTTTTTCTCTGGCCTAAAAAAAATGTTGGGTTTGTGCAGGTATGGCAGAGCCAAAGATCAACTAGAGAGAGATGGATTTGGATGCACTTCGTGCCGAAATCCAAGGGGACCAAGTGGTTCGAGGCATAAGGGAGCCCTTGTTGTCTAGGATAGTATGGTACTGGGATCTAGACTAGGAGGCCTTTATAGTGCAGGGGCACCAGATCTAGTTGACCATATAGGACATCTAATTCTTGACTAGAATTCAACTAGTAGGGGTGGTGGGAAATATACATCCATTGTTACTACAAGGGTGGAACATATCAGAGTTCATGGAATGCCACTCCAGACCATGTGTTCGTGCTAAGAGCACAACCATACCAGTCAGTGATCTAGTAAGGCTAGAGACACGGGCTATCGTCGCAATAGTACTTCAAATCCTGAGCAATCAGGCATTCCACCACATCACTGGGGGGCAGATGATGTTAGTTGAGAGTGTACTGAGTGGGAACTAATATGGGTGGGCCCAGTTTATGCTATTGTTGCTTAAACGACAATTTTCGCTATGCAAGTGACAGGTGAACGATGATTGTGCTTTAGGTACAATGTTAATCTTGTTCTTCTTCGAGAACATCCCCAAACTGCAGCCTCATGTGTGTTGAGTCATGGAAAATGTATTTTTTTATCCTCATATTAGCTTTATTAATAATTTACTTTTATGGATTTTTATTTTTTTTTGGGAATAATATAGAAGAAAATATTGTGAAATATGAATAAAATAAATTGTCAACAGATTGTACGATTTTATCATAAAAAATAACTTTTTCTTTCCTTTATGTGCATAAATGAGAATTGGACAATTTCCATTAAAACGATGGAACATCATCAGCCAAACACAAAAAAATATGATTTCTTGATCACATGGGCTAACAGAAGAAAAGGAGAAATGAGCTAATTCTATAGTGGAAATCTGATTATTAGTTGCGAAATCCTCAAGGTCTCCCAATCCTGAGGATTCTCTCTCATTTATTAGTTTACCATTTGGTTATATAAGTTTTATAGGTGAAAAAGAAGAGGGGTCAATTTCCAAGTTTTAAATTTCATTTGGACATTATTATTTGTACTAAAGGCAAAGTATTTTCACTATAGTGATGTTGTATCTTTACTACTATGATTAATGAGAAAAATCGTGCTTTCTTTCTAATCATGTTCTGAGTATTCACAACAGTAGCTTCTAGAGGCTTTGGGCCTAGTCACTAGGAGACTTGTTACTTATTTTGTGCCATAATAATATCTTTCATTTCTGAAATTATTAATTACTACATCTTGTCATTTCGATTGTTGTGTGATGTTAGAATTCATTTTTGTAGTTTACCTTTATTGTTTGAGATAAATCTTAGACGTTGTTACTCGTATAGTTTCATATTATTCTTTAATGAATTTTTCAGTTTAGTTCAAGAATTACATTTAATTGTTGTTCCTTTCGAGTGATGTTATCATATATTTTAGATGATTGATCATTGTTATTCTTAATTAAGGGTGTGAATAATTGATTGTTGTTCATTCACTGTAATTTCTATTTTCAGTAGATAAATCGTTGTTATTATCAAGCAGTAATTCTTTAAGTGTGATTCCTTCAATTCATGTGTTTGGATTCAGTTTATTTACAAATAAGATGATATTAGATCAATATTTATGGTTTGTAAATGATTTAAGGTTTTCTTTTGAATTATTCTAGATTGAACTTCGAGAATTATAGATTAGTCATTCCAACGATTTAGAATCATTTATTCCTAAATAGCCTTTTATATCACTCTGCATAGACAGTTCCAACACTCTTGAAATAAAAAAACATATCCGTGTTTGATAATTAATGTAGGTATAAAGATCGATTTTCATAGTCATCTTAGTGCACCAACATTTTGGTGTCGTTGCCAGGGAGAGTATTAAAGAGTGATTTCCTTTTTTCTTTTTTTTTTAATTTTATTGTTGCGAGAGACTTGGATATTGAAAATGAGAGGTAATAACCTATGTACCAGCAAGTAAAATTCTTGCTCAAGAGCTCTCTTTCTAGCAGATGTGTAAAGAGTGGATAGGAATATATGTTTTTATGAATGACTAGGAACAAAAAAAGGAGAAATAGATCCAAATCCACTACCTAAATCCACCAAAACCAAGGAGTTAGTGACCCTTGGAAGATCTAAATGTATAGATAAAATCATAATACAAGAAAAATATCAGGCATAGTAGGACCCTAGACCATATCTGGAAAAGCCTCTACTGTAATCCCCTCAAGTAGCAGGCTTTCCACCTGCAGCTCATGCCGAGATCCATAGCGAAAACAAAGGGCATGAACAAAGCTTTTAGGTTACAAAAAATTTGGATTCTAATCCTTCACAAGAGGGAAATTCATTCAATATGAAAGAAGGAGAAGGAGTAACTAGTGGTGTTGTAAGAGAAAATCTACAGTTAACAAAACTTAGATATCCTAAGATCTCGGTTGAAGAAAAGTTACTGGATATCACATATCAAGGTAGTGTTGTAAGACTCCTTCCAAATCTATCTACTAGTCCTTTCGAAATCAAATTTCAATACCAAGAGATTCCTAATGTTTATTGGCACATCTTTGACCAGATGGCACATAATCAGCCTCGGGGAAAAACATCGATGTTGGAGTATCCTATCGTCAACTAGGTTGTTAATGCCCCCATGAAAGCCATTCCTTTGCAGATAATTCCTTCTTTCCATTCTTTAACCTCGAAAGATCCTTATGCTTTTCTATTCAAATTTGACGTTTTATGTAGGGGATATGATTATACCATAGTTCCCCAAAAGTTAAAATGGTTTCCCTCTACATTAAAGGGAGAAAATTTTGATGGTTTATGGGGTTTGGTGGAGGAACTATTAACTCTTGGGATCAAATGAAAATTTATTTTCTCACTAAATATCAAGATTAGTACAGGAGTAGAGATTTAAAAGATGAAATCTTTAATATGATCGTAAAACATAATGAAATTCTAGAAGAGTATGTTGAACGGTTTCAATACAATTTACAAAGGTATCCTTATGTTGAATTATCTAAATATGTTTTAAAAGTAACTATGATAAAAGGGATGAAGGATGAATGGATAGAAACATTAAATTTAATTGGAAAATGATATATTTATCACAAAAATTATGATGAAATTATTCAGTTGTGTATTAGGTGCTTTCGAGGGAGTACGCGCATTGGGCCAACTGGACGAGATACTACTGCCAGAAATAATAAATCTTCTGGTGGCAGTGTAACTCGAACTTAAATTGACAATCTATTAGAAAATTTCAAAACCAATATCCTGGGCACCCTCACAACAAAGTTCAACGTTCTGCAAACGAAACAGAAACAAGCTATAGAAGAACAAAATTTAACCATATTCTGCCCATGATGCCGAAAAAAGTAGAGTGAGAGGGAATGTCCATTGGACGTGGTCCAAGCGTGTAGTATCTGCACTAAGGATCATGCCACTGAGTAGTTCCCATCACTTCCAAGATTAAAATAAGTTTTTAAAGAAGCAAAAGGAGTAACAGAGCCATTATATTTAATGAACCAACGTCGACAGTGGCAAGCCTGACCCACAGGTATGTCACAAGAACATTTTCTGGTCTTTTTTTCTCCACCATTTAACCAACAATAGAATTCTTGAACATCATGGTAAGGCCAATCACCTTTATGTACTTGAAATTCGTAATCATTTCTTACGTCACCTTGGTAAAAACAGCCTTTTACAAGAACTGGTTGGCCAATTTCTGCCTTTTCTACTCCTTTCTAGCAAAACAATTTGTACCCATCCGAGTGACCTACCTCCAAGTCACAAAATCCAAACTAGTCTTCAAATTGGCATCGACCTCTTGGGATAACTAATCCACCTATGGGGATGGGTCCTCAACCTCAACCGACATTACTAGCTCCGTATCCATTGCAGAAAAATTCTCAGCTTCTTATGTGTCCCCAACTGCCAGCTCAACCAAACCCAAATCCCAATAACAAACCAATTCAGCTAATACAAATTTTTAAAAATTCAGATCCTGAAATAAAACAAATGGAATGCAACGAACTTAGGCTGAGATCAGGACACATTATTACCCATGAGGAAAATAATAACCAACAAAAATATGAGATAGAGACAACTTCCATAACTAAACATTCAACTGTGACTGACACAAAAATAAAGTAAGGAGAAGACACAGTTGAGCAGCAAGATCCTATAAAACTTATAATCACTTCTCCTCCATTCCCTGAAATATTAATAATACCAAAACCCATTGTATATCTATACTTTGATCTCTTAGGGGAACTCAATTTTTTTAATTAAAATTCCTCTCCTCTAGGATATTCAAGACATTCCTATTTATGTTAAAATGATTAAAGAATTGTGTGAAAACACTTGTGAGGAAACCAAAAACTTCACCAACCATCCATGTCGTAGGGAATTTATCTGATCTGATTTTAGTTAGGGAAACACCAATAAATATGAAGATCCAGGGAATCCCATAGTTACCATTCAAATATATGGCCACTCTTTTTCGAACACACTAGTTGAATTATATGCATCCATTAACATTCTAACGGCTAAAACTTGTGAGGAACTCGGTATCACAGCTCTATATTCGACCACTACCTTGCTAGAACTTGATAATCATTATTTCGTTAAACCCAAGGGAACTCTATAGGAAATTATTGTTTCTATTGAATCATGGGAGTACCCAGTGGATTTTCTAGTTATCAACCTCTGAATTCGATTAGATGGACACCCTTTAATTCTATGTTGACCTTGGTTAGCAACATAAAATGCTTATAGGTTTTTGTGCTATTAGCATGAACATTAAAAAAGGAAATGATCTAAAAAACCTTCTTTCTATCCCCTTGATAAGCCAAGTCTGCCCATTCTGAAAACTCATAAACATCCACCTACATACCTGGAGGAAAACATACGTTCACCTCTTATAGTAGAAGAAGTTCTTGAGTTCTAGAATCTGACTTAAGATGATGCAATTAATAATTTTATTAATAAATCAACTACTGCGAATAATTTGAAATTTCAAATGTTGAAAGCGATTCTTGACAATGAAGCCCAGGAAGACCCTTCGGAAGATGCCGATGACCAACATATAACAAAAAATAATGTTTGTAATAGCAAGCCTGTTGAGATTGAACCAAGGAAGATTTTGAATATTAACGATAATCTTGACAGTGATCAACATCAAAATATTATTCAGGTTCTGCAAAGATATAAAGGGGATTTTGCCTAGGACTATCCAGACATGAATGGCATAGACCCTCAATTATGTACACACCACATATACACCGAAAAGGATGACTGTCCTATCCAGAAACCTCAATAGAGATTAAATTCGCATCTCAAAGGTATCGTAAAGGAATAATTGAAGAAGTTGTTGGATGTGAATTTTATTTATCCTATTTCAGATCGTAAGTGGGTCTTTCCATTGGTGGTTGTCCCCAAAAAGAATGGGAAGTGGCGGATATGTGTGGATTACAGGGAATTGAACAAGTCCATGGAAAAATACCACTTTACTCTTCCATTTATTAATCAAGTTCTTCATATGCTGGCAGGAAAAATATTTTTTTCCTTTCTTGATGGCTTGAGCAGCTACAACCAGATCTAAATTTCCCCTGAAGACCAAGATAAAACTAATTTTACCTTCCCATGGGGTATGTTTGCATATAGAGTGTTACCTTTTGGTTTATGCAATGCCCCATATACATTTCAGAGGGCCATACTCAGCATTTTATCTTATATAATAAATGAGGGACTTGAATTTTACATGGATGACTTCACCCCATACGGGAACGATTTCGAGCAAGTGATAAAAAAATTAGAGAAAGTTTTGGAATGATGCATCGCTACCAGCTTGTGTTTAAGTAACAAGAAATGTCACATTATGATGACAGAAGGTGTAATCCCAGGACACTACATCTCTGTGGCTGGAATACATGTATACCATGCAAAAATAAAGGTAATTCTCCTACTACCTACACCTTGCACTCAAACTGAGGTACATAGCTTCCTTGGATATGCAGAGTACTATCACAGATTTATAACGATTTTTTTCACGCATTGTTGTGCCTTTGTATACTTTAATAGGAAATGTTGAATTTAAATGGTCTGATAGATGTGACATTTCTTTTACATGTTTGAAAAAATTTGTCTGTACTGCTCCAGTATTCTGTGGACCCCATTGGGAGCTCCCTTTTCATATCTCTACAGATGCGTCAGACACAGCAATAGGCATTGTCCTCAAGAAAGAGGAGGACTAAAATACTTATTCTATTTATTATAGAAGCAAAAATCTCACCTCTATTAAACTCAATTATACTGTAACAAAAAAGGAATTTTTATCCCTCATTAATGCCATAAATAAATTTAGACATTATATAACGGACTGCCAAATTTTTTTGTACACTGATCATTCCGCCACTAGATACTAGGCCAACAAACCAATCACTAATGGGCAAGTGACCCATTCGCTGTTAATTTTCTAGGAGTTTTATATTACCATTAAATACCATCTAGGGAAGGAAAACCCTGTCGCATATTTTTTGTCACGGGTTCCGAAAAGGAACAATCTGCTAGCCGTAGATGATCAGTTTCCAGATGAACATTTATTTTTCGTAACGGTTAAGGCATCGTGGTATGCAGTCATAGCAAACTATCTAGCGATAGGAAAACTACTAAAGCATCTAAAAACTAAAGAAAGTAAGTTGATATTCCAATGAAGAGCCTGATTTTATTGGATTGGTGGATACCGTTTTCACACAAGGTCTGATATGAAAATACATAGGTGCATCCGTGAAGATGAGATTTATCGCATGCTAAAGGCTTTCCATGACAAGCCTTGTGGCATACACTTCGTAGATTATAGAACTGGACATAAATTACTATAGATGGGCTATTACTAGCCCACTATATTTAAATATGCCAAGAAGTATGTTCAGGCTTGTGATAGCTTCTAGAGGACGGGTTGTCATGGTCAATTCGATGAAATATTGTTGCAGCCATAATTGGTAATAAAACCTTTTGAACTATGGGTGTTGGATTTTTTTGGCCCATTTAATCTTCCATGAAACTAAAAGGCCTACATACTAGTTGCTACATACTATTTAACAAAGTGGGTAGAAACAATAGCCTTGCCTTTTTTAGTTATTTGTGCGGTATGGTTTGCCCAGGGAAGTGATAACAGATAGGGGGCCACAGTTATTAGGACATAAGATTACAAAAAATCTATGAAACCACCATATCACACACAGAGCCACTCCTCCATATCACCCGTAGGTGAACAGGCAGGTTGAGAGCACCAACAAGGTCATTCAAGCAATTTTGACCAAAATAGTTTAAACACATCGGCAAGACTGGGCTACTAAACTGCTAGAGGCCTCGTGGGCCTATCACACAACTTGGTGAAATACTATTAATTATTCCCCGTACCAACTTGAATTTTGCAAAGAACATATTTTTCCTATCGAAATTGAAATAAAGACTCTTAGAACAGCCCTGGAAGTGGGACTGGACCTGACGGAAGCCCAAACTAAATGACTTCAAAAAATAAATTAATTAGATGAGGCACGGTTACTTGCCCTATATTGAAAAAAAATTATTCCACCACAACGGGCTAAGTGGCACGAAATTCTTATCAAAAAGAAGATTTTTGAGGAAGGAGACAGGGCGCTCCTCTATGATTCTAGATTTCAAGACTTTTAGGGTAAATTGCAGAAAAGATGGCTTGGCCTGTATGATATTCAAGAATTTCACAGCAATGGCACTATAACTCTGACTACCATTGATGGGTATCGCTCTTCTTTCTGGGTGAATGGACACTAGGTACATCTTTATCACAAACCACTCACAAAAGAGTCTTTTTTCCATCAGGTACGCAATGGTCCCACTATGAAAATTTTAGATGCAAGGTGTAATAACCCAACAACTTTACTTTCATGAAAATCATTTCTTTTTAGATGTAAATAATATATATTTTTTCTTTACATATCTAGTTTGTAATTTGTCGTTTCTATGTTTTTTTAGAATAAAACATTGTTGTATAAATGCATGGATTTTTGCTTTGAAATAGTTTCTTACAAACAAAGTAACTACCATTCCTTTTTCGTTTCTTCACGTCATTTTTTAGCATTTGTTGTTCAATTCTTTGGATAGCTACTCTTCCCTTCCAAGTGATAAATTTTCGTTTCATTTATTTCTTTGGCTTGAGCATTCCACTATTTCTATTCTTTTTTTAAAAAATGAACAATTGTTAAATAGAATGAACAATTGTTGTTCAATCAAATGAACAACTGATGTTCTGTTAAATGAACAGTTTTTGTTCAATAAAAATGAACAGTTGTTGTTCAATAGAGTGAACAACTATTTTTCAATAAAATAAATAGCTTCTATTAAGTCGAATGAACAGATGTTGTTCAGTAAAATTAACAGTTGTGGTTTATTTTTTTTGACGAATTTCACATACCATTGTTGTTCAATAGAGTGAATAGCTTTTGTTCAATAAAATGAACAACTGTTGTTCAATAAAATGAACAACTGTTGTTAAATGAAATGAAAAACTACTATTCCAATATCCGCACAACTATCGTTCAATCCTAAATTGAACAACCATCTTTTCTCTCACATGCTTTGCTATAAAAATCACCTTTTTGGTTGAAATTTTATAACGAATTTAAAGAAAAAGAAATTATATTAAAAACATTAAGACTTTTACACCTTTGATGATTATCTTGATTTTGAAATTGACATGCTTCATCCATTTAATGACTTGCTAGATATCTCTTCTTTGGATATATCATAAAATTATTCACTACCTCAATACCATGATGGTTTATCTTTTACACTTTCAATTGATAATTCCCTTTGGTATAATGATATAGGTTTATAAGCATAACTTTTATTGGCATTTTTTTACTTCTCACACCACCCATAACTCTGAAGGAGTTAGTGAGCCTCCCTCCACTTATAACATGCATTTGAAAAATATAATATGAGCTTTCTCAAAGGGGATAGGGGGTCTCATCACGAGCTAACCTACCATGATCATAAGGAACTTAAAAAGTGACATATCCATAATGGCCACCACACCAGGGTAATGGCCTCTTGATAATCCAATTTTTGAAGGATAGGAGGTCCCATCACGAGTCAGCCTAATCATTTTGTTATGCCCTGGTGAATGGCATTGTGATTATATGGTTAGCAATCCAACACAGTGACCCCTTTGTAGAAATAAAAAAAACCATTTAAACCCTAAATGGAGGATCATAGCTCATTTTTGGTTGAAAAGGAAACCCTATCGAGGCTATAGACGCATGTTGGCAGCAATGGCTCTGCTTGTGGTATCGAAGTTCTATTTTACATTGCTAATTGTTCTATATCCTACTATTTCTAATTGATTCATTTCCAAAGACAAATTTACCATTTGAACAACGTTTACATTTATATTAATCAATATGCATGGTAAAATATATTTTTATGTTAATTACATTAATATTTTCTAATCAATTGATGTCAGTATTCATTATGATTAATGGCCTTGTCAGTTTCATCATACCTGTTCACCAAAGGAAAATTATTTCTATAATGATTATTTCTCTGATTTATTTCATTTTCGGTCATTTTATAAACCATTTCTATGATTTATAGTTAGCACTACTATGACTGTTTCCTGTCATATTTCTACTTCTATGACTATTTTCTTGTCGCATTTATGAAGCCAATTCGTCCTTTTCTCTTTGCCTGTGCCCTGCGGATGTGGAAGCCCTTTTCTAATTGGAGGGGGGAAGGTATACATTATGGAACAAACTCCATAATGTATTACCAAACTCCGTAAAAACTTGTTGATGTGAAAAATATTATTATTTCTACCTTTATATAAAAATAACATTTCCCAATTGAAAATCTTTGTATGCAATATTTTTTGTTGTTCCAAACTGTCTAACTGTGAGAAAGTGCATGAAAGGGTGCAAATTAGGCTACAATAGCACAACAAATATGGGTGGAAAGTATGTCCGCAGTGAACCTACAATATTATGATTAACAAAGCAGGCTCGTGAAATTATTAAGTGTGTTGGTTGGCTTCAATACCTTGTAAAATTACAGGGATTTCATAGTGAAATGGCGCTTGAATTTCTGCAAAATTTCAGAATAGGCACACAACTGCAAAAATAAGAAGTATAACAGCCTCTGAAGCAGTCATAACTGAAGTGTTGGGACTTCTAGTAGAAGGCATAAAATGGACCGACAAACATGTTGTATTGCATGAAGTAGTCACAGTATTTAAGGACCTAGAGGAGGAACTAAGACGCAAAGGAAAAGGAGTTCACCCAACATCATTAAAGAAATCATGGGCAGAACTAGCGACCACCATTCTAAGATACATCATTTGAGATGTTCGTCAAGATGTGGTAAAGCCTTGAAAACTTAAACTCTTAGAAATTCTTAGATAGAAAATCATAGTTAACCTGTGGCTCTTTCTAAATTCCTAATTTCATGATGTTTCTAGTCAGGTTAGAAAAGCCAAAAATCCACATATTACCATCAGTCATCATGGCTTGATTAAGCTTATTATTATTCATGATCTTTCCCATCAACAATTCACCTGGGATAACTTTGTAAACCCTAGTATATGCCTATCAAAGGAAAACCTAGATGCATAGGCTGGGGTAGATGATAGGAATATTGACTTAGAACAAAAAAATGAAGAGGAAGAAATCCCAAAGAGAGAAAGAAAAAGGGGGACTTCTTCCTTATTCATCGGGAAATAAAAAAAGAGACGTTCTGCAAGGCTAAGCTCACGACAGCATACCAAAAACCAATAGATAAAGCAGGGTTGTCTCATGCACCTCCATCAAACCCTTAAAACACTGTTTTATTAAACGATGAGGAGGTGGCCTAAGTAATATAAAATTTGGGAACACTCTTTGAGGAAGGAGGCCAATTTGAGAATTCTCAAGGTCAAGATCATACTCTTAACCAGTCTACCTCTGCAGTTAGTTTTGTCCACATAGAAATTTTCCCCCCTACTGAAGGAATGGAAGAGTTGGAGAAACAAGGGGAACTAATTCTTTCTATACATGAATATCCACAAAGAGAAACTCATGTAGAAATAAATTTTGAATCAGAAAATCAATCAAGAGACACAATTCCATTCGAAAAAGACCATAACATTGGCACAACCTCCCTTTTACCTGAAATGGACACAATTTTTCCCTCTCCAATCAAAAACCCCATGAAGGAGGAGGAGAAGACATACACAGATAGTGCTAGGCTGAAATGGTTGAGTAAAAAGAACATAAAACTAAAGAAAATTATTAGAATATTAAGAAAATGGTTGAAGGAATAAAATAAAAACCAAAAGAAAAAAGTGGAATTAGAAACCATTGGTACCCAAACAGAGAAATGTCCCACTAAGAATATTGGAACTTAAACCGAAAATCTTTGTGCTTGTTCAATGGAGACTTAAACAAAATTTTCTGGGAATGTTATGAATGTTGTCGTTAAAACATATTTTGTAGATAGTTGTATTCCTCAAGAAACAACTGGTACTGTGGAAACCATTGTTCAGAATGACATTAGAGGAAATTTCAGCCTAAAAGTGGCCTCCTAAGGAAAAATAACAAAATAATAGTTAAAATAATAAAATAAGAGTTTTGAATTGCGGATGGAAAAGAAAAAAACTACATTTTTTAATTGTATTTTACCTTATCTCCTTATGGGTTTGCTCAAAATTCAAGTTTAAATGATTGTCATGTGTTGATGCACTTGATAGAGGTAGGTCTCGATGTTGGGAATCAATCCAAGAGCCGACATAGGTGGTGATCCACTTGATTTCAGGTGGATATGAATTCTTATATGTTTTTGAAATGATAGAGGATGCTTGTAAGGAGCAATTGCAAGGAGGAAGTGATCCCCAGGATGAGGGAGGAAGGGACTAGTTCACGTACATTATAGTCGACACCCAACTCTTTGGTCCTAAGAATGATTGCCCTTCTCTGACCCTTCCTGTCCAATTGGAGCGGATAGATAATGCATTCCACTCCTTGAATCAGGGTGGTTATATTGTCATTCTATGACCCCTGGATGCCTTTGGCACCCTTGGGGTGATGTCGTAGTTCGTATGGGGTGGAGACGATGGGATCGGTCCATGGCATGGATTTTCCTTTTACCATATTTTTCTCTAACGGTTGAATGGAGATAATACATCAATCTATTTTCAAGGGCCAACTTGATCCTCTTCCCCAGGGATCCCACCCATTACGCATACTTTTGAGAAGACCCACATTGTTCAAAATTGCAGATACATTAAAAAATGTGTTGAAACATGATTTTTTAATGTATCTTCAATTTTGATCAAGGTGGGTCTTCTCAAAAGTATGCATAATGAATACTCGTTTGATGCAAAATTTAGTTTTGCATCCAACAAGTGTCTAAACCTGAAATTTGAGTAAACCTATAAGGAGATAAGTCAAAAATACAATTAAAAAAAATAGTTTTTCTTCTTTTCCCTCCGAAATATTTACATTTACCTATTTTTAAATTTAAATAATTTTTATTGGTTTACATATTATGACATGGAAATTATATGAAAATTTCATGGGAACTTTTAGGCTGAAATTTCCTCTAATGTTCGGTGACATGTGATAATGTAGCTCAGACAGAGGAAACACCTCATTATGTCCCCTCATAAGCGAAGTCATCATCCTAAATTTTTAAAATGAATTAACAAGGACCGAGAAGGTGTTGGCTCAACACCAAAAATAATTGGTATCTTTACAGATGCACCAAGAATTATTAAAGAAGCTGGATACACTTATTGTAAGTGAGGATGAGACTTCTGCTAGTCTCATAAATGAGCAAGAGAAAGTAAAGAAAATGCAGAACAATATTCAAAAAGCCATGGAGAAAACTGAAACCATTTCTTTTATTTATTCTGATGTTTTGTCATGTCGATAACCAACCATGAATTATGCATTATTTTTACTAGAGAGGTAATTATTATTGAATATTAGATTGTCAGGGCTGGTAAGCCTATTGAATTCAAGACTACCTCATATATTTTTCAATGTTGCAAGGAACAGGACGAGAAGGTAAACTACCTTCTTTGTGAGTTATACCTGCATAATTTTTTCTTGCAAGATGAAAGGGATGATAATCATATCCCCTTTATTGTAGATGCTCATTTCCAAGACTTCTTTTCTTTTGGTGAAAACCAACTTGAATGGAAAAGACCTGTAATAATTTCAAAAAAGGGAGCATGGTGTATATTTATGGGTTAGAGGAGAACCCAGTAAGCCTTTACACCTTTTCATCCAGCAGAAAAGGTTTATGGAACAACAAGGAGTTGTGGCCACATTGGGACCTCTCCATAAATATTTTATACTTGTTGAAAGAGAATATTTAGAGGATATTAAAGATGATGCCTTGTTGGCAGCAAAACAAAGGTGGAAAGCTTCTACTAACAATGTTAAAAACTGGTAGCCATTCAATTACTAAAAAATTAAGGTTGTTGCTGCTCGTCTGAATGTGTACAAAAATATCATCCTATGCAAGGGCCCTACCTGAATAGGATGACGTTACAGGTGTCCCATTATCTAGTATCCCCCTGAAGGATATTATTTTGATATGATTTACCTGAATGTCATGAGAGCCATGATTTTGCAATGCTTAAACAGAAGAATGGTTTTGGGCTATATCAGGAAGAGGTTTATCCTTCCTACTCTTTGACACAATTACACCTCAACTATCTTATTGCATGGGGACAAGAAAAAAGTTAAGCAGGGGAGTATGTTGAGTCATGGAAAAGGTATCATTTTATCCTCATATTAGCTTGATTAATCATTTACTTTTATGTATTTATCTTTGCTTGTGGGAAGAATCTAGAATAAAATATTATGAAAGATAAATAAATCAATTGTCAACAGATTGTATGATTTTAGCAAAGTAAATAACTTTTTCTTTCCTTTATGTGCAGAAATCAGAATTGGACAATTTTTGTTCAAACGATGGAACAACAATAGCCAAAGAAAGAAAAATATCATTTCTTGATCGCACGGGCTAGAGGAAGAAACAGAGAATCAAGTTAATTCTATAGTGGAAATCTAATTATTGGCTGTGAAATCCTTAGGATCTCTTGATCCTGAGGATTCAGTCTCATCTATTAGTTTGCTATTTGGTTATATAAGGATAATATATGGAAAATAAGAGGGATTAATTTCCAAGTTTTAACTTTCATTTGGACATTATTATTTTTATTAAATATAGAGCATTTTCACTACGGTAATGTTTTATATTTACTAGTGTGATTAATGAGAAAAATCGTGCTTTCTTCATAATCGCGTTCTAAGTATTCTCAGCAGTAGATTCTAGAGGCTTTGGGCCTGGTCGCTAGGAGACTTGCTGATTCTTATGTTCCATAATCATTTCTTTCATTTCAATGATTATTAATTACTATATCCTGTCATTTCGATTGTTGTGTGATGCTATAGTTAATTTTCATAGTTTACCTTTATCGTTTGAGATAAATCTTAGATGATGTTACTCTTACAGTTGCATATTATTCTTTAATGAATTTTTCTGATTAGTTCAATAATTACATTTAATAGTTGTTCCTTTTGAGTGATTTTATCATAGATGTCTGATGATTGATTAATGTTATTCTTAATTAAAGGCGTGAATAGTTGATTGTTGTTCATTGACTATAATTTATCTTTTCGATAGATAAATCGTTGTTAGTATGAGACAATAATTCTTTAAGTGTGATTCATTCAATTCATGCATTTGGATTTATTTTATTTACAAATTAGTTGATATGAGATCAATATTTATGGTTTGGAAATTCTTTAAGGTTTTCTTTTGAATTATTCTAGATTGAACTTCGAGAATTAGAGATTAGTTATTGCAACAATTTAGAATAATTTATTCCTAAATAGCCTTTCATCTCACTATGCATATACAGTGCCAACATGCTTGAAATAAACATACATATTGTTGGTTGATAATTAATGTAGGTATTAATATTGATTTTCATATTCATCTTAGAGTACCAACAATGTGTAGATCGAGGATGGGGGGCCACAGGAGCCCAGGATGCACCACTGGTGGTAGCTACTGTGGAGAGGAGGAGGGGGATTCAAATGGGTGTTTTGGCCCGAGTTCTTCACACATTGGGATCATATCTGATTGTACATAGATGACTATCCATACAATGGTATGTAGTTTCAAGGGGACCCTAACATACCACTTCCGCCAAGTCGAGCATGGCGACTAGATGGTAAGTGAAATTTTCTATATATTATGGTGCATTTAAATTTTTGAGAATATGTATGTGGTACTGACTCATTACTTTTGGTATGCAGATATACCACCGGTGAAGCCAGTAGGGTATATGGGACAACACGCAACTCCAGGGGCTGCAAAGTCTAGTGGGGCGAGAGGAGACCACAGATCAAACTATCAGGCTCCGTTGGAGGATGTCTACTACAGGTGTGAGCTGATAATGACTAGCATATCTAAGCATGGATGGCTTGATCTTAAGGACCAGTATATCAAGGGATGTATAGGGCTACCCTCTTAGTGGTCAGGGGTAATGTGGCGCTTGGAGATGGCTGGACAAGCTGTGCAAGATCTGCCGGTTGTAGGAGCCGAGCCATTGGCTCAGGACCCTCTAGATAGTGACTACATGTAGGGGCATATGGTGTCTCCAGTTTTGATTTTGAAACATGCTATTGCCATGTTTGATGTATTAGAGTAGTGGACTCCAAAATATTTATGATTATGGATATGCATATTTTTATATATGACAAGTATATGGTTGGCCATCTGTTTTATGATTATTGTATTTTTTTAAATGAATGTGATAACTGCCAATCTAGAATATTGTTTGCAATGCTATCTACAAAGTGATTTTGGGCTCTAGGTACATGACTGAATGTAATGGCTTTAAATTTATGCACAAAGAACTTCATTCATAAATATCTTCTAAAAAGGACATGGTTATTCACATGATACACACCATTCAATTACATGAAAAGAGGCAAGAAATCTAAATGAACATTAAGATGAAGGATGCGATGATCAAGTGCGTCGACTAACAAACCTATGACTGCATCATATTCGTCTTGGTTATTGGTGGCAAATCTAATGCATACGCCATTGGAGAGGACTAACGAATGCATGGGGGTAAAAATAGCCCAAGCCGCCAAGGCTATATTCCGAGAGAAAAAAATTGCACCATCGGCATAGTGAATATACGGTGTGGATGATGGATCCATCTCAAAGGCACCATAAGAAAATAAATGAGATGATAATGAAAACTGTAATATACCTAAATCCATGACAAAAATAAAACACACATCTCGATGGGAGATGCTATGGGTAAAATATCTTAAGGTTGAGTGCATTGCGAGGGTTAGGAACGAGTTGGCCTTCAAAATCCTCTAGAAGTTATGCCCCCTTACAAAAGTTGTTACTAATGATGTAAGTTCTGAGCCATAATGAGTTGAACTTCCCATGACCAAGGATATCATGAGCCTGGTCATGCACTAGAACAAGGTCGCCTTCGTGAAAGGTATAAGGGTCGAATTTTCAGTCATACTAAGATTTGGTGCGCTTCTTTGCTGCTTTGATGGTTTGCAAGGCAACATGACAATCTTCGAAGGCATGCTCAAGCATGATAAGTATTTGGTCTAAATGTTGGGTTTTAGGGATAATTTTGACGGCTAGGTGAAGGGAGGGGATTTTACACTCAATTGATAAGACTACCTCGGCCCGTAGGGAAAATTTTAGGGGCTAATATTCGCAAGTGGGCTAATATTCCATGCTTTTTCCAAAAACAATATTCACCAATTTCCATTTTTCTAAAATTGATTTTGCCCAAATTTTATAGTATAAAATTATTTTACCTTAAAAATCGCCAATATTATATATTGTATAATATAGAATAACTATAAATCTACACATTTTTACAAAATTTTCATCAAACATTTCAAAATTTGGATATTAGGGACCAGTAAGATTCGCCAATGTTTCTAAACTTTAAGATAAATTTCCATCCTTAAAATTCTCCCTTTTGGCACGCTAGAAGGTGGATCCAGGATTCTTTAGGCCGAACGACATGACCGTATAAGTAAAAGTTCCCAATGGACTAACAAACACAATTTTTAGCTGATCAACATAGTGGATAACAATCTGGTTGCACCCACAAAAAACATCCATCAAGGATAGAAGCCCATGCTCGCACACTCATCTATGATCTGATCAGTGAACGGTGTGGGGAAGTTATCTTTGGGACAAGATTTTTTTAGGTCGCGAAATTCACTGCAGACACAAATGGTGCCTTTTTTCTCGAGAACGGGAACTGGGTTGGAAACCCAAGTGGTGTATTAAATGGGATAGATAAACTAGTCTTCTTGAGCTTATCGATTTCGGCCTTGTTAGCCTCTCGTCTGGAAGGATTCATGGTCTGAAATTTTGATGGACAAGATTGGCATCGGGCCATCTATTGATATGGTGTTTGACAGTGGCGGGATCAAGTCCATGAATTTCTGAAAAGGACCAGGCGAAACATCATAGACTTCCTTTAATAGCTTGGTGTAAGCTGCAATTCCTTCCAAGGTGAAATGTGCCCCCAAGGTAATGTTTTATTCTACCCCTGGTTTATCAAAAATGTTAATTTAATGGTAGGAGAGACATTGGCCATATTTCCTTCTTCAAAATCATCTTGTGTAGGAATGGGATTTCTAATCCAATCGACCTCATCAGGGATGAAATCTTTAGACAACACATTATACTGGTCATGGGACTTCTGTGGAAGGAAGTAGGCAGGGTGTTGCATACCATCCTAGGGAATGTCCGAGATGGTCATCACTTCTATAATGTCTCCATCAAAATGGAAGATGGGAGGACTTGGAGAATAAATAACACATGACAGGGCAGGGCTACCCGGCCATCATCGTGAGAGATATGGCTCACATACGCATCACTACAGAGGGTAGACAAATATCTAGTAGATGAAACATCTATTGATGTTGAGCCCAAAGTGATCGCCAAATGAGGTTCAAATGAAACAGAAGGGGATACCCTAGTGTTAGGTCCATATATTACTAGTATAGTCCCTTATTGTTGTTAGTGTAACCCCCTTATTTTTATTATTGTACCCCTGTAACCCCCATATTGTTATTATTGTGCCCTTAAATTATTACTGTTAGGTTGGCTAGGATTACATTGTGGCAGCATGGACTCCTATATATAGAAAGGAGGTTTTGTAATTTGTATCATCCAAGAATTGTTCATTCATGTAATTTATTGGATGTTGCCCCCTCGAAGTGGCTTATTTCTAAGGCATCGATATCTCTTTTTTTCTATTTTTTGAGCTGGTTTCACAACATTTGGTATTAGAGCTTTGGATTCTAGGGTTTCGCTGCTCCAAATAGGTCATCATGGAATTTTTGCTATAAATTTTTTCTACGAAGTTTCAGAAGCTGAAAATTTTAGGGTATGAAGCTGAAATCTTGAGGAACATCTTCAAAAAATTTCAGAGCTTGGTTCACAATATTTTCGGAGATATGATCTGTGGAATTTAGGTCTTTTTGTAGGCTCCTCAATTTAATCTAACATTTCATCGTGGAATTTGCGCTATAATTTTTTTTTTAAAAAGGATCAGAATCTGAAATTTTTAGGGCACGAAGCTGAAATCTTGAGGAAATTCGTTTTAAAATTTTAGAGCTTGTTTCACAATATATTCGCAGATATGATCTGTGGAAGGTAGTGCTTTTCATGCTCCTGAATTTCATCTCAAAGAGGTGATCATGGGAAAATATTCATAACTCTCTCTCTGAGCGTCGGATTGGAGTGCCGTAAAAAGTGGCCACAAATTCTTGGACTATAGTTTCTTTTCTATCAATTTCAGAGCTAAAACATGAAAAAATGAAATGTGGCTAGTCGTAGAAGTTCGATCTACTGAAACAATCCACAATTAGGTCATTGTGGGAGATTGGACATAATTTCACCTTGAAGAATCCAAATGAGCTCAGACCTGTGGAATTCAAAAGAGGATTCAAAAGGCTACCTTAGTGCCACATTTCAGATATTGAAGAGCTGTAACCATAGATATAATCCAATTTAAATATCGAGCTCTTCAAAAGAAAGAAAAAGGTGTGTAATTTTTTCTGAATTGCATAAGTCTTGTTTGAATAATAAAATTGAATTGATTCCAAGGGCATATTGTAGAATAGATATCAGTATTGGGTTCTAAAAAATGCCTCGTAAAAATAATTCAACACCCATTAAGCCTTCATAAGGCTCTATTATGACTCATGATGATGAAGAATTACAACATTATGTATCAAAATTACAAGATCAAGTGCACCAGATTTCCATCTCGCAAAGAGCAGCAAAAACTGAAATGGAAGTTTTGAAGAAAGCTATGGAAGCAAAGATGGATGGTTTGAAGAAAGGTGTGGAAGCTAAGATGGATGGCATGTAAGCTGGCATGGAAGCTAATATGGATGACATGGAAGAAAAAATGAAAGACAACATGGAAAACATGAATAATGATCTAAAAGAAGACATGGAAGGTTTGACAAAGTTGATACAAGAAATGTTTCCTAATGGTGAAAAGATAGTAGAGGAAACTCATGATGAGAACAAAAGAAATGTTAATCGTGACTTCATAAACTCTAATGTTGGTGAGAAGAACCACCATATTCCAAAAATGGATATGAGGAAGTTTGATGGAAAGTATCCTGTAACATGGATACTACAGATGGAGCAATATTTTGATCTCCATAATGTGCAAAACACACAAAAGCTACGCATTGCAACTTTACATTTAGAACAAAATACATTTATATGGTATTGATGGCTTTGCTCCCATAAAAAAATTGTCACTTGGTCAATTTTTACGGAGGAAATGATAGCACATTGTGAGGATACAAAGAGAAACACCTTCTTTAGCCAACTGATAAATCTCAAACAAAAGGGTTTATTGGGGCAGCACATTGAGGACTTCCAAAAATTGAATATAAGGGTAACTGATATTCTAGAGGAACACAGGATTGATCTCTTCTTAGGTACTTTAAAGGATAACATCCAACATGAAGTTCACATTTTGGAACCTGATTCGTTGGAGAAGGCATTCAGGTTGGCAAGAAAAATTGAATGTAAATTATGGTGACAAGAAAGCCTACCACTCACTTCTATAAAGAAGGAAGTGTTGCTACACCTAGATTTCCACAACCTACAAGGTTGACACCACAACAATTGGAAGAAAAAAGAGAAAAAGGGCTTTTCTACAGTTGTGATAGCAAATACACTAAAGGTCATAAGTGTGCTGAGAAGAAATTATTTTACATAGATTGTGAAGAGGAAGAAGAAAATGAACAAGAAGAGGATATACACCTAGGAACCAGCCCTAGAAGAGGAAGAAATGAGTCTGATCATATCATGTAATGCATTGGCAGGAATTATCACTCCTCAAACTCTCATTATAGAAGTAAATATCAAGAAGAAAAAGGTAATAGTGTTGATTGATTCAGGTAGCACCCATAATTTTATTCATTGTAAGGTAGCCAAGGAATTGAATTGTTTCCTATACCCAACACCAGAATGTCAAGTGATGGTTGCAAATGGAGGAACTATAAATTGCTCTTGAAAATTCCATAATATCAAGCTAACCATGGGGGGATATGTATTGAATAGTCCAATGCTTTCCTTTCCTATGGGAGGTGTTGATGTTGTACTAGGAGTACAATGGTTGCAATCTTTGGGGATGGTAGCTTTTAATTTTCAAGAACTTTTCTTGAAATTTTTTTCAGAAGGAAAGGAAGTCTAATTACGGGGTATTTCACGGAAGCCAGGAAATATAATAAGCTCTAATGTCATGACAAAACTTCTAAAGAAAGAAAAACGAGGCGTAATTGCACAATTATCCTCACTAGAAGTTCCAACATCAAAATCATCTATTTCTGCAGATCCCCAACAAGTCTTGGAAAATCATTCCAAGGTGTTTGAAACTCCCAAAGGACTCCCACCTATTCGTGATCATGATCATGCTATTCATTTGATTCCAGGAAGTGTTCCTCCAAACATCAGGCCTTATAGATATCCTTATGTCCAAAAGAGCGAATTTGAACGTATGATTGCAGAAATGTTAGAGGTGGGTATAATTCAACCTAGTCAAATTTCTTTCTCTGCTCCTGTAGTATTGGTACACAAGAAGGGTGGATCATGGTGCATGTGTCCGGATTATAGGGAGCTTAATAAGCTCACCATTAAAGATAAATTTCCCATTCATGTGATTGATGAATTATTGGATGAATTACATGGACCAATTTATTTAGCCAAGTTGGGTCTTAATTCAGGATATCATCAAATTAGAATGAAGACTGAAGATATTCCAAAAACAACATTTCAAACTCATGAGGGTCATTATGAATTTTTGGTCATGCCTTTTGGCCTTACAAATGCACCTTCTACATTTCAAGGGTTGATGAATTCCATTTTCAAACCATTCCTTAGAAAATTTGTGCTAGTATTTTTTAATGATATACTAATCTACAACACGTCTTGGAAGGATCATGTTGAACATGTTGACAGGGTGCTCAAACTATTGCAGGAGAAACAATTATATGCAAAAACATCCAAATGTTTCTTTGGAGTACAAGAGGTGGAATATCTGGGTCATATTGTATCTCACGATGGTGTTAAGGTAGACCCTAACAAAATTAAAGCCATTAAGGAATGGAAATTCCCCACAACCATAAAGAAGTTGTGAGGATTTCTCAGGTTAACAGGGTATTATCGCAAGTTTATTAAGAATTATGGGAGAATAGAAACACCTATAACAACATTATTGAAAAAATATGCATTTTCATGGACTCGTGAAGCAACTAAGGCCTTTGAACATCTTAAAGAGGAAATGTGCCTAGCACCAGTCTTAGCTATGCCAGACTTCACAAAAACCTTTATTGTGGAATGTGATGCCTCAGGAAATGGAATTGGTGTTGTTTTAATGTAGGAAGAAAGACCCATTGCTTCTGAAAGTCGTCCAATCAAAGGAAAGTATTTACAGAAACCTATTTATGAGAAGTAAATGTTAGCAATACTGCATGCACTAAAGAAATGTCGAACTTACCTAATGGGAAGACACTTCAAGGTAAAAACTGATCATGATAGTCTTAAACACTTTTTGGAAAAAATACTATCTTCAGAACAGAATAAAAAATGGGTCACAAATATGTTTGGTTATGACTTTGAAATAATCTACAAAAAAGGGAAGCTTAATGTTGTTGCAGATGCACTCTCGAGAAAGAATGAAGAGGTGGAAGCATTGCTTTGTGCCATTTCTATTATCCAACCAGATTCAATAACCGAATCAAGAGATGAATGGAAGAAGGACAAAGTTGTATGGACACTCATTCAAAATTTCCAGCAAGATCCTAGTAAATCTGAAACATTTAGTTGGAGAAATGATTCTTTATGGTACAAATATTGCTTATATCGTTGTAAGAATTCCCAACTAAAACAAAATATTCTTTTGGAATTGCACACTTCTCCTTTAGGAGGACACTCAAGATTTTTAAAATCTTACCACAGGGTGAAGAAAGAATTTTTTGGGGATGGCCTTAAATCTAATATTCAAAATTTTGTGGCAGAATGTTTGGCTTGCCAGCAGAATAAAGTTGAGACAATTAAGACCTTGGGACTTCTACAACCTTTATCCATTCCAAGTCAATGTTAGGAGGAGATTTCAATGGATTTTATCACAGGTTTTCCTAAGTACGAAGGAAAGAGTCTCATCATGGTGGTAGTTGATAGACTTACAAAGTATGCACACTTTTGTGAATTATCTCATAGACTTAAAGCAAGTACAGTTTCTACTACATTTATGGACACAATTCAAAAGCTACATGGAAACCCAAGGGTTATTGTGAGCGACAGAGATCCCATTTTTACAGGAAATTTTTGGACAGAGTTATTTTCTTGTTTGGATACTAAATTAGCTCATACCTCATCTTATCATCCTCAATATGATGGTCAAACTGAGATAGTAAATAAATGTTTGGAAGGATATCTTCGTTGTTTTGTATCTGTTAAAAAAACACAATGGGTCAAGTGGTTACCTCTCGCTGAATGGTGGTATAACACTTCCTTCCATACTGCAGCAAAAATGACCCCATTTATGGCATTTTATGGAAATCATCCACCATCCATCACATCATCTTTAAGAGAAAATTCAAAGGTTCAATCAGTGGAAGATAGCATCGAGCATCAACAAGAAGTTCTCCAACTCTTAAAGGATAACCTGAATTTGGCACAAAATCAAATGAAACAACAGGTAGATCAACATCACAGCGAGAGAAGTTTTGATGTAGGAGACTGGGTATTTTTACGGATACAAGCATACAAACAAATGTCCCTCAAGCAAGCTAAGAAGGATAATAAATTATCGGTAAAGTACTATGGTCCTTACAAGGTGTTGCAAAATATTGGTACTATGGCATACAAATTGGAGCTTCCTGCTTCTTTACGAGTGCATCCAGTTTTCCATGTTTCATTCTTAAAGAAGGTTATAGGTGAAAATCTTCCAGTTCAAAAAATCATATTGGAACCTGAAGCGGTCATGGAAACAAGAAATCGACAGCTACGGAATCGATCAATTTCAGAGTATCTTATCAAGTGGAAGAACTTACCCACTGAAGATTCTACATGGGAGGATGAGAATTTTATACAGAAGCACCCAGAGATACTCAAGCATTGAGGACAACACTTTTTTGAAGGAGAGGGGCATGTTAGGTCCCTATATTACTAGTATAGTCCCGTATTGTTGTTAGTGTAACCCCCTTATTGTTATTATTGTACCCCTGTAACCCCCATATTTTTATTATTGTGCTCTTAAATTATTATTGTTAGGTAGGCTAAGATTACATTGTGGCCCCACTAGGGTTACATTGTGGCCCCATGGACTACTATATATAGAAAGGACGTTTTTTAATTTGTATCATCGAAGAATTGTTCGCTAATGTAATTTATTGGAGGTTGCCCCCTCGAAGTGGCTTATTTCTAAAACGTTGATATCTCTTTTCTTCTATTTTTGGAGCTGGTCTCACAACACCCAGAGGGGTCTTCCACCATGTATTTCATGGATGATGACATATATAGGATAGTGGCTGAAAGTTCCATCATCTCGACTTTAGGAGGAGGTATCACAATGGGTGCAGAAATGTCCTCTGGTTCTGCTGAAGCAGAACTCACAAGTAGAGGAGTACAAGATCCACTACGAGCGACCTCTATTTTGAAAACAACCTCAAGGGTGCTACGAAACACATAGAGATGTGGAAAATTATGATAATAGTGGCCATAAATATCACACAAATCACAATGGTGATTCTTGTGCAACAATTTGTTTTTCTTAGCTGAATCAGGTAAGGTAACATGAACCTTCAGGATATGGGATTCAGGAAATGCCTCATTGACCATATTTTTGAGATGTGCACGGTCAGGAAAATTATTGGTAACATGCCCAACAACATCAAAAAAACTAAATAGAGGTGACTACTTTAGAGGCTTAGGAGGATCTAGATTTCTTTGTGAAGCCTTGTCCTTAGGTTCCTTCTTTTTGGCTTTTCCCCCCTCACTAGATGCTTTCGCAACAGGATTAGATTCTTATTGAGGTGGTTGAGTCACTGAAGCAAAGGGAGGCGTCATAGTGACTGGTTGGACCAGGGTTAGAGTGGTATAATGTTTGAGCTCAGTAGGTGGGGTGTTGGATGGGGGATCAATGTACCAGACGAGGATCCCAAGGGTCAAATTGGGAAGGCTCAACGTATCCATAATAGGCACCGAAAAGACTCAAAAGGGGGGATATTGGAACGATATTTGACCAGAAGGGTAATGGCCTAGAGGAATGGCTCCCAAATGGTTAAGGCTAGAGGGAAATGTTCCTGGTTTAAAAAGGTTGGAAAAGAGACCAGCAGAGGGAGAAGGTCCTTGAAGGGAAGGTCATGAAGGCTCCATCGAGTGACCACCAGCAGATTTCAGAGTTGTTGTTTGCTAGATGGTTAAACTGGACCGCTTGTGGCTAGCCCAAGACGATTGCATAATGCAAACATTCGAGGATATGGGGTCGGTGATAAGAGGGGGGGACCATGGAATGGACCAAGTATGGTGGAATTTTTATAGACTCCTAGTGAAACACACATGAAAGGTGCAACTGATTGCTTATCGACCACCGAAGATATGATAGACTTAGGGAAGGTCTCAGACTTTGATTCGTAATATGTCAACTGATTGATGGTGACGATCTTTCCATTGTGAGGAAATTACATCTTACGGTGAACCGCATATGTGATAGCATACATCGCATAGGTTTATCTACGACCCAATAGGATATTGTAATCCAAGGGGGCATAAATGACTTCAATGTCAACAAAAAAAATCTTGCCTGCAAGAGTGACATGAAAATTCCAGTACATACCAGGGGGTTGAGAAGTGTGACCATCCCAAGCATGAAAAGTGATGGTGGAAGGGGCAAAGTCAGGTGATCCGAGTTTGTTCCAAATAGAGGCGAAAATCACACAAGTGGAAGGACCCTTGTCAATGATACATAGTGAAACATTGGCATTACGAATATTGACTAGTATTTGGAAGGTGACAGATGAAGGTAAGGGGGGATGTTCTGATTTTTCAACATTGAAGACGACCAAGTGATCATTTGAAGGATCCACAACACCCAAAGTAGATATTAAATTTTTTCTCTAAGATGGGCATGACTACAGGACTTACAACATTGAAATGGAATCAGGATATTGTTCCGAGTCATCTACTATGCAGTAGGTGTGGGAGGTTTTGGCAGAAGTAGTATTTCAGCGTAATGGCCCTTTGGGGATCTTGTGAATAACCTTTGTCCAAGGTTGAGGGATCTGTAAGGGGGATTTGGGTGTAGAAATGGACTTTGTGGAAACTTTGGTTTGGGACTCGGTTGTAGAGGTAGCAGGTGGCATGTCATATTGGAGCGACTAAGTCTGAACATTGACATCAGTGGTATTTACCTCTTTAGAATTCATCATGAGAATTTGGCACTCTGGGGTACCAGACTGTGAAGGTTGAGGAGCAGCCTGACCTTGAGGGGGTTGGGTAGCCACATATCCTTGTTGAGTGAAAGTATTAGTGAACACAACCGGTTGAGTTGGCGGAGTATTTGGAGGAATCGAAGAGATGACTTGTTATCTTCTAGATGCTCATTCTTCTTCCCACAACTAACACATCTGGGGTAAGAGGGAAAAATCATGAGTATAATGGACATGGACACCACAACAAGAATAAGAATTGTTCATATGAAGAGGCTTGTTGTGCTTGGACTGATCACCCTGTTGCTGGTTTGTAGAGTTAGGCCGGTTCCCTTGGGGTGCATTTGGTTGGTTACCTTGGCACCCTTGGTTACCCTGTGTTGGTTGCTTCTAGTTTCCTTTCCTCTTTTTCTTCGAATTACGAGGATTATTCATACTTTGCTGCACATACACCTGACCCTGAGAGGGAGGTGGCTATTATGTAATAGGTTGAGAAGGCATGGGATGATGGGGGGTTGATGCCAAAGGGGCTCGAAAATCACACTATGGATAAGGATAGAAATGTGGTTGAACAAAACTGGGGTAAATACGCTTAGAAACAGCTGGCCCTGGCATTGATTGATGCAAGTGGGAAAATGTGTAAGGTGTGCTTTGTCCTGGATACCTATTGTCAAGAGGGGAATAAGTGTTGGAGGAGTTGGTCCCTCACTGAGGGAAACCAAAAACCATGTAAGGATGAGTATAGGGATCTGAAAGAGATCCAAATATACTATCAGTGGCATGAGATTCCCTCGGTGCATTAACACTAGTACATTTGGTCAAAATTCCAACACTTCAGTTCCGACACTTTTGACGTATTGTCGGAAATTTCCCCAAATTTTATCATTTTCTCAAATCCTTCCCAAAACTATGGCTATACCAACGTTTGGAGACAAGTGTCAGTATTGCGACGTTTGGAGACAAGTGTCGGTATTGCGACGTTAGGAGATAAGTGTCGGTATTGCAACGGTTTGGAGAAAAGTGTCAGTATTGCGACGTTGCAGAGAGAAGTGTCGTTATTGCGACGTTTGGTGATAAGTGTCGGTATTGCGATAGTTTTGAGACAAGTGTCGGTATTTCGATGTTACATAGAGAAGTGTCAGTATTGCGACATTTGGAGGTGAGTGTCAGTATTGTGACAGTTTGGACAAGTGTCGGTATTGCGACGGTTTGGAGACAAGTATCGGTATTGCGACGTTTAGGAGGCAAGTGTTAGTGTTTAGGAACAATCTTAGGGTTTAGGGTTTAGGAAAAAAAATTTGGAGTTATATTTTAGGGTTTAGGAACAATTTTTTAGGTAATGTGATTGGGTTTATGGTTTAGGAACAATGTTTCGAGTCATGTGATCAGGTCATATGAGGGCGCCCAAGGAAACGCATTCGGGCAGGTCGAGTTGGGTCTTGTCGAGTCGTGTAATGTGAGGTCGCCCAAGGAAACACGTTCGTATGAGTTAGTTCGATTCATGTGATGGCTCTTAAGTAAACGCGTTTGGGCGGGTCAGGTTGGGTCTGGTCGAGTCGTGTCGTGTGAGGCTGGCCAAGGAAACACATTCGTATGAGTCAGATCGTGTCATGTCATGATGGCGCCCAAGGAAACGTGTTCGGGTTAGGTCAGGTTGGTTTGTGTCATATTGTAAGGGCACCCAAGGAATCATGTTCAGGTGCATCGGGTCAGGTTGGGTCGGTTCAGGTCGTGCCGTGTGAGGCCGCCCAAGGAAATGCGTTCGGGTGGGTCAAGTCATATGAGGGTCGTTGTATCAAAAATGTTGTGTTGTGACCACCCATGTTGCTTGTGCACCGTTTGTGCGATCCCTTTTCCATTTTCTCCCTCATGCGCCCTTTTTTCAGGCGGGTCAGGTCATGCCATGTGAGGGCGCCAAAGGAAACTCATTCGGGTCAAATTGTGTGAGGGAGGTGATCGTATCAAAAATGCGAAGTTGTGACCGCCCGTGTACCTTGTGCACGTTCATGCGACCCATTTGTCGTTTTCTCCCTCGTGCCTTCGACGTCGTTCAGGCGGGTCGGGTTGGGTTGGGTCATGTCATGACAACCAAGGAAATGCGTTCGGGTCGAGTCAGGTCAGGTCGTGTTGTAGTGTGAGGGAGCCCAAGGAAACATGTTCGAGTGATTCGGGTCAAGTTAGGTCATGTGAGGGTGCCCAAGGAACATTTCCGACTGGGTCGGGTCGGGTCGTTTCGGGCCGTGTCATGAGTAGGGCGCCCAGGGAAATGCGTTCAGGCGGGTCTGGTCAAGTCGTGTGATGCCACCCAAGGAAACGCGCTTGGGTCGGGTCAGGTTCGGTCATGCCATATTGTGAGGGTGCCCAAGGAAACACGTTCGGGCGGGTCGAGTTGGGTTGGGTTGGGTTGTGTGAGGGTGGTCGTATAAAAAATGCTAAGCTGTGACCGCCTATGTTTCTTGTGCATGTCTGTGAGATCCTTTTTCCATTTTCTCCCTCGTGTGCCCTTCATTCGAGTGGGTCGGGTCGTGCCATGTGAGGGCACCACAAGAAACGTGCTCGAGTTGGATCGTCTAAGGAGGTTGTATAAAAATGCTAAGTTGTGACTACCTGTGTGCCTTGTGCATCTTCGTGCAACCCGTTTGTCTTTTTCTCCCTCATTCCTTCGACATTTGGGTAGCTCGGGTCAGGTCGGGTCGTGTGATGGAGCCCAAGGAAATGCGTTTAGGTTGGTTTGGGTCAGGTCGTGCCGTACTATGAGGGCGCCCAAGGAAATGCGTTTGGGAGGTTCGGGTCAAGTCGAGTCATGGTAGGCTACCCAAGGCATGTGTCCGATCAGGTTGAGTCATGTCAGGTCGTGTGAGGGCACCCAAAGAAACGCGTTCGGGTTGGTTGGGTCAGGTCGGATCGGGTCGTGTGAGGGTGCTCAGGGAAACGTGTTCGGGCAGGTCAAGTCAGGTCGGGTCATGTGATGGTGGCCATATAAAAAATGCTAAGTTGTGACCGCTCTTGTTTCTTTTCTACATTTTTTCAATCTGTTTTCCATTTTCTCCCTAGTGCGCCCTTCGTTCGGTTCATGTCGTGTGAGGACACTACAGCAAACGCGATCGGGTCGGATCATGTGAGGGAGGTCATATAAAAAATGCTAAGTTGTGACCACTCGTGTGCCTTGTGCACGTTCGTGAGACTCATTTTCCGTTTTGTCCCTCGTTCCTTCGACGTTCAGGCGGGTCGAGATGGGTCGTGTGATGGCACCCAAGGAAACGCGTTCGGGTCGAGTCGTGTCGGGTCATCATCTGAGGGCTCCCACGGAAACACGTTCAGGCGGGTCCGGTCTGGTCCAGTCGACTCATGTGAGGGCACCCAGGGAAACATGTTCGGGTGGGTTGGGTCGGGTCGGGTCATTTGAGGGCACCCAAAGAAACGCGTTCGAGTGTGTCAGGTCGGGTCGACCCGAGTCGTGTGAGGTTGTCCATATCAAAAATGCTAAGTTGTACTAACCGCCCGTGTGCCTTGTACTGCATGTTCATGCGACATGTTTTCTGTTTGCTCCCTCGTGTCTTCGATGTTTAGGCTGGTCGGGTCGGGTCGGGTCGGGTGGGGTCGGGTCATGTGAGGGTGGTCATATAAAAAATTCTAAGTTGCGATTGCCCGTGTTGTGTCAGGATGGGTCTGGTCATGTCATGTGAGGATGTCCAAGGAAACGCATTCACGCAGGTCAGGTCAGGTCATGTCGTGTGAGGGCGCCCAGGAAAACACATTTGGATGGGTCGGGTGGGGTCAAGTCAGGTCGTATGAGGGAACCTAAGGAAATGCGTTCGGGTAGATTAGGTCAGGTCATGTCGTTTTATGGCACCGAAGGAAACGCATTCGGGTGGGTCGGGGTGGGTCAGTTCGGTTCGTGTGAGGGTGCCTAGGGAAACGCGTTCGGGCAGGTCAGGTCGGGTCAATTCTGGTCATGTGAGGGTGCCCAGGGAAACACGTTCGAGCGGGTTAGGGCAGGTTGGGTTGGGTCGTGTGAGGGTTGGAATCATGTGTTGTTGTAGGAATTGGAATAGGTATACTATTGTGAACATTGGTTCAGCTCAAAACCTATTTGTAATAGACTTCCTCTGCAACTTACACCTAGCCATCTTTGTGATAGTACAATATTTCCTCTCAACCAATAAATTTTGTTGTGGAGTGTAAGGTGTAGTATATTGTCTTTGGATCCCATTTTTAGCACAAAATTTAGTGAAACATTTTAAGTAGAATTCCCCACCAGTATCATATCTAAGAGAGGCAATGTGACAACCTAACTATTTCTCTATTAATGCTTTGAAATTTTGAAATTCATTAAACACATCATATTTTAATTATAGAAAATATACCCAATTTTTTCTACTAAAATAATCAAAAAATGGAAGGAAGTACCTAGCACCAGCGGTTGATGTCATGTTCATTGGTCCACATATGTCTGAAAGTACCAACTGAAGGACCCTCTACGCTCTCCAAGCTTGTCCTTCATAAAAATATGGTATTCAATGTAGCTTCACTGCCTGACAAGCTCTGCAAACTCTGTGTATCTTCTACAGAATTCGAAATTGATCATGCTCAAAATCTTCCACCCCTCTTCAAGTGCAGCTACCTGAAGCTTGACACCTGAATCCTCAACCCCTTCCATCTTCTAAGTAATTTAAAACTTAGGATAATTTTGGAAAGGTCCAACCTCCTCATCAAAAACAACTTCACTATTGAAGCTTACCCTATCTGTGTCAATATCAATCAACCTATAAACCTTATAGTGTTGTTGTACCCTATAAATATTATCTTTATTGTACCCTTAAACCCATAAACCACTAACACCTAAACCCCTAACCCATTAACCCCTAAACACCTAAAACATTGATGCTTAACCCATAACCCATTAACCCCTCACCCCTAACCCCTCAAATCCTTAACTGCTAAATCCCATAACCCCTAAGCCGCTAATCCCTAATCCCTTAACCACTAATTCATTATTCACCTAACCCCTAATTTTGCCTAAATCCTCTAACCCCTAAGCCCCCAATCCCTAATCCCTTAACCACTAACTCATTATTCCCCTAACCCCTAAATGCGCTTAAATCCCCTAACCCCTAACCCCTAAATTCCTATCAATTTAACCACTAACTCATTATTACCCCAACCTGAATCCGTAATCCCTTAACCAATAACTCATTATTCCCTTAACCCCTAAATGCGCCTAAATCCCCTAACCCCTAAGCTCCCAATCCCTAACCCCTTAACCCTTAAGATCCCAATCCCTAACCAGTTTATGTGAGGAGCCATGTTTAGGGTTACAATGACTATGCTCAATAGCTGTAAACCCATTATTTGCTTGATTTGACACCTATTCAGGGGACTTCATCTGATTTACTAACAAATGTCAGTGGTGATATAAATGTTTGTACTCATGAAATATTCAACATATAAAGGGTATACTCTCATAGTTGAGTGTCTTCTTCCACAACTCATCTTGAAATTAGATATCTATTGATTGCATAAGGGGTCAAATATGTTCATGTATACACATATGCATACATGTTGTAATGTGCCACAACATAATGAATGGATTCATGTGATTTACCTTTCCCTTTACCGGGTGTTTTACCATATTCAATGAAGGATTGCGCAATGCCACTACCATAGGAAGCGCATCACTGAAATAAAATTATGATACCGAACAACACATAGTGATGAAACAATTCTTGGTGATGAACCAATGATCCAACTTGACATAAATGCAGATTATAGGGGTATCATTCCAATGAAACAAGGGAAAAAGTAGAGAAAACATAGTGGGAATGGAGGGGATATCAGGAAATAATATAGGGAGGAACGTTGAAAAGCGAGAAGAAATCGAGGGAAAAAATCAAGCGTGTTGATGGCAAAGCTCAGGCCCGTACATCAGTGGGATAGAGCTGCAAGACCAGTGAAGTTCGCCACACTAAATCATGAAAAAAATTGATATATAACTCAACATACGAAATGAAACATTTATCAGATGCAATCCAAGGACATGCCAAACACCAAGTGAAATTCCTCTCCCATGATTCAGCCATCCCAAGGGTGTGCATAATGATGAGGTCATAAATGAACCTCAACCATCTGTCAGAGGAATTCAAAACCATATCTAATCCTGTGTATGATCTCTCCCCCTGACCTACATCAATTAAACAATTGTTATGTCATAAGTGCTTTGTAATCACACATAACCCGTCTTCCTCCATCATGAATTTAATGAACCTCAATAGTCTGTCAGAGCAATTCAAAACCATATCCAATCCTGTGTATGATCTCGCCCCCTGACCTACATCAATTAAACAATTGATATGTCATAAATCCTTTATAATCGCACATAAGCCGTCTCCCTCCATCATGAATTTAATGTGAAATACAGAGGCTCTACATAACCTAATGTGTAGCCAGGCACAATATGAATCCCTCCAAGTGGATTCCATGGTACGTTCACTAAGGCCTTCTTGAAACTTGGCCACACAAATAGTTTGCATGTCAATCATGAGCAAGAGGATAACTTGTTCACCAGAAAACGGAAAACCAATGGACTGAAGATGAAATAGCATCCTCATAAGGGAATCATTCACTTTATCCTTAAAATCACAAATTTTCAACACTGGCCTTTTCTAAATATAAAGGAAAAAGGGGTTGTAAACCTAAAAATAATTAATGATAAATGAGATTCCATTCTTGCTAACGCAAAAAAAATTATTGCAAGATGGAAGTCATAGCCGAAAAATGAAAATAACTTTCCACTACCCTACCACTAAAAGCATAGATGATCCCATATACAACATGAAATCCTTATATCTTCTTCCTAACTAGTTCCTTTCTGATGTTGTAGGTTTTAGATATTTTTTATTCTAATTATTAATATTTTGGACTTTCAAAATTTTAAATTAATTAATTATATAATTTTTTAAAATAATTTTTTTATTAGAAAATATTATATACATTTTATTATATAAATAATTTAAGAAATAATTTTATTTAAAAAATACATTAACTCTTGATCAAGTTGTTGAATATGGCATCAATAGAAGAAGGGAAGGAGCCCTCCACCCTACCGCTTCTCATCAAATTTAATAGGGGGGATGTCGTGGCTATCCCACCCCATGTAATCACACATGTTAACTAGTATTCATTACCTCTACAATAATATGGTAGCATGTTCTCTATGTGTACATTCTTTGTTGGGTAACTTCGGCTCTATGTTTTTTATTTGTCCATGTGACAGTCCCCCATTGCATGAAGTATATTTACCTTGAAACACATGCTTTGTGGAGCTGCATTCTATCCATCATGATCCCATTTCCTATGAAAATTATTATACCTCATTTTTTATTCAAAGGAAAGCACTATTCTATGGTGATGGGTCTGTGAGAGTTTTATTGCAGGGAGCCCCTAAATCTAGGGATGTTGGCCTTTAATGCATGAACTCGATGCCAAAGATCTATGAGAAGAGTACGATGATGATGATTGAGGAGATGTCCCCTAGGACATTGGTGGTGGATACGACAGAAGCCCGAGTAGGAAGAGGAGGTGACTAGTGAAGGCTTGTCCTCAACTTGTAACATTTCAAAGCCCAATGGGTTGGCCATTTCTCAATAATTAGTTTATGTCAAAACTCTATTGCTTCTTCAACTCTTTCAATTTCATAGCTTTTGCATGGTGGCTTATAGTTCATAGTTTATAGATAACCTTGGATGTGTGCATAGGTAATGGAATCTTCAATTTCTTATGGTTGTTAATGGACCCTGAATATAGTCCCTCCCTCTCTATTAACACACTTTTTCACCTGCTTAGAGTCTTCTCTAGACCTACCTTGGCATTTTTGTCTTTATTGGTCATCCCTTTTACTTTGCATTTTGTTTTGTCGTTTTATTAGTTTCTTGTTCTCTAGGGGTTGTCCTCTCTTTGGCTTATTGTGACCTGGAAAACCATGCGTCACTAGAGGATGTGCTGTCGATGGGGGTCTAGTGGTAAAGGATCTCAAGGACTACCATGTTCTTAATCTCAAGCTCAAAATGTTGCCTTTATTTTCTACTCCTCTACTCCTCTGGAAATCGAAGAGGAAATCTACCAACTTTATGCTTTGGCCACAAAATACCTCCATGCTTACTCAGATTCTGTAATCCAAGTCGAAGTAACCAATTGGTTTCCTAACCCTGGGCATACTGAGGGAAGATAAAACCAATATATTAGCTCCATTAACCTCAACTAGAAAATGAAGACACTCCTAGGTAGGGTCCTGAAGGAAAAACATAGGACCACAACAACATCATCTCCTTTCTGAATGGAATTCAATGAGTTCAATTACACCAACATTCTTGTCTCGTCAGTCTGGATGCATGATTATATCACATTGAAGGACATATCCAATGTGATCTGAAACTCTCCAGCTCCAAGAGGCATCACTTCCCAAGATCTAGCACCATTCACTTCATCAAATACGTCATGTCTCTTACAACCTCTTGGCTTATGTCATTTACTTTCAATAGTAAATTTTATTTTAGTAGTCTTGTAGTTAGCAATACTAATTATTTACATTTTGATATACCTAGACTATTTTCTTTCGCCATTAGTATTACTTTCCCTTGTGGCACACTGCAAGGCTCAACATAAACAATTATATCTGGGTTTGTATGAAATCATTTTCAGACAACAAAATTTTAAATCAAACAAATAAAAATAAAAATCAAACTATAAATTATAACAATTTTGCTAATTTATTTTCTAATCTATTGAAATGTGATCATACCAAGTTTTAAATATGAAGCAAGAAATCACTTATGCTATGTGATTTACTCATCTGATAAATGATGCAAAAATTCACTTTTTCTATGTGATTTCCTCATTAAAAAGGTGAGACGCGTATTTATACTGGTACCACAGGGACTTGGTGGACCATTCCTAAATTGGCAAGTCAACAACTTGTGCAATGATCTAGTTGATTTTCCCTTACCTCATCATCAAGATTGTCCCAAGGTTTATCATTGTCCCACTCATCTCCACTAATGAATCACTACATCTGCTTTCATCTCCATAATCGACTCAAACCCTATCAGTACCATTACTGAAAAATCAGAAAAAATAGTTATACGCCTCCTTCTGCAAAGAACCGCCTGCGAAACGTGCAAGAAAGTCCAGAAGTATGCCATTTTTAAATAAATATGGATACAATTTGAAAATTTTCTCATACATTTAAGAAATCGAACTCTTTCCCATGGCGCACTCTATTCCCCTTCCCTGGAAGCCAAACCTTACTCTTACTATAGGCCCTTCCTCCATCAGTAGGAAAAATGGTAATGTTGTTTCTTCATTCTTCAATAGTAGTTTTTTTTTTGCATGCAAAATGTTTGAAGAAACTCTGCTTAAAGCTCCTCGATTCTCCTAGGCTAAAATGAGAGCAGTCCTCATTAAAACTAACTTTACACCAGTGTTCCCACAGAAAACCAATAACAGTCAGGTGAACTATGTGCCACAAATATTTACAGCATATCTTAGTCCACCACTAGCACAGTTAAGTGTTCATAATAACTTCAAATTTCTTTCAGGGATGATATCCTGCCTCCTACTCACAACTTGGTATCAAACTGTTTTAAATAAAAAATGGGAAAATGGCCTAAAAACACGCAATTCCTACAAGAACAAAACCAGTTCAGATACATGGAGAAAATATTTCCAAATTCAGGATATATGCCACAAACTTGACCTTAAAGTCAAGTTGTAGGATACAACACAGCTACAGCTAGTCAATAATAAATTAAAATTATGTATTGCTTTAGGCCAAAGATGCTGCAGAGGTCCCTGATGATTCTGCCACATCATCTCTCCTCACTGAAGCAGCACTATAGTCAATCATCTTTCCATGATCATTGCCAGGCATTGCTCTGCTTAAACTTTTTAGCCAAATTTAATAATCTATAGGATATGGAGTACCGCATAGGCTATCATCATAGTCGGAAAAATCTTTCAAAAGAGCAGATACTTCTTGAAGCTGCTGTTGTATGCACCTTTTTGCCCAAGATCTCTCTCTCCAACGCAAGGCAGCTTCTATCATGTTAATTTCATGAATAGTGTTAACAGTCAATGCAACATTTTATACAGTAGTACATATGGCATCGTTACTTTAGAAGCTTAGATATTTGCAACAACAGGTTCGCTAAAAAAATTCAATCCAATATGTCTTCAATCATTTATATCCTTGGCCAGCTATAATAATGTTAGGACAGTACTAGATCTGCAAATGACTTGAAATTTTCAAGGGAAATTTGGTCTCTAAACATAATGAGGAACCCGTCCTCTTTAGACAGTGATAAAAACTTTTTTCTTCAATTCCTTAACATGTTAATTCAATGTTCATTTTTCTCAATAAGAGACCTCACGGATCTACTTCAAGGTCAACCTTATACAATAATAAGGTACCTTCAAAATTCTTATAAAGACAAAAAACACCATTGAGATATCCTTTATAATTTTTCCTTAGGCTTGTAAGCTCAAGAGGATCTTTGAAAATGGCTTGGATTTAAGTCAACCTAACCATAATCGAATTTATGTCCAGATTTCCTTAGACATTGGGTCCTTGGGATGAGTTTCCTTACAGCTTAGCCTCAACCAATCTAAAATGGGCATTAACAATGCACTAGGTCTGAGCCTTAGGAGGCTTCTACAAAAGGACTGAAGACAATGACCTCAGAAAGAACTTTACATAATTCAGAATTCCTCCATCATCAGGCCCTTCAAGTTCTCATTATAGATCTCAACTTTGTTGTGAAGTTTCCTTCAGTCCAGTGAATAATGAAGGTCAAACTTAAACTTTGATACTCAGAAGAATCCCAGACTTGGCCTGAATTACTCCTCAGTGGGATTTCAATTAGTGTGAAATTGTTTGAAATTTGTGCTTTTGGAGAAATTCCAAATAATTATCAACTTGTATTAATTATTGAGATTTCTTTATGAAATATAATAATATTATTGTGGAGTTCATTACATGAACACATTCTAATATCATTTTATGTGGAATTTCGTTCCTTTCATGTTAATTGAATATGTCAATGTGGTTTATGATGTATAATAATGATTTTTTTCATCTTTTCTAGTATGTAGTGGCAGAATATTTCATTAAACTGCACTAATCCTTTTAGGGTCACATCAATGACTCGATATCATTGAATACGCTCTTTCCATATTTGATTAGTGAAAAGAGTTGGATTAGCTTAAGCTGAGTAATGTATTCACCCTTATCTCTCATCTATGATTCCCATGTATTAGTTACAATGATAACAGTTATATGGAACTAAAAGCAGATTGGTATATATAAGAGACCGTATTGTACCTATGCCCATCTTAAGCTTAGTAACTATCACTATATCACCTTACTTAAGCTAGTAGCAAGCTCTATTGAATCTATAAGCTTATTGATTTCACTATTCTATTAGTACTAATGAATCAAGTCCATTGAATCAGTGACCAAGCTTTTCTTGATGTAACTACATGTAATGGAATAACATATATTCATATAAACATGATATCCTTAATACAGGTCTTAGATTACAGTGACCAGGAACTCCATATTCAAGCTAAGCTCCTTGTTATGACATAATGATCTCTGTTTCCCTATTCATTTCATACCTTATTAATACTGACCGGAATCATGGTAATAAGTACATAGCCTTACTAGCTCCATGCCAACATGTGTATCTTATAAATCTTAAGTAGAAACACATTTTGATTTCTAATGTTTATATAATAGTTGACCTTGTATGATTGGTTAAGCTTAGCATTGATATGAGTGAACCATTATCATGACCATATGAATTTGATCTCTGTAGCAGTCTATGTTTCCCTATTCAACACTCTCTAAGCTATTTCTTAACCATATTCAAGCTATTACACAGATCAGTCTAAGCTTAGTAAATGATGTTGATGTTGATCCACCCAGATATTCTCTCCATGATTCATACTCAAGCATGGTATAGAAAGAAAATACTCGTCACATTACCAACCCTCGTTTGACTTCCGACTAGATCTCGTCCTACTCAAGGGGGGGGGGGGTTCTCCCTAAGATAATATTGCTAGGGTTTTAAAGGTTTTGAAGACAATTTCTAGATTTTTGTTCGAATAGTCCTATGGTTGATTGAAAGGCTTATATCAACCAAAATAACCTCAAGAAAGGTTCCCAAACACACACAATCAAGAAATTACAAGGTGATTTCGAAGAATAAACCCCTACGAAATGGTTTAAAACATCTTTAAAAGGAAAAAAGGTGATGGACAGTTGAGGATCAGTGCGTTAGTTTGCCAATATGTTTTTTGTGCATATGAAGTTTTAAGATTAACACACTTGTAGAGAAATTAGAATGGATTTAGGTTCAAAGACTAAGGGAGACATTACTTTCATCTGTTAGAGGTTTGACCTAGACGTTCTACAGTCTTCAAGGATGGTTAAGGGAGGGAGCTTTCACATAGGTCACCTCATAAGAACTTTATGTAAATCTTGTTGAAGAAAGATAATGAGATAAAAATACTAGCAATTACTATGGTGAATACCTCATAACTAGTATCCATCAACTTAAAAAGTCTTAAAAAAAATAAAGAAAGACAATTTATATAATTTAGCATGCATCCATCAATTTTCACCAATAGTCATCATGAAAAGAGAATTTTCCACTTCAAGAAGTCTTCTCCAAGGGGTTGCTCAACTTATCCATCTATAGCCAAATTTGAGAGAAAGTAAAAATTATGGAAATTTGAAACTTGCTAAGGGATTTCTTCCCAATACAACGATGAAAAAATGAGAGGAAATGGCTTCTTATCTATATGGATAAAGGTTCAAGTTCCAATTACAATAAAATAATAATTTTCTAAGTGAAAACACTTAATGTGTTGGAAAAATACTGAGAGGGGGGGGGGGGGGGGTGAATCAGTATTTAGAGCTGACTGGAAAACATTTTCTTTTTATGCATTTAATTTTTTACTTAGATTATTGAATCATTCATTCATTAGATGTTTGGTAAGCAGTAAGCATGAGCAGTAATAACAGAATCATCCATAACACACAAGAAATACACATGAACACCAGTATTTAAGGTGGAAACCCAATTCGGGAGAAAACCACCACTGTTGTTGTCTTTGTCTTCAATATTTATTATAAAGAAAACATCTTACAATTTTGTACTGGCGCAGACTTATACCAGCACGCAGGCACCAACCTGTAGAAGGCTACAACCTTCTCTTGTTCTCCAATCAATACTGGAAGGGAGCTCCAACCCCCTGATTTTAACATTAGCTTCTACTGGCAAAAAAATTCCACTCTCATACTGAAGGATTCAACCCTCAGATCCACCAAATTTCTTCAATTTGTACATCAGAATTGCAGTAGGTCTTCATCATTTCTTTTGTAGATCTTCCTAGAGATTCATCATTTCTAGATCTAGAGATCTTGAACCTTCATCATATCCATAGTTTCATCGTAGATTCAGATCTATCACAGTTCAATCATACAGATATCTCTTAAAGAGATTTATTCGTTATCAACCCCTCTACATTCACACCTTGTACTATAATCCTCCTCTCCTTATATAGTTTTTTCCTTTATTAAAACCATGAGTCAAAACCACCAAACCACTGATGGTATTCCTGGACGGGATCAATTAGATAATCCAGCGGGGTCTACCCAAACCCCAAACAACTTCTCATAATCAACTTCCTTTAGTAATGACCTTCATATGTCAACCCCTAGGTTTATTTGTTCCACCAACTTTGGAATAACATACAAAATGATGGCCCAATCGCTTTTCATCATAATTTATATTTAATTTAAAAAAACTTGGTTAAACCTGCAAACCTCAATACATACATATGGGCCCCAATCGGTCGTCTCCATTCGACGTGGAAGACAGCTGTGACCAACTCAGTGTCTTGCATCACTGCGGGGGCTCTCAAGGTACAGATGAAATTTTTTGGCTGGTGCCCCCGCACTTGTTGTCCCCGCAGTCAACTCGGTCAACTTCAGAGGCACTTGTCTCGATATCCGGTGCGCTAGTTGTTCCCCTGCACTCAATCTCTGCCATTCATATCGATATCCAGTGTGCTAGTTGTGTCCGCGGGTATGGGCCCCAACGTTAACAGTCGTCTCCAATCGACGGTTGTTATCGCATCGCGCCGCCTCATTTGCTCGGACGGATATCGCTCGGTGAAGACGCGCGATGTCCGTCGTACTTTGGTTAACCTTCGCGCATCTTCCTCATATGACCACCGTCCGATGGCTTCCCTCCAGATCGACGGTGCTCAACAATATCGCTGGGCATCCTGGGTCGAACAATAATGCGCGATGGCGTGCAGTGACAAGCGGTTTTGTGGAGTCGTACAGGGACGCGTGTTGCCCATTCTATGGAATCGCTCCCAACCTCTTGAATACCGCTTGCCCGTCGAGAGCGGTGCGATGAAAACCGGAAACCCCCTTCACTGTTTATTCCGCTCGTGGTTCCTCTCCTTCGCTCAAGGTTCCATCCATCCGTCATTGCTACCTTTCTCCACGAAAGCATAACTTTGTTTTAATTTTTCTTCCTCTGCGTTATCAGTTCATATAACCATAAAACTGTTATACAGCTCCGATGAAATCCTTATGGACTATTTGACTCGGTTCTTTTGCATTCAACAGGGACACCTTTCTTTGTATTGTCTAACACATGCAGAACGCACTATTACTTTGACCGATAGAGCTTATGTGCCCTGCACACATAGAGCACGTCCATGGCTCACTCTCCCAATAGGACTTCACACAGAGTTTCAGGGCATTCCGTACAAGAATTGAACCAATCAATACCCAAATACTCTCAGTATTCTCCACCCATCAGAGTATCACCAGAACTCAATCATACACAGGATTTCCTTTATCCACCATCAGGATGCTGAGCTTATTCAAGAAAAGCTTCACACATGATTTAACTTGTCCTTATTTTCATCGAATTTCCCATTAAATTCAGAGCTTTGTTCAATTCACATTCAGTTGTATATTCTGCTTGTATATAACTGTTGATGGTTTTCTGAGAGTTTCCATCATGGAAAATCAATTCAATATACTAGGATACTAGAAATGCCAACAATCTCCCCCTTTGGACTTGATGGCAACCATGACCAGAAATACATTCAGCAATATTCTCCCCCTTTGACATCAAGGGCAAAGGATAGATCAAGATCCTTTGTACTGAAAATACCATGCTCCCCCTGAGATCATGCTGCATCTTTAAACATAATTAGAATGAAAACAATGCATCCTTTCCACAAGATCAATGCTCCCCCTTAACCTGTGCATCCAGAGATACCCAACAGCACCACAACTGTGCTGAAGAATGCTGACCAGAAAAAATTTGTCAGCAACTACCCATACGCGGTTTTCTGTCCTTCAGGAAATCCGCGTATCCAATTTAATCTTCTGTATTTAAGTGGATCTGATCTTCTGCATGGCAAAGACTACTCCTAGCTTCTGTCTGAGATATTCGAATGCTTCCCTAGGTAAAGGTTTCGTAAATATATCAGCAACTTGTTCTTTGGAGGGCACATATTCCAACTTCACCTTTTTTTCAAGTACTTGTTCATGTAAGAAGTGATACTTGATGGGAATGTGCTTGGTATTGGAATGAATAACAGGATTCTTTGAGATATTGATGGAACTTGTGTTATCACACATAATGGATATAGGAGGTGAACATTTGATTTTGAAAGTCTTGTAAGGTTTGCATCATCTAGAGAAGTTGAGTGCAACATGATGTGGCAACCACATATTATGCTTCTGTTGTAGATAAGGCAATAGATCTTTGCTTCTTGCTGAACCAAGATACTAACCGGGGCCCCATGTAGAATGCACCACCACTAGTGCTTTTCTGTTCATCAACATTTCCAGCCCAATTTGCATCAGTGTAAGCATGAAGAGTGAGATCAGCATTATTTGTGTACCATAGTCCAAAGTCTTTAGTTCCTTGTAGATATTTGAATATTCTTTTGACAGCCTGAAGGTGACACTCTTTTGGATTAGCTTGGAATCATCCAACAATTCCAACTGCATGCATAATGTCCGGTCTAGTCACAGTGAGATAAAGTAGACTTCCTATCATAGATATGTATTCTGGTTTATTCACTGTGGGATAATCATCATGAGAACTGAGATTACATCCGATTACCATTGGTGTACTTACAGGTTTTCACTCTTCCATACCATAATTCTTCAGAATTTTCTTAAGATATTTTGTTTGTGATAAGAATATGCCATCTGTTTCTTGTTGCACTTGCAAGCCAAGAAAGAATGTTAGTTCCCCAATTAAAGACATTTCAAATTCTTATTGCATATCAGAAGCAAATTTCTGACTCATAGACTCTTCATTACTTCCAAAAATGATATCATCAACATATACAACCACAATCAATAGTTTATCATTTTTATTTTTTGTGTGTAAGTTGTTATCAGCAGACCCCTTTGAAAATCCTTGTTGATGAAGATATTTGTCAAGACTATAATACCATGCCCTTGGAGCTTGTTTGAGACCATATAGAGCCTTTTTAAGTCTACAAACAAGATTTTCATCATTTCCCAAAATGAATCCTTCTGGTTGTTCTATATAAACTTCTTCTTCTAGATCTCCATTGAGAAAATAAGATTTAACATCCATTTGATAAAATTTGATTTGTTGGAAGCTTGACAAAGCAAGAAACATTCTTATGGCTTCAAGTCTAGCTACAGGAGAAAAATTTTCTTCAAAGTCTATACCTTCTTGTTGAGCATACCCCATGCAAACAAGTCTAGCTTTATTTCTTATAACATCCCCATTCTCATTTAACTTGTTTTTGAATATCCATTTAGTTCCAATGACATTTTTGTCATGAGGTCTTGGTACTAATTCCCAAGTGTGATTCTTTTCAATTTGATCAAGCTCTTCATTCATGGTTTGAATCCAACATTCATCTTTGCTAGCTTGATTGACATTGTGTGGTTCAATAGTGGATAGAAATGCTAGATAGCTAGAAGATCCTACAAGAGTCCTTCTTGTTTGTACACCTGATCCCTTTTCTCCCAAAATTTGAGATTCTGGATGATTCTTTTGAACATATCTGGATGGAGCCTTTTCAAATAAATCATCTTCGGGTTCTTCATTGGGTTCACTGTCTACATCATTCCCATTTGATGTAGAAGGATATACGTCATCATCTTCTTCTGTTGTTTGTTTTTCTTCTTTTGGAGCTGCAGGAGACTCATCAATAACAACATCAATACATTCAAAAATCTTCTGAAGTCTTTTATTGTAACATTTATATGCTCTACTTCTAGAGGAGTAACCAACAAGTATTCCTTCATCTGCTCTGGGTTCAAACTTGCCAAGTTTTTCATCATTATTTTTTATAAATAATTTGCTTCCAAAAACTCTAAAATGCTTCACAGTGGGAGGATTACCATACCATAGTTCATATGGAGTTTTATCACTATTTACATGAACATGTGCCTTGTTAAGAATATTTACCATTGTATGTGTTGCTTCTCCCCAAAATGTGTCAGGTGTTCCGGAATCATCAAGCATAGCTCTAGCCATTTGTTGAACCGTTCTATTCATTCTTTCTGCTACACCATTTTTTTGTGGAGTGCCAGCTACGGAAAACTGCCTTTTTATCCCATGTTGTTCACAAAATTCAAGGAATTCATCTGATTTAAATTCTCCTCCTCGATCAGATCTAAGACACTTTATTTTTAGATCTAATTCATTCTCAAATAGTGCTTTGAAGATTTGAAATTTCTCAAATGCTTCATCTTTGTGTTTAAGCAACCAAATCCAGCACATTCTAGAGAAATCATCAATAAATAAGATATAGTATTGTTCACCATGTGGTGAATTTTTCCTTGCAGGTCCACATATGTCAGTATGAATGAGTTCAAGAGGCTTACTTGATGATCCTTCCTTGGCATTAAATTGTACTTCGGTTTTCTTACCGAATTGGCAAGATTTGCATATGATATTTTCAGGTAGAGTAATATTGGGAAGATCATGAACAGCTTTAAGTCTGCTTGATTTGTTGATTTGAGAGAAGCTCAGGTGCCCCAACCTTCTATGCCATAGCCAGTTTTCTGAATATTTACTTAAGTAACATTGTTCTTTGCAGTTCTTCAATACATATAGGTTGCTTGGAGTTCTTTTTCCTTTTATAATTGTTTTACCTGTATCAAGATCATGTACCACACATTCTTTTGAACTAAAGACAACTTCAGTTCCTTGATCACACATTTGACTTACACTTAAAAGGTTATGCTTTAATCCATCCACATACATGACATTATTAGCTTTCACCTTTTCTTTTAGAAAAACAAACCCTTTTCCCTTAATGACAGCAGGAGTATCATTTCCAAATGTAACATTCTTTTCTTTTTCAAGAGCACTATATGCAAGAAGTTTGTTTTTGTCACCTGTCATGTGTTTTGAGCATCCACTATCAATGTACCATTGATTTTATTCACCTTCTGCAAATAACGCTATGCCACAATTTTCAACCTGTAATTCCTTCTTTTTCCACACTTTGGAACTTGAAGGAAAATACTCTTTTGGCTGAACTTTGCTCCTACATTCAGATTCTTCATGACCAAAGTTATTGCAATAAGCACATTCAACTTCATTTTGAAGAGGAGAAAAGTTGTTGTATGTATTCTTCTTTGTTCTAATATCAATCCTTTTCTTTCTTGCTTCTCTTGTCATGATGGTTTTATATGCAACACATTGAACAACTTTATGACCAAAATTGTGACATGAGAAACATTGTCCATTGAAGAAGAAATTTCTGCGATCATGAAATCTTCTGCTTGAATTTACCCGTTGGTTGGTGTTTCTTTGAAAGGTATTCTTGCTAGTGTTCTTTGAATTCAGATGGTCATGTTTTACCTGTGAAGATTCTTTATTCCCTTGCTGAGTGGCAGAATGTTGTGTACTGACTGTAGCTGCTTTTAGATAATTTGGTGCTGAAGTCTGAGAAGATTCTTCGATATATCCAAGACCTGTCGTTATAAAAGGAGAACGTTGTACCTTGATAATCTCATCTAAGGTTTCAGATCCTTTATCAAATCTAAGATTCAAAGTCTTCACTTTCTCAATTTCTTTTCTTAGACTTACTATTTCACATTCTAATTTCTCATTGTGTTTCTCCTTTTCTTCAAGCTGATTTTTCAGAGTTTCTATGGATATTTTACTTTCTTCTAAGCATCTTTTACTTTCTTCTAAGCATATTTTGAGTTGATTTAATTCATCAAGAAAATCATTGTCCTCTAAAGCATCCATAAAAGTATCTTTTTCTTCTCTAGATTCCTTTTCAAATGCCATGAGAAGTCTAAGATCTTGTTCACATTCTTCCTCACTATCAGATAACCCATCACTGTCTTCATGAGTATAGTAACTTTTTCTAGTGCTAAACCGGTTTTTATTCCTTCTCGCTACTTCCTTTCCTTTTTAATGTGTTTCTTTATGAGGACACTTAGCAGCATAATGACCAACTCTTCCACAAGCAAAACATTTGAAAGGAAGCTTACCTCTAAACCGTCCTGTACCAAGTTGGAGTTCCTTTAAAAAATTTACCTCATCTTCTTCTGAGATATACCCTGATCCTTCTGTTTCTTGTACTTCTTTCCCTTTTGTAGAAGCTCTAAAGATGGCTTCTTTGACTTCAGATGGTCCTCCTCTTCTCATTTCATATGTAGTTAGTATGCCATGAAGTTGCACCATAGTAATATTTTGAAGATCCTGTTTTTCTTCAAGAGCAACAACTTTTGACTCAAATTTTGTCATTGGTGATCTTAAAAATTTCTCAACCAAAGTAGATTCAGTTATTGTTTCTCCCAGATTTCTCATATGATTTACAATATCATCAAGACGTAAAAATAAATTGGCAATGCTCTTCTCATTATGCATTTTTAGATTCTCATATTGAATTCTGAGAGTTTGGAGTTTAGCACTTTTTACCTTTGAATCACCTTCATAACTTAGAATTGTTTTGTCCCATATGGCCTTTGTTGTATTCAGCTGCATGAATTTGACAAATTCTGATTCAGTTAGACTTCCCAATAGAGCATTGACCGATTTTTCATTTGTTTCATAATTCTTTCTTTCTGTTGGATCTGTTGGTACTGCGACTGGATATTGATATCCTCCTTCAACAATAGCCCATACATCTGCTCTGAAAGACTGAAGATAGGATCTCATCCTTGTTTTCCAGAAGATTAAATTGTTTCCGTTGAAGAGCGGAGGCCTGATAGATGTTGTTCCATCTTGATTGCTCATCTTGAATAATATTCCTTCTAGCAGCTAAGCTTTTTCAGAAGGACCTGCTCTAATACCAATTGTTGGAAAAATAATGAGAGGGGGGGTGAATCGGTATTTAGAGCTGACTGGAAAACATTTTATTTCTATGCATTTAATTTTTTACTTAGATTATTGCATCATTCATTCATCAGATATTTGGTAAGTAGTAAGCATGAGCAATAATAACAGAATCATCCATCACACACAAGCAATACACATGAACACCAGTATTTAAGGTGGAAACCAAATTCGGGAGAAAACCACCACTGCTGTTGTATCTGTCTTCAATATCTATTATAAAGAAAACATCTTGCACTTTTGTACCGGTGCAGACTTATAACAGCACGCAGGCACCAACCTGTAGAAGGCTACAACCTTCTCTCGTTCTCCAGTCAATACTAGAAGGGAGCTCCAACCCCCTGATTTTAACACCAGCTTCTACTGGCAGAAAACTTCTACTCTCATACTGAAGACTTCAACCCTCAGATCCACCAAATTTCTTCAATTTGTACATCAGACTTGCAGTAGGTATTCATCATTTCTTTTGCAGATCTTCCTAGAGATTCATCATTTCTAGATCTAGAGATCTTGAACCTTCATCATATCCATAGGTTCATCGTAGATTCAGATCTATCACAGTTCAATCATACAGATATCTCTTAAAGAGATTTATTCGTTATCAACCCCTCTACATGCACACCTTGTACTATAATCCTCCTCTCCTTATATAGTTTTTTCCTTTATTAAAACCATGAGTCAAAACCACCAAAACGCTGATGGTATTCCTGGACGGGATCAATTAGATAATCCAACGGGGTCTACCCAAACCCCAAACAACTTCTCATAATCAAATTCCTTTAGTAATGACCTTCATATGTCGACCCCCAGGTTTATTTGTTCCACCAACTTTGGAATAACATACAAAATGATGGCCCAATCGCTTTTCATCATAATTTATATTTAATTTAAACAACCTTGGTTAAACCCGCAAACCTCAGTACATGCGTATGGGCCCCAATCGATCGTCTCCATTCGACATGGAAGACAGTTGTGACCAACTCAGCGTCTTGCGTCACTGCGGGGGCTCTCAAGGTACGGATGAAATTTTTTGGCTGGTGCCCCCACACTTGTTGTCCCCGCAGTCAACTCGGTCAACTACAGAGGCACTTGTCTCGATATCCGGTGCTATTTGTGCCCCCGCACTCAATATCTGCCATTCATCTCGATATCCGGTGCGCTAGTTGTGTCCGCGGGTATGGGCCCCAACGTTAACGGTCGTCTCCAATCGACGGTTGTTATCGCGTCGCGTCACCTCATTTGATCGAACGGATATCGCTCGGCGAAGATGCGCGAAAAATAACACGCGATGGCCACCGTACTTTGGTTAACCTTCCTACATATTCCTCATATGACCACTGTCCGATGGCTTCCCTCCAGATCGATGGCGCTCAACAATATCGCTAGGCATCCTAGGTTGAACAATAACGCGCGATGGCGTGCAGTGACAAGTGGTTTTATGGAGTCGTACAGGGATGCGTGTCGCCCATTCTTTGGAATCTCTCCCAACCTCTTGAATACCGCTTTCCCGTCGAGACCGGTGTGATGAAAACCAGAAACCCCCTTCACTTTTTATTCCGCTCGTGGTTCCTCTCCTTCGCTCAAGGTTCCGTCCGTCCGTCATTGCTACATTTCTCCATGAAAGCATAACTTTGTTTTAATTGTTCTTCCTCCTCGTTATCAGTTCATATAACCATAAGACTGTTATACAGCTCTGATGAAATCCTTATGGACTATTCGACTCGGTTCTTTTGCATTCAATAGGGACACCTTTCTTTGTATTGTCTAACACATGCGAAATGCACTATTACTTTGACCGATAGAGCTTATGTGCCCTGCACACATAGAGCACGTCCATGGCTCACTCTCCCAATAGGACTTCACACAGAGTTTCAGGGCATTCCGTACGAGAATTGAACCAATCAATACCCAAATACTCTCGGTATTCTCCACCCATCAGAGTATCACCAGAACTCAATCATACACAGGATTTCCTTTATCCACCATCAGGATGCATACATACACCGAAATTATTCAAGAAAATCTTCACACATGATTTAACTCGTCCTTATTTTCATCGAATTTCCCATTAAATACAGAGCTTCGTTCAATTCACATTCAGTCATATATTCTGCTTGTATAGAATTGTTGATGGTTTTCTGAGATTTTCCATCAAGGACAATCAATTCAATATACTAGGATACCAGAAATGCCAAGATATTGTAGTATATGAAAGGGTTCAAACTCTTCTTCATCCGCAAGAATGATCTAAAAATGTAAATGCAGGGGATTTTCAAGCCACATGTACAAAATATAAAGGGCACGAGCCATGAAATTTTTTCTATATTCTTTGGTAAGGCTTCCATGTGGGGCATCCAACCTCCAAAGGTCCTTGAATGCTGGTCTCTTTCATAATAAATGTAGGAAAATCACCAATTCTTCCCATCGTATAGGTTGGCCCTCAAATGACACCATCATCAAAAGTCAGGCATAGTTCTTTCAAAGTTCAAACTTACAGGTCAATCCTGACTTTATATATGGGTTTATGGTTGGCTCAACAATAGGTCAGCTTCTTGTAGGTATTAAACTATAAATAATATGCATATATACACACAAAGGGTCTCAGGTTAAGTGCTCCTGTCATACCTTTTACAATATGGTTTTCTCCACAACCATGTTTCAGGGTTGGGTCTTTGTTATCTCAATATTTTTATCTTTACTTTATGACCATCCTAGTTCTCAAGAAGAAAACTATATTCCGAAATCTGCAAATCAAGCAAAAATTCAGGTGATTGAGTTGCGTGATATTAGCATTTTCTACTTTTCTAATTTCTGGTGTAACATATTCAGCCTAAATAAATTTCACAGTAGTCAACATTTGCACTATATCATTTACCAGGACAGGGATATGTGTACCCAAACTTCGTATTTTAGTGGTCTCCTCTAAGGCTACCACTATTTCCTTGCCAAGTTAGTTGCATTTGGATTATTTCCCAGTAGAAAAGTTACCTTTCTAGATTTATCTCTAAGCTTGCTACAACAGATGCAAAATTGTGTACTTCTTTCCATTGTGATATCATCATATGACCTAAAACTCTTAAAGGCTGATACAAGGTATTGATACATATCATAAATTTATCCTTGAATCCCCTGTTCAACATCTCATACAAGAAGTTCGAGTTCAGTATCTCGAGTCCCTAGGATTCCATGTTATTTGGTTATATCACAAAATTCTTCTAGGGTCCCTCTTTCTAATACTACATATACAATGCCAATCAAATTCCATATTCATTAGACAGAAATTTCCTCTTCAGACCTGAAATTATGTCCAATTATCAATGTCTGAAGCTTTTGGGGGGGTGAGAGATGTTGTATCTTCTCTAGTAGGCTAACTCAATAAAGGTATTCCAGGTACATCCCTCACATATTTCGTATGAAATTTTAGCTTCAATTTGCATGGCTTCCATAGAATTGTACCAGGTACTAATATCAACAATATTTATTCTCCCAATAAGGTCATTTTTATTAGAAATAATGGATTTACATACATTATCTCCATGGAATCCCCATGATGAGTCGTTTGTTGGGAAATTTCAGTGAAAGTAACACCAGATTCTGTAGCCTTGGCATTTGTAATTTGTTGTCTGATCTCTTGGTTCCTGTCATAAGGTTACCTTTAATACTTGTGGTAACGTACCCAAGACTCAAATCACTATTTTTCTTTATCCAAATCAACCTTTATGTGTCTAGAATCAAACCCATGTGAAGTTATGGAATAACGTCTGGCTCCTACTTGAGGGAATTTTATCTTTCTAGGAGTGCATGAAATCCGAGAATCTCATCACAAAATTAGTCTTCGACAAATAGTGCCTTCCTTTCCTTTGTGCTTAGTCCACATCTAGAGCAGGGTCACATCCATATGAAAAAATTGGTAAGATGGAATATTTTTCAATGCTGGCCTGAAAATATTATTTGGCATAGACAAAGTTGTGGTGTCGCATAATCCTTCAAGAAAAATGTTATAGTCACTGCCAATCCATAAAAAATCTTATACCACTGCAACCTTTTCTTTTCTACTACCTTGTTCATTCCTGCTCACAAGGATGCTTCATTCTAACAGGATGCATGCCACTTTTGCTTCTGACCATATTTGATAATTAGAAGCATGATGACCAAAACCTTCTAGATAATTGTGCAGGTGTGATTCACCTATTTCTGCATCTACATCATCAAGATTCCGACTTGAGACAGTGTCACCCCATGACAATAAACTGGTTCTAACTTCATACAAACTATGCACAAATTTGTGAGTGTTGTCCTTAATAGGAAGACTGTCTCCTTTGACAAATTATTTACTCAATATATGATATTGAATATCCTTGTCATAAGGCTGCGGGCCAGTACTGAGCATTGAATGATGAAAAAATCAACCCTGGCATAGCTTTATCCTCTCACGATCGCTCTATGATGGTTTGTCTATCCCTCAAAGACATGCTCTTGTACATCTTGTTGGAATCTATAGTTATCATCCTGCTTCTCGTCACGAAATTCTTGGCATAGGTTTTTGACACTATGACTTATATATGTGATTTATGGGTACTATGTTCTTATTTTTTTATGTGGTATTCTTAGAAAAACGTTTAATGATTCCCGATATTGTAAGTGCAGCAGTGGCATCTACTCTAGAACAATATGACTCAAATATGATCTTCTATAATTTCATATGAGGTATTTCAGCCTTACTATAGTAGGCCAAATACCATTGGCTTTTATCCTTCTTTTAGAGTTTCAGACTAGAGCTTCTAAAGGCACATACTCAGATAATAAATATAGAATTTTCGTAATAAATAGTGAGTCTTAACTTGAGAAGTAATATTTCTTTTGCAATGGCCAGTAGCAATTTCTATTTGAATTTATGAGGCCTCTTAGAATTGATTGAAACATAATAACAAGAAGAATAATTTGGGATTTCTAGCTCTTAAATCCTCTTCAAAATAGTTGCCATTATGTTCTTCCATCTCCAAATCATAACATATCGAAAACCCTTCATCCTAGAAATATTTCCACTGGGCATAACATAGTGATAACAACAATTATCTCAAAACCATAAAATGTAACCAATGTCCATTTTTGTTTAAACTAATTATTTGTTGTTTCCTATTTTCAGTGGCCTCCAACACTTCTTTCTACTGGAACAAGGTTTAAAACAGGAGAGGAGCGACGTACATTTGGATGGACATTTGGTCTTGATGGTTATAAACCACTTGTTTGTTTTTCTCTTTTTAGTGGAGCATTCTCTGATCCTGCGGTATGTGGCATTTTATTATGAGCTGAAACATGATCTTATTTTATTGCTTTGCCTTTTTTTCTTTCCAATCAGTGCACAAAGCATCCTTAAGCTAGTTTGTAAAATATTTGGATAAAATACTTGCAAAATTTTAGGTCTGAAATGATGACATACAGGCTCATAATTTTACCATGTATAACTTCATTGATGCATGTTTTATTCTCTACGTGCTGCCAGTGAATCCCCAAGTATTACCTACTACAACAAAATTACGAGTTACCATTTCAAAAAGAAGCATAGTTTTGATGTATCTAGATGCTAGCAAGTGTTTGTAACTTTGTTTTGATACTACTAACACACTTTTATATACAGGTCCGTGTCTATACAGAAAAAAGTGTGTAGAGTGAGCTGGAAATGGATAAAAAGGAGTTTCTTCTAGCAAGCATTGCATCCAGAAAAGAAAGAAGGTCCTTCTACCAAAACTTCTTGAATGGTATGCAAAATTCTTGAATGGTATTGGCTCAAGAAGCCTTCTTGGTTGGGCGTGCCAAAATGTGAATGAGATACAACAAGAGGCTATTACTAAATGTGTTGAAAGAAAACCCCACAAGATGAAAGCACATTGTATAGAATGGTTGCAATACAATAGCAATTTTAGGTATATACTAAATATGTATATATTTCAGATCATACTTGATATTTTTGTCAGAAATGAGCTTATGTTCTTATATTCTCAAGATAGGATAGGATTTGTTGTCTTTTCCTCAATAGGCTACTTTCATATTTGATACAACAGACCTTCCAACTAAATTAGATACCTAGAATTGATTCCACAAGTAAGGAAATTTGGATCCAACCTTTTACATGAGGGAGCACAAACTTAGTGAATAAGCTTCAAGAATTTTGCATGGTTCCATGACTTTAGGTCCACAAAAATATGCCATAACAAAAGAACTTAGGATCAGATCCTTATAAAAGCACAAAACTTAGATCATACATAGAGAAAGGGTTGCTCACTTTGTATTTTACACAACCTTCACCTGCATAGTCATGATTCACATGATTTGACATATCCATGGAGATTCTAGTTTAAAATTTCATGACTTTTCCACAGTTGATCTTCATAGATTCTATTGAGAGTCAATAAAGACTACTACATGATCATCGCATGAACTACTACAAAACTCAGATCATGGAGACTACTACATGATCATTTCATGAACTACTACAAAATTCAGATCATAGAGACTACTACATGGTCATCGCATGAACTACTACAAAACTCAGATCATACAGAATAATAAAAATCTTGCCACGATTGATATTATGGGATGCGTACAATGAGGAAAACCTTTTTGTCATCAAATTTTTTATCACAAAGATGTAACATAGCCTTTGACCATAAGATTCATAATTTTTGAATAAAAAAAGAATTCCACTTGTCATAGCCTTTGACCATAGCCTAAGAACCTTCTCATAGGTGCCTTAAAACCGCACTTGTGGTGCCTTAGAAAAATTAGTCTGTAGTTGTTTGGATTCCCTTCTACATCTTTGGATTACCTTAGATAGAGATTTTCGATCATGATCTCAAACCTAAGAATTTTAGGCTTGAAACAGAAAGGAGATAATATAGGCCTGTACTAGGCCTCTCCCATAGAAAATTTTGGCTACTCTTCAGGCTTCCATGGATTTGGATCACAGAACAAGGATTCACATAGGAAATTATGCATACCAATGGAGCTTTGCACAGTGCCTTAGGAGACTTCCCACATCAAGGGTTAGTGAGCCAAAAAAATTCAATCTTCTCAAGAGCTTCAATTGTTCTTCAATGCCGCCCTAGCTCTGATACCATGCTAGAGGTCAACCACATTATCCTAGCGGTCCCAAATATTGTATGGTTAACCACATTATCAATATCATCATGTAGTCAGGGATAGAAGAGAAATAAGGCACAACTAGCCACCGAATCTATGCAATGTAAACAACAAGTTTTAGGCATTAATGCTTGCTATCAAAAAGACTGTGAAACCACATGAACATGGTAAGGATGATTGTGATCCAACCATGGTTGAAATATAAATTATGGACATTCGGTAGGGGAAGACCTTTACCACCAAATGCTAGTATACTTCCTATTATAGTTTATTGTACATGTGTTTATGCTTAGGACAGGTGCCATATATTTCTGTTTATGTTCATCGATTATTTTGTTTTTATGTATAACCTGTATAGTGATAGTTAATTCATTTGGGTGTTTCGGTAATTAGCCAACCCATTTTGAGCTTTTCTTGTTATTGTAGTTCTAAGTTGCATGATACAGAGATATGAGACCTACATGCCCTTAAGTCTCAAAGCCAAAGGATGATGATGTATCTCATGCTGAGGATTCCATTTCTAGCAATGGTGATGAGTTTGATGATTGATAATGTTGATCAGTGATTTATAGTAGGCCAATAGATAGTAGCATGTGTTTGGGACTCCATTTATAGCCTCATAGATTATGTATTATGTTTTTGATATGTATTGTACTCGGTGTGACTTTGATATATTCACCCTTACATGGTATATAGTATATACATGAGAATAATTTTGTCTCTGATGGTTTGGAATATTTAAAATATATTTTTTTATTAAAACCTAAATATATGATGTAATTTTTAATAAATAGAGTCGTTAACTTCAAACTAGTATGATCATGGTTACTCCAAGTCGATTTCGAGTTGACCCTCAGAAAAATTTATGGCCAGGATGAGTTTTAAAACATTGCTTAGAACAACACAATAGAATATGTAACTTGAAATATCATCCTATATACCTATATAGTTGTGGCAGCTATAAACCTATTGGCATATGTGACTACTTAGTATTTGGTGAGTTACATTTGAAATCCCAGGCTATTTCATGTAGGGTCTTATAGGCATTATAGGCATATTTCGGTTTTTCATATCGTATCCATTTTTTTTCATTTCAGACTTCTCATTTCTGGTAACATAACCTCTCATAAGCCAATATCGATGGCTAATGGTACAAAAACTTTTCAAATGTAATTCCTACTATTGGTACAACTTTACAGCTTTTCATTACATTTTTGCAAATGCTCTCTCAAACTCTTTTAGTGGACATAACTTGTGAATCTATATTGGACCACATATAACCTCAGATAAGTCACTATCCATGGCTGAAGGTACATAATCTTTTTAGTATGTAATTCCATGCAGGATTTATCTAAATAATGTTTTTTTAAATATTTTTTAGTTTCCGTCGGAAGAGCGACATTTAGGTTCCATTGGAAGAGCGACGTTTTTTTTTCATCGCAAGAGCGATGCATCGTTTCCGTAAGAAGAGCGACACATAGGTTTTTTTTATAATTTCATTCCATCAGAAGAGTGACACACTGTTGTCGTTAGAAAAGCGACATTTGGCTTTTTTTAAATTTCATTCCGTCAGAAGAGTGACGTATTTTCCTGTTGCTATAGCGACATGTGGCTATTTTTTTAAATTTATTTTCGATGAAAGAGCATCGGTAATGCGATGTTTTACACTGTCGCTAGAGTGATGTTTTTTTGTACGTCACTAGAGGGACGTGTTTTCTAACATCGGTAGAGCGACACATTGTATAACGTCGATAGAGCGACACTTTGTATAACGTCGGTAGAGTGATGCTTTGTCTAACGTCGGTAGAGCGACGCTTTTGGATAACGTCGGAAGAGCGATGACCGTCTGGAAACGTCGAAAAATGTGTCGCTCTTTCGACACTTTATTGAAGTGTCAGAATTGCGACTCTAAGGCTAACCACGTTTTTTCCTGCCTCATAGCGTCGCTCTTCCAACGACTATGTGTCGCAATTCCGACACTTCAATTTTAATGGTTATGTATTTTATATATTATTCTTTTTATTCATTAAATGTAAATTAACTAGTTTATCTAAAATTTAGTTTCATTAAATTATTGATTTAAATTTTATTAAAAAATATTAAGGTTAAAATCTAACATATTTTTAATAACAACAATTTTATTTTTTCAAATAACATTAAAACTCACAAAAACCTATATTCAATCTAACTTATTAAAAATAAAAAACCTAATATTGTAAAAAACATATAGAAGGTTATGTTCTTGCCATTTGTTTTAGAGATATTGCCTTTATTTCTTCGCTGATACTCTCATGGGTACCATTTACATTTGCATCTCAGAAACAATTATAAAAAAACTCAGTAAAATAATACAATATATTAAGATAAATATGGAAAATTGATTGAGAAAGAAAGATTCCTAAATGTTAGCATAATAGCAAAAGTAATAAACATTACCATTTTCATAAAAGAAAAAAATTATGTTATATATTTTACATATTTCTTTTTACTCATTAGATTAATTTACGTAAGATTTAGTTTTATTAAGTTATTGATTTAAATTTTATTAAAAAAACTGAGATTAAATCTAACTTATTCTTAATAACAAGGTGCATAGGCTAGAGGGTTAGTTTCTGTGTTAGTAAAATCACGTTTGTTTCACCACTAGGAGGAAATCATAACGATGTTGCAAACCTCAGTGGAATTAAGAAGCTTATTGATTAGAGGGTGCCTCGGGGGCATGATAGTTGGTATTCGAGTAGTATTTTGTCGAAATCCAAAGTGACGAATTTGTCAAGAAGTTGGTATCCCCATTGCAGGGGAACTTGAAGGAATTTTTTTTTGCTTAATTTAAGATAGTGGCATGATGGCCACTATTGTGACAACTCTGAATAAAGTTGTTGAGAAGAATAATTTTGTGAATGGGAAGCTCTATTAAGAAGTCAAGAAATAGGGTCAATGATTCTTTGAGAGATAAAGTGTAGCAAAGCCATGAGAGACTTATGCAACTCATGGAAATTATGAGTCACATAAGAGAGAAAATGACGAAGTTGTGGAAGGAAGTTGATGCTCTGCAGAGAATATTAAGAAGGAAATTCTTCACCATTATGAATGGACAAAGGTTCACTTAGAAGAAGGAAGTTGAGGGATGGATTCTCATGAAAAGAATGAAGAGGCTAGCCATGAATCCAAACAACCAAAGTAAGTGGCGACCAAACGAAGTTTCAACCAATTGAAAGAAGTATGAGTGCCCAAAGTGAACGGCACCTAACTGAAGGCCTGCTTTATCGAAGTCAAGGGAATCCAACCAAGTATGCTTGATCAAATGAAAAGGTAGACAAGCTGTTAGGTCCCTATATTACTAGTATAGTCCCTTATTTTTGTTAGTATAAACCCCTTATTGTTATTATTGTACCCTTGTAACCCCCATATTGTTATTATTGTGCCCTTAAATTATTATTGTTAAGTCGGCTAGGATTACATTGTAGCCCCACTAGGATTACATTGTGGCCCCATGGACTCCTATATATAGAAAGGAGGTTTTGTAATTTGAATCATCGAAGAGTTGTTCATTCATGTAATGTGTTGGAGGTTTCCCCCTCTAAGTGGCTTATTTCTAAGGCGTTGATATCTCTTTTCTTCTCTTTTTGGAGCTGGTTTCACAACATTTGGTATCAGAGCTTTGAGATTCTAGGGTTTCGCTGCTCCAAGCAGGTCATTGTGGCATTTTTGCTATAAATTGTTTTCTACGAAGGTTCAGAATCTGAAAGTTTTATAGTGTGAATCCAAAATCCTGAGGAACATTGTCGCAAAATTTCAAAGTTTGGTTCGCAACATTTTTGGACATATGATCTGTGAAAGTTAGGTCATTTTGTAGGTGCCTGAATTTAACCTAAACAGGTCATCGTGGTATTTTCGTAATAATTTTTTTTCTACTAAGGTTCAGAAGCTGAAATTTTTAGAGTGCGAAGCCACAATCCTGAGGAACATCTTCACAAAATTTCAGATATTGGTTCGCAACATTTTCGGAGATATGATCTGTGGAAGTTATGGATTTTTTAGGCTTTTGAATTTCATCTCAAAGAGGTGATCATGGGAAAATATTCATAGCTATCTCTATGAGCATCAGATTGGAATGATGTAAAAATTGGCTGCAAGTACATGGACTGTAGTTTTCATTCTATCAATTTCAGAGCCAAAGGAGGAAATGGTGACACGTGGCAAGTCATACAAGTTCACTCTACTGAACCAGTCCAAAATTAGGTCATTGTGGGAGATTGGACATAAATTTTCCTTGAAGAATCCAAATCAGATCAGACTTGTGGCATTTGAAAGAAGCTTTAGAGGGCTACAACAGGGCTAAATTTCAGATATTTAGGATCTACAATTAGATAGATAATTCAATTTCGATATCGAGCTCCTCAAAAGCAAGTAAAAGGTGTGTATTGTTTTTTTTTTAATTGCATAAGTCTTGTTTGAAGAATCAAGTTTAATTGATTCGAAGGGCATATTGTAGAATAGATATCAGTATTGGATTCTAAAATGGCCCCTAAAAGGAATTCAACACCCATTAAGCCTTTGGAAAGCTTTACTATGACTCATGAAGAGGAAGAATGGCAACATGACATATCAAAATTACAAGAGCAAGTACAACAAATTTCGCTCTCGCAAAGAGCAACAAAAAATGACATGGGAGTTTTGAAGAAAGGCATGGAAACTAAGATGGATGGTTTGAAGAAAGGCATGAAATCTAAGATGGATGGTTTGAAAAATGGCATGGAATATAAGATAGATGGCATGGAAGCTGGAATGGAATCTAAGATGGATGACATGGAAGCTAAGATCAGTTGGAAAATGGAAAACATGAATAATGATCTAAAAGCAGACATGGAAGGTTTGACAAAGTTGATATAAGAAATGTTTCCTAATGGTGAAAAGATAGTAGAGGAAACTCATGATGAGAACAAAATAAATGTTAATCGTGATTTCATAAAATCTAATGTTGGTGGGAAGAACCACCATATTCCAAAAATGGATATGAGGAAGTTTGATGGGAAGGATCCTATAACATGGATACTACAGATGGAGCAATATTTTGATCTCCATAATGTGCAAAACACACAAAAGGTACACATTGAAACTTTACATTTAGAACAAAATACATTTGTATGGTATCGATGGCTTTGCTTCTGTGAAAAAATTATCACTAGGTCCATTTTTACGGAGGAAATGATAGCAAATTATGAGGATACAAAGAGCAACACCTTCTTTAGCCAATTGATAAATCTCAAACAAAAGGGTTTAGTGGGGCAACACATTGAGGACTTCCAAAAAATGAATATAAGGGTAACTGATATTCCATAGGAACACAGGATTGATCTCTTCATGGGTACTTTAAAGGATAACATCCAACATGAAGTTCACATTTTGGAACCTACTTCATTGGAGAAGGCATCCAGGTTGGCAAGAAAAATTGAATGTAAAATTATGGGGACAAGGAATCCTACCACTCACTTCTATTGTATCTCACGAGGGTCATATTGTATCTCACGAGGGTGTTAAGGTAGACCCTAAAAAAATTAAAGCCATTAAGGAATGGAAACTTCCCACCACCATAAAGCAGTTGCGAGGATTTCTCGAGTTAACAGGGTGTTTCGGGAAATAACTCCCTAGAGGTTTGTTGGGTCAAAACCTCCACAGATCAGGGCATGCTATTCAAGAAGGACTCACACAACCACACTTGTATGCTAAAACCTAGATAACATCGATAGTAGAACTCACCCATAATCCTACACTTGATGTAGATCCCGCGGGGTCCAAACCCCCAACAACCCTTCTTCCTCCTCAAACTGAAAACCAAGGAGAAGCGTGCACGTAAATCTAGTTGTATAGCATATATTTATCCTAAATGTCAGTGAAATCCATGTGAAACATCATATAAACAATAATAAATGCTTAAATAATCATCTTTTCACATATGCAAGAAGATATTAACACGTGAATTCACGAACAAGATGGTTCTTCTTCATTACGAACAGCATGTACAGTAATAAAAAGTGGAGAGATCACCTGAATCCTTCCACGATCTTCGAACAGACCGTCGTCCGGATCTGTCCTGCCCTTGCCTCGCTAGGATAATTTCAAGACTTGTGCACACAAGATGACATATAAACTGATGAACATCTCTAGGAAACAAGGGTTTCCTGTAAAAATCTAGGAAAGTGCAGGAGGCACAGGAAATCAAACTTGAATTGGGATTCCAACAGAGTATAATGTCTATAAATTTCTCTCTGCCTTAGGCCATACATATGAGGGGCTTTTATACTCCCTCAAAGTAGTTTCAATCAGTTAGAAACAATTGGCCACGTGCTGAGGTGGTTGAACTACTAGAGTAACCATCAACCCAGCCCGAAAATAGGGAATTTTTATATATTTTTTAATGATTTTAATGGCATACGCAGAAAAGTGTGTATGGACTCAAGTATACACGCAGAAAAGTCTGGGCATACCCGCATATGGGATTTTTAACACTTTTTTTTATGAATTTTGTTCAACTCTGTGGGAATGGGTGCCCAAGGCCAAAGAGATAATCATGAATCACATGAGGGTGAAAATGATGCTATAACACAGGGTATTATCGAAATTTTGTTAAGAATTATGGGAGAATAGCAGCACCTCTAACAACATTATTGAAGAAAGATGGATTTTCATAGACTCCTGAAGCAACTAAGGCCTTTGAACATATTAAAGAGGCAATGTGCCTAGCACCAGTCTTAGCTACGCCAGGCTTCACAAAAAACAATATTGTGTAATGTGATCCCTCGGGAAATGGAATTGGTGCTATTTTAATGCACGAAGGAAAATCCATTGCTTTTGAAAGTCATCCAATCAAAAGAAAGTATTTATAGAAACCTATTTATGAGAAGGAAATGTTATCAATAATGCATGCACTAAATAAATGGAGAACTTACCTAATGGGAAGACACTTCAAGGTAAAAAATGATCATGATAGTCTTAAAATTTTTTTGGAACAAAGACTATCTTCAGAAGAGCAGCAAAAATGGGTCAGAAAGATGTTGGGCTATGACTTTGAAATAATATACAAAAAAGGGAAGCTAAATGTTGTTGCAGATGTGTTATAGCATCATTTTTCACCCTCATGTGATTTATGATTGTCTCTTTGGCCTTGGGCACCCATTCCCACAGACTTGAACAAAATTCATAAAAAACAGTGTTAAAAATCCCATACGCGGGTATGCCAAGACTTTGTTGCATGTATACGTGAGTCCATACACACTTTTCCGCATATGTCATTAAAATCATTAAAAAATATATAAAAATTCCCTATTTTCGGGTTGGGTTGATGGTTACTCCAGTAGTTCAACCACCTCAGCACATGGCCAACTATTTCCAACTGATTGAAACTACTTTGAGGGAGTATAAAATCCCCTCATGTGCATGGCCTAAGGGAGAGAGAAATTTATAGACATTCTACTCTGTTGGAATCCCAATTCAAGTCTGATTTCCCGTGCCTCCTGCACTTTCCCATATTTTTACAGGAAACCCTTGTTTCCTGGAGATGTTCATCCGTTTATATGTCATCTCGTGTGCACAAGTCTTGAAAGTATACTAGCGAGGCAAGGGTGGGACGGATCCGGACGACGGTTTGTTCAAAGATCGTGGAAGGATTCAGGTGATCTCTCCACTTTTTATTACTGTACATGCTGTTCGTAATGAAGAAGAACCATCTTGTTCCTGAATTCACGTGTTAATATCTGCTTTCATATGTGAAAATATTATTATTTAAGCATGTATTATTTTTTATATGATGTTTCACATGGATTTCACTGACATTTAGGATAAATATATGCTGTACAACTAGATTTCCATGCATGTTTCTTCTTGGTTTTCAGGTTGAGGAGGAAGAAGGGTTGCTGGGGGTTTGGACCCCACGGGATCTACATCAAACGTAGGATTACGGGTGAGTTCTACTATCAATGTTATCTAGGTTTTAGCATACAAGTGTGGTTGTGTGAGTCCTTCTTGAATAGCATTCCCTGATCTATGGAGGTTTTGACCCAACAAACCTCTAGGGAGTTATTTCCCGAAATAGAACTGGTGACTCCACTGGGGATCGCATTCTTGTGATTCCCCTGTTGGGTGGTTTCAGCTGTTTAAAAGGTTTCCAACAGTTTTAATCATTATTTCCAGTCCAGTTAACTTTTTCTCAGTCAGACTGAAGACCTGGTTCTTTAGCCAGGCTTGATCACTTTTATTTTTAATTATTTACTTTTACATACGCGGTTTTTTCTCTGCACAATCGCGTATACACGTTGTTTCTATCAAAGGTGGTCACGTATATGCGAGTTTCCTTTGACATAGTCACGTATGCACGCATGTTGCAAAACTGTTAAAGCGCGTATGCCTGGGGGCAAATTTTGAAATTTTGGTTTTAGATTTTCTGGTCTTTTCTACATGTGGTGACCTGTTTCTACAGTGTTTTTTAATCTCTGGACTTTTTTCAAAGTGTTTATATGTCTATTTCTCTCTCCTTTGTGTGAAGACTCTCTCGGTTGGTGAAATATTTGGTTGTTACGTTTGCAATTTTGGTTTGAGTACCAAGGTCTTTTCTTGAAGATTCTTGGTTGTTCTGTTTAATCAGAACAGAGAGCTCCTGCTCATTTACTCTTTCCTTGTGTGTTGCTGTGCATTTTTATTTTTTACCTATTTGGTGCGTTTGGTTTCCTTGATGTTCAGTAGACTAGTTTTGTTGCAATTTTCGAAGAGTCTCTTTTTGATTCTTTGAAGTTTTTTATTGCAAGTTTATACTATTGTACTGAGTTGATTTATTGAGCTTCTTGTCTTCCTTTTTGCTCGTATAAAGCCCCGCTACGAGAGTGGCATGGTTGGCTTTGAGCATTTTTTTGAAGTTATACTTGACATTCAGAGTTTGTTTGACTTAGTTACCAGATAGTTCAATTGGTCTTCTTGAAATCTCTTCTTTATAAACTAAAACTGGAATATAAGTTAGGGAATCCACTTTCCATTACATTTTACATACTAGCCTCCATTCTAATCACTTTCCATAGGGTCGATCCCATCAGGTCATGAGTATTTCACCCATTTCACTCGCCGATTATTTAATCATGACTTGGTGGTAGAGCCTTCCTTTACATGGGCTTCCTAGTTAGTTCCTCGCTATCACTTGTTTCCCATGCTGCGTTTTATGTAGGCTCGGGAGTCCTATTTAGTCCTACCATGACTTATGTGTTGAAGCTTCATTCTTCTTCTTCTTCACTATCATTTTTCTGGCCGTTACCCTAGAGGCTCCCTAGTGTTGTTAAGTTGTATTATTGCATTGCATATTGGCTACTTGTTTATCCTGCCCTTTAGCCGGCTTCATTTTGGACTCGATGTTTAAGCCAAATTTTGACCTTGACTGTCTGTACAAGTTAACCATTGCATGCAATTAGCTATCACGACTTGACACCCTTTCACCTATGGATGGAACATTCCTCTGAGTATCGCTTACCAGTTTCTGCCACCTTGCATTGAGCATAGGATTGTTCCTATCCCAGGAACTAGTGCATCTGTTTCTTGATACTCTTTCTATCCATTATACTATAGCATTATTTTATTCTTTTTCAGGCTTATTATATGAAAAAGACAAAAAAATCAAATATAACAAAAAGAGCGGGAATGGGATGTAACTTCGTAATTTGATGGAAGTACAATGTCAGTTTGTTGCCCTTGAACAAAGCACATACCCTTATATATTTCCTTCATTTGGGATGGTTTTAGTTTTGACCTAGGTTCAGCCTTTGCCTTGTTTCACTGGTCAGTTCTCCCTCGGTTGGTTATCTCTTCCAATCATATGGAGAGTTTGTTTTTGCCTCCTGCATAACAGACTTATACAGTGTCCCTTTTTACTGCCATGGTAATCACGAGTCGTGCTTTTGTTCAAGGGAAGTCTAACCAGAGTCGGCCATTCTTCGGTGTCTCTTGACTCATTATTTAGTCAGCCTTACCAGTTTTGTCAGTATCTTGTTCTATCACATCAGATGTTTTGGTCTTCTGCTCGTGCTGGTTTGAGAAGGTCCCCATTGACTTCTTGCCAGCGGGTTTGTCTCTCATCGACTACGACACATTGCTCTGAGAGTACACCTAGAGCTGCACCCTGGCCCTATTTCCATCATTGATAGGTGACCTTGTGCTCAGCATTTCATCATCATTATGGGTCTTTGACTGAGTGGTTTCCCCTGTGTTCGACGTCAGCATACATTATCACACTTGGGATTTGTGCAGTACCTTGATTTCCATTTGACCCTATCGGTGGATATCTCGCCTCTGTTTCAGCTTCATTATTGGTTGGTTCAGAGGGCTTCTTCCGTGCGCTAGCTTCATCTTGTGCATGTCGAAAACGTACTTTGGTTTGGTTCTGTCACTCTGATTCGTCCAATTCCTTCCAAATCTTGGCCTTCGGTTTACACTCGCGTTGGACTGATGTGGGATGCCTTAATGCCTTCCTTCCAGCAGATATTTTCCCATCGACTCCGACTCATTGCTCCAGGAATAAGATCTAGAGTCTTTTTGTCAGTACCTTAGGGTTTGCAGTCATCAGTGGCAGACTCTTCGCTATCGAAAGTGGGGATTCATCATTGCCTCCTGATTGGTAGATTCTTCCAAGTGTTCAACTTCAACTCATTCATTCGCACTTGTTAGATTGTACTGGGGCACCTTGACACTCATTTTCATTATTGGTGGGTTGTCTCGCGTTGGTTAACGGTTTACATTATTGATCGGTAATCCAACGATTTCTCACATGGTCGACTTCAGCTCATTTATTCCCATTGTGTAGAATTGTGCCGTCGAGATCAGTGAAGACCTCGAGTTGCAACAACATTTTTTCGGTTCACTTTTGACAGTCCATTTTGTTTCTGCCAGTGATGTCGTTCACCCTTATATGTTGCAGTGTCAGTACAACAACATCGGGAAATAACTCCCTAGAGGTTTGTTGGGTCAAAACCTCCACAGATCAGGGCATGCTATTCAAGAAGGACTCACACAACCACACTTGTATGCTAAAACCTAGATAACATCGATAGTAGAACTCACCCATAATCCTACGTTTGATGTAGATCCCGCGGGGTCCAAACCCCCAGCAACCCTTCTTCCTTCTCAACCTGAAAACCAAGAAGAAATGTGCACGGAAATCTAGTTGTACAGCATATATTTATCCTAAATGTCAGTGAAATCCATGTGAAACATCATATAAAGAATAATAAATGCTTAAATAATAATCTTTTCACATATGCAAGAAGATATTAACACGTGAATTCAGGAACAAGATGGTTCTTCTTCATTACGAACATCATGTATAGTAATAAAAAGTGGAGAGATCACCTGAATCCTTCCACGATCTTTGAACAGACCATCGTCTGAATCCGTCCCGCCCTTTCCTCGCTAGTATACTTTCAAGACTTGTGCACACGAGATGACATATAAATGGATGAACATCTCCAGGAAACAAGGGTTTCCTGTAAAAATCTAGGAAAGTCCAGGAGGCACGGGAAATCAGACTTGAATTTGGATTCCAACAGAGTATAATGTCTATAAATTTCTCTCTCCCTTAGGCCATGCACATGAGGGGATTTTATACTCCCTCAAAGTAGTTTCAATCATTTGGAAACAGTTGGCCACGTGCTGAGGTGGTTGAACTACTGGAGTAACCATCAACCCAACCCGAAAATAGGGAATTTTTATATATTTTTTAATTATTTTAATGACATACGCGGAAAAGTGTGTATGGACTTGCGTATACACGCGGAAAAGTCTGGGCATACCCGCGTATGGGATTTTTAACACTGTTTTTTATGAATTTTGTTCAAGTCTGTGGGAATGGGTGCCCAAGGCCAAAGAGACAATCATAAATCACATGAGGGTGAAAAATGATGCTATAACAAGATGCACTCTCAAGAAAGAATGAAGAGTTGGAAGCATTTCTTTGTGTCATTTCTATTATCCAACCAGATTGGATAACCGAAGCAAGAGATGAATGGAAGAAGGTGTAAGACGTGTGGACACTCATTCAAAAGTTGCAGCAAGATCCTAGTACATCTAATACATTTAGTTGGAAAAATGATTCCTTATGGTACAAAGATCGCTTATATCTTTTTAAGAATTCCCAACTAAAACAAAATATTCTTCTGGAATTGCACACTTCTCCTTTAGGAGGACACTCAGGATTTTTAAAAACTTACCACAGGGTGAAGAAAGAATTTTTTTTGGGATGGCCTTAAATATGATATTCAAAAGTTTGTGGCGGAATGTTTGGTTTACCAGCAGAATAAAGTTGAGACAATTAAGACCCCGAGACTTCTACAACCTTTATCCATTCCAAGTCAAAGTTGGGAGGAGATTTCAATGGATTTTATCACAGGTTTACCTAAGTCCGAAGGAAAGAGTGTCATCATGGTGGTAGTTGATAGACTTACCAAGTATGCACACTTTGTGCATTATCTCATCCATTTAAAGCAAGTACAGTTGCTACTACATTTATGGACACAATTCAAAAGCTACATGGAAACCCAAGGGTTATTGTGAGTGACAGAGATCCCATTTTTACTGGAAATTTTTGGACGGAGTTATTTTCTTGTTTGGGTACTCAATTATCTCATAGATCATCTTATCATCCTCAATCCGATGGTCAAACTAAGATAGTAAATAAATTTTTGGAAGGATATCCTCGTTGTTTTGTATCTGATAAACAAACACAATGGGTCAAGTGGTTACCTCTAGTTGAATGCTGGTATAACACTTCCTTCCATACTACAGCAAAAATGACCCCATTTATGGCACTGTATGGATATCATCCACCATCCATCACATCATCTTTAAGAGAAAATTCGAAGGTTCAAGCAGTGGAAGATCACATCGAGCATCAACAAGAAGTTCTCCAACTCTTAAAGGAGAACCTAAATTTGGCACAAAATCGAATGACACAACAAGCAGATCAACATCGCAACGAGAGAAGTTTTGATGTAGGATATTGGGTATTTTTACGGCTACAACCATACAAACAAATTTCGCTCAAGAAAGCTAAGAAGATAATAAATTATCGCCAAATTATTATGGTCCTTACAAGGTGTTGCAAGATATTGGTACTATGGCATACAAATTGGAGCTTCCTGCTTCTTCACGAGTGCATCCAATTTTCCATGTTTCATGCTTAAAGAAGGTTACAGGTGAAAATCTTCCAGTTCAAATAATATTTCTAGAACTTTATGAGGAAGGAAAAATCATATTGGAACCTGAAACAGTCACGGAAAGAAGAACTCGACAGCTACGGAATCGATCAATTTCAGAGTATCTCATCAAGTGAAATAACTTACCCACTGAAGATTCTACATGGGAGGATGAGAATTTTATGCAAAAGCACCCAGAGCTACTCAAGCGTTGAGGGCAACACTTTTTTGAAGGAGAGGGGCATGTTAGGTCCCAATATTACTAGTATAGTCCCTTATTGTTGTTAGTGTAAACCCGCTATTGTTATTATTTTACCCTTGTAACCCCCATATTGTTATTATTGTGCCCTTAAATTATTATTGTTAGGTCAGCTAGGATTACATTGTGGCCCCATGGACTCCTATATATAGAAAGGAGGTCTTTTAATTTGAATCATCAAAGAATTGTTCATTCATGTAATGTATTGGAGGTTTCCCCCTCAAAGTGGCTTATTTCTAAGGCATTGATATCTCTTTTCTTCTCTTTTTGGAGTTGGTTTCACAACACAAGCAAAGAAAAAGGGAATTTGCATGAAGGTGACATGCCTTATCAAAGATAGATGGTCTTGCATGAACAAAGGGATGTCTATCCAAAGGAACGATGTCAAGATGGTTCCCAAGTTGTGATGGCACCTGAGTTGCGATAACTCCCGAGTGGTTCCCAGTTGAAAAAATGTTATACCTGAGATATGGAGGTGAACGATTAAGGAACATCCCTAAGATGCAGGTGGAGGTAGTTATGTGACGACTTCTCTCATTTAAGATGAGATAGGTTCTTGTTCACATGTGAGTCTAGTGGGTTGGGTGGATGAGAAACTTGTTCAAGAAATGTTCAACCTCAGGATCGATGGTGTAAATTCCTAGGACAAAGATAGTGGATGAGACATTCATGTAGTGAATGAGTCATGGTTGTCCATATGAAGGAATTAGCTAAGTTTCTTACATGACTCATGGACTAGGATGTTCGGCTGTGTTCACTCAAAATGGAAGGGAACAATAGTAGTAGAAGAGCTATAAATTGTTATGGAGTTGGTTGGACACTTCATTGAAGACTTTTCTAGACCGATATGAGATATCGGCGGACCTATGAAGGGGTGGATGCTTTAATGGAGAGGAACCAACCGAGAAGGAAAAATTATAGTTGATGAACCATCACTAGAGTTGAGATGAGACCTTGGTGGAATATTGAGGGGGTGGAGACTTTGATGAAGATATGAACCAACCATGAAGGGATCATATTACAAAGTTGTCTTGAAGGAGCCTATGATATTGCTGGCTTAAAGGAGTTGATATGATGGATGATAATGTGACTAATGGAGCCTTCATATGATTATTGATGTTGGTCTTAGAGCATTTGAAATTTAGCGAGGAGCTTGGGTTACTACCTTGTGTATCCTAACTTTGACATGGTATGGGGCATGTACCTTTGGACATAGTGTGGGATGTGTCTATGAGGATTATACTTGATAGATGGAGATAGAAGTGAGTTTCCACGAAGTTGGGTGATGGTTATAGAAATTAATAGGCATTGGTGTGAGATACTTGAGGCGTGGGTTGATTCAAAAGAGGCTTAACCATGGTGGCATGATTTGGGATGACTCATGGTTAATCATTACATAGAGAGAATTCTTGAAGAAGGATGTTTTGGGAACCTATTGAGACTAATGACATGAAGGTCTTGGGTAGTACATAGATGCAATTATAAGGCAAATGAAGGCTTTCCTCCTTCATAGAGGAATGAGAAGCATATCCAAGAAGAGATGAGAAGTGAAAATTTCTTAATGGCCTGAGATATGGAGATGGCGATTAAACTGTGATTGGAGTTCTCTTGCATGACGAGGGGTATGTAGTGCCTTTGTTTGAGGTGTGTATGCATATGTGCAACAATTATGACATTCTGGAGGATTTATTTATGGATGAGGATGTGATGGGAGTGTTGGCTAAATAATCGATGATCTCTAAGGATGTGCATTCTCATGAGTTGAACACAAAAATTGGAATGATCACCCAACTTGTTCCAATAATGGGGGTTAACAGTGTGCAGAGACATGTTATATTTTAGTTGGATTATGGTAGCATGGTTCAAAATGTATGGATATATGATGGTTCACATGATGAGAGTTGTGAATTGATACATTGCAACCAAGAATATGGAGGGAGTGGCCTTTTGTGAATATATGGAGTAGTGTGGATACTTGTGACACATTGTGATTAATGGTTGTGGGGATTTGGGAGATCGTCTACATGGAATATTTCATTTTGAATGAGAAAGAAAGGAGGAGACATGCAAGATCCTTGGGAAATTTTCATTCATGAATATTGATCAGTTGAGTAATGAGGTGAGAGAATATTACTTAGACAATTGGGATATGGATAGTTCTTCCATGTTGATGAAGAATTGAAGGTTGTCCAGAGGAAGTGGAAAGTCTTTAGGCCTTGGTCAAGAAGCTAACTAAGGGGTGTTTTTGATGAGGATGATGACCATTTTAGGGTGGGGGAGAATGTCAAGTCTTACGGTGTGAGCATGTTGGATTAAACGTGGTGGATGACTTGGGGAAGAGTAGAAAAAAAATGAAGTTGATGTGGACGAGTGCATGAAAATCACCTGACTGGAAGTGGAACAAGTTAGTGGGTCGGTGCACAAAGGCTCATGACTGAGGGTTTGGGTGCCTGCACAGCTTGGAGCCACCTTTTTATGTGATGGAGTACATGTGATAAGGATGTGGATTCCCATTGAGACAATATGATCACACAATGGTGATGTGCCTCCCATATAGGTGCAACTTAAGGCCCATCTAACCATTACTAAGCGCATTTAACCTTTCCTTATACACTTAATAATGTATTTTTAGGTTTAATATGTTATTAGGAGGGTTAAGAGATGATTTCCATATATTTGATGCATAATTCATTTATTATGTCGGATATTGAGAATATTTGATGAAAATAATACAAGGGTCCAATACAAGAAAAATATGGGGTCTGTCCCTTGTTGAAGGATAATAAAAAATCAAGTGGTTCAAGGATATTATCACCTCCATATGGCAGCGAAGTCATCGAGGAACAAAAACCTACTTTCTAGGATTTCTGGAGGAAGAATTCCTCCCTTCAAGGGTGTTACCCATCAACCATTTTCTAATAGAAAATGGGCATGAGTAGCCCATTAGGATTCTAACTTCTGGAGAAGATAGTGAACAACAGAAATTGGTTTTTTCTTACTATCTCAGTTCTGTCATATTTCATGTATGAGCACATATATTTATTAATGAAAATCTATATTTAGTTTCCAAACAGATTTTACTTTAAGATACTTGAGTCTCCTTTGGTTAGGGCCCAACCTAGGTGTTAAATCCCCCTTCTTGTATTTTTAATTTCGGTGCATTTATTTTATTCATGCATTTTTGAAAAACTCATCTATGAAAATATTGTCTTTGAAAGGTTAATGAATGATATTTTTCTAAAAAAAATATTCATTTTTCTATGATACATTTAGAAATAATTTATTTCATGCGGTGATATTCTTTTCATTTAAATTTAAACTCATCCTTTTGGTTTTATTTTCTGCATCTAGTTAGTTTATCATTCATTCATGCATTTTTCTCTTAGTTCGATAGTATTGCTTAATTTAGATAATAATTTTTTAGTATAGTTAGTATTTGTATTGTGGAGTTATCTCACTTATATCATCCTCCTTCATCTTGTTGTTATGCATTTATGCAATCTATCAGTACATATATTTATGTCTTAATGAGCTACAAGAAAATCTATATTTTCCTACTTGTTGTATCAATTGATCCATTGAAGTTAGTTCAGCTTGGGAAAGATGCATTCACCCTTTTATAACATCCTTCACCTTATTCATCCTTCAAATCACATGCAGGATGCCTAAAAATGTTTTCGGGTCCGTTTCTTGTAGTAAAACAAGGGCATCCTATAACAATCCACCAATTACACTAGAACACCTTTAAATTTCAATTCAGAGATTTTTAATAATTCCTTAGGACATTACAAAACCCACGAGACATTGAAGATGGAATTTTGAAGGTTAGAGACCCCTTATAGTACTTACGTAATACCCCCAGGTTAAAAGTTCACGTAATAAGGTTAATAAAGGATAAATAAGGCCAAGGTCATGGGACACATATTCCAAGTTGAAAATTGGGAAAAACATCATAGTGGGATATACTTGTTTCTTATTATGGATTAGGATAAATTTTCAAAGGAAATGGAAAATGCTTTGAAAAGGAAAAAATGCATTAATTCACATTTATTTATAAAAATAAATGAAAATAGGAGAAAAGGGATTTGTGAGGTCATAGATTGCATGTCAGGAGGAAATTCAAAGGAAAATAGAGGAAAAATGAAGAAATTAGAGGAATCAATAATAAAAAGGCATCATAGCACCAATTTGGGGCCTCTTTCAGTTGCGTTTCGGAATTAGCTTCAGAGAGGGGAAAAGAACCAAGAGGAGAAATCAAGAAAATGAATGACAAGGAAGGGAAAGGAAAGAAAAATGAAGTAAAAGGAAATAAATGATAAAGGAAGGAAGAGTTGGATCAAGTACCTTCAGTGGGAATACTTGCAGGTAATAGGTTACATGTATGGCTTCCTAACTATTTTTGGCATGCATGGTATATGCATGAGTGTATTTGGTTAATTTGATGTCATTGGCATGGGATATTCCTAGTTTGACAGTGGTTTCAACCTTGCGTTTCCATTTTCGGATAATCATGGTGTGATGGGATTAATTATTGGTTGATCTTTGGATTTCTAGAAGGTTTTGGATTGGGATGGGGTGGTCTATGGATTACCCTAAGGATTGGGGGTGGAGATTGTTTTCTCAGAGAAGCCATCAATATGTGGGTGGAGATTGGAAAATTTCTTAGGAGATGGTGAATGAATTCTGAGGCATCCTAGCTCGGTTGGTTTTATGTCTTCAGACTAGTTTAGGTGAGATCACGATACTGTGAGGGTGGAGGTATTTTAACCTATGGATTCCCTTTTTTATTTCTGTATTGTTTTATTGGAATATGGCATGAGGGTAATTGGATGAAATAGAGATTTGGTTCAGCCCAATCTATGCTCAGGTGGTTTTTCTTTTACATGTGTTAATAAGAGTTAATTTCCTGTGTATTTTATGAGTAAATTTACTTGTTATGATGCAGATTTGGTGTTTCTTCTATCAATTTTATTATCCTAGATATATGTGGATTATAAGCATGGTTTTATGACATATTCTAGTTATGGCCCTTAACATGAATTTATTTGTAAATGATTGGTTATTGAATGCATGACCTAATAGATGTTGTTGTGACTATTGTGAGAGGGAATTAGACCTTCTTTATCATTCTCAGATAAGTATCAAAGCGGGTTATCGTTCTCTTTGAGTGATGTCTAATACATATTGGTATCAGAGGATGGTTCAAATACTTAGACTATATGGGCTAGATGCATGTTGTTATGCATGTATTGTCATGGTTATGGTTTCACGCATGAGGTCATGATATACAGTTGGTATTGTCATGCATGATGTTGGAATAGTGATATGATTATGATTATAAATATATCATGCTAATTTGGACTAATTTTGTAGATTAGATAAGCCTCCCTTGAATGTTATTCATGTATGATTTTAATTATCGTATCTATTTCATTTATCTCACATGGCATGCTTGCAGGAAGAAGAGAATCAAAGATGACGAGAAAATGGTATAAGAAAGTTCACGTGAATCTCCCTACACATCAGTTGGGAAGCAAGGAAATTAATATTCTCCTGATATAGCAGATACATTGAGGAGTTTGAAGGCATAGATAAGAAGTCACAAGACATACAATGACATGTTGGTTGAGGCTGAAAAATACCTGAAAGGGATCAGAAAAAGTAGGTAGAGGTCAATGCAATGATCATTCATATTGTTTCATACTTGCAAAGACATGAACAACCAAGGATTATTCAAGGACACATACAAAAGAATAATGGGGCATATGATAGTAGGATACGATCTAGATATAGGTCAGATAGATGGGACATACTTAGAATTGGAATATCATTGGATACACTCGATAAGATGATTGGTATGTATGGGTTTCATTCTATTTCCTTATCCAGGATACATCATCACTATCATCACCGACATCATCCTTGTAGGAGGAGTGAGTATTTTCTTATGGATTTAAATAAAATGAAGCCTCCTATACTTGATGGAGAAATGAAGAAGTTAGAATATGCAGAGGCAAGGCTTTTTTGGATGAAGAAATTATTCAGATTGCATAACTACGCAAATAACATGAAATCCAAAATAACTACCTATAGTCTCAAAGGGGAAGTATACATTTGGTGGGAAGATGTGAAGAATGCCAAAGGCATTTAAGAAGAAGAGTTTATTTTGGATTACTTTGAGAGACTCTTAAAGAAGAAGTACCTATCTAAAATATATTATGATGACAGAGCTAAGGAATTTTATGAGTTGCAAATGGGTTCTATGATAGATGATGAGTATACTAGCAGGTTCTTATATTTGTTGAGGTATGTTCCTTACGTGAAGGGTGAGAAATCAAATATTCAAAGGTTCATTAGTGGGTTTCTGTAGGTTTTATCCCTGTATAGAAATTAACTACAAATGAATCTTAAAATATACAATAAACAATAGCGAGAGCATAAAACATAACACAGATAAATGCAGAGATTTTCCCCTAGATCCCAAATCGGGATGACCAACTTGATTTTTCATTATATTCCTTTCAGTGTTACAACACACATATATAAATGCCTGTTACACAGCATTTTGTCACTGTCCCTGGACTATGTCGTCCCGTACATTGGAGGACTATTCCCATGACCTATGAATAGTAAAATGTCTTGAAAACACCTTGATGGCATCCTTCTGCATAAGGGCAAGAATTATCCTAAATAAAATTTTCTCAGAAAATCACTAAAACATATGTCTGGGAATTGGTGCGAGCAGCAAGTTCATCACTCGCGTCGACCTGGGAAATTTACACTAAGCCCGTGCCACCTGGCGCTCTGTCCCTGTGTATTGCCCGTGCCAAGTCTATTTGTGAATGTTTTTTAAAAATAAAAGGTGGAAGTTTGGTTCTAACAACTTCAGAATGAATCATCAAAAAGAGGTTGGGTTGTTTGGCTCTGAATCTCCCTGTTTAGGAAGTGGTTTTCCACCTCTCATGGAACCTTCCTAAAAGACAGGACTCTCCCCTGTGATTATAGGGATCCTAACCTTTCCTTCTCCCTCTATTAAAGCCTACCCTCTCTATTTGAAACCTAGTTGAAAATTTGGGAAGAAAACTATAGCTACGCGACTATTGAGAGCAGAGCTAAGGATAACCCCATAAGAGAGAGAGCCTTGTCTGAATTCCCAAAAAGCTTTGTGAGACGTGCTCCACTGGAAGCCCTACCGAAGGAATAATGCGACGTCAGAACTCGATTGTAATCTTTCTGTCATATTTTAATATATGCTTGACCACGTTATTGTTTCTATTGTTATATTTATTATTTTTGTAATGCAATTTGATTCAATATTTTCCGACTGATTGATAGTTACATGTTTGGATTACTACGTTGTATGTTGTCATATTTTTTCTGCATATGTACAGGTGTCCAGACACGGTGAGCGAAAGTATTGTGATCTCTCAAGCTAGGAACGAGAAGCAGCACTTCTCCTTCGACAATAGTAGCATAGGACTTGAGGTAGGCTATCCATCGTAGCTTTATCTTTTGGTAACTAAGAGTCAATATCGTAGCATGTTTCCTTTGTTGCTAGACCCACTCTTGGGCTAGTGGGATCACCTCTGTCCGCAGAGGGGATTTACCTCTCCAAAAGATTGGCGACTCTGCTAGGGATCAGTGTGAGTTTGTCTTTCCTCCTTTAGGTTATCTTCCTGGTCTTTACTTCCTTAGATTTATTTTCTGATTATCGTTGCTGAGTCTTAGACCCCTGTTTAGCCCCAGAGGATCAATTTGAACTCTGTTCTTCCAAAATTTTCATCTTTCCAACGTTGGCTTGATTGGCATGGGTTCCAGCCTAGCAGTCGCGCCAGTTGGCGCTAGTTGCCAGTTTATCACTCGTGCCATCCCCTGCCTGGTACGAATTATAGCCAGACAGTCACGCCAACTCTTGTAGGTGCTAATGTTTTCCCTGTTTTTGAGTTTTTGGTCCATCTTGGTGTCTCTGGGTGTTTTCTTTGCTTGTTTTGAATGCTTTGGGTTTTTTTTTTACTAAGAATAGCCCTTATCCATCGATTTTTTGCCCTCTTCTCTTAGTTTTGTTTCTTAGCCCTAGGTTTTCTAGGTGCTTCAGCCTGCTAAGCCTCCCATGGGATTTGCAGGTCCTTGGTTTCCGATTCAACTTCATTCCTTCTTCTTTGCATTCATCTTCTTCGATCCATTTGAGTGATTGCGTTAATTGAGAGATTGTTCTCTCTTTCATTCAGTTTTTCTCTTTTCACTCGGTTGTACGGTACAACAACCCTCCCCATTTTAAAATTTAAAATAAATTTCATTTAGAAATAGGTCCCCTTTCTTTTTAGGATAGGAATAAAATACTTTGAGGAAATCCGATCATTTTGAATAAAACAATAAAAATTTCATTGTTTAGAAAAGCATATATCGCATATCGCATATCACAAGTACATATAAACAAATGCAACATTGAAATTTTCTGATCCGATGAAATAAAATAATTTCAGGAAATCCGATCATTTTGAATAAAACAATAAAAAGTTCATTGTTTAGAAAAGCATATATCGCATATCGATATCACAAGTACATATAAACAAATGAAACATTTAAATTTTCCAATCCGATGAAATATACAGTCTTTTATTGCATCAACATAAAACATAAAAGTATTCATATTGAATAAGTCCAATGTGATAAAGTAATCGCAATCGCAAATCGAAGGGATCTTAAAGTTTCACATTTGTTTTATAAACTCTGATGCGATGCGATTTATCGCAAATCGCATTTCGGAGGAGCAATGTTACATGCAATTGTCTTATAAAATCCGATGAAATGTAACCCATCACAAATCGAAAAATGAAAGGAAAACCCCTCATTCAATCAATTACAAAAAAATCCGATGTGATGTGATTTATCGCAATCACATTTCAGAGGAACAAAAATCATATTCACTCATTCTATAAAATCCTGATGTGATGGACCCCACCATAATCGCAATCGCAAATCAGCGGATATCATTTGCAACTTATTTCCTTTAGAAAAAGCCAATGCGATACACCATCATCCCAATCACAAATCAACGAAAATCATTAGATGTTATTTTTTGTCCCTTTTGAAAACCCCCGATGTGATGGATACTTAGTCTTTATTTTATCGCTATTTTATAGTGCGCATATATTATTTATTCATCGCAATCAGAAAATTCAAAAGGAGATTTTTATATTCACATTTAAAAATTGCTGATCTCTGATTGTAAGTTCATTATTAATTATAAAATCAAACGAATTATGATGATTGATTCTAATTTGAATGCGTGAGTGTGACTCTCATAGAGGGCATTTAAGTTCAAACATGGAGTTAATAAATTGAAATCATTGAATAAATCTTTTCATATAGTTGTTCTCCTTACTTCATTTTTACCGCATATGAAAGTTTTTCTCATTTGCAAAAGCATAGAGCTTCCAACCCTCTTGTTCACCGAGCTAGAGAAACAATACCGGAAGAGAAAATGTCTAAGAGATATAAGAAAGCAAAGGCCACTGCCACTGTAAAGATTGCTACTACTAACACAGTACCAAAAGAAAAACCAGCCAAAATCAAACTGGTTACAGATATGTCATGCCAGGGTCTTGGAAAAAATTCTTGGGAAGATGTGTATAACTTGATTGAAAGAGAAAACCCTACCGTCACAGTGGAAAATGTGACAGTACCAGATGAAGAAGACTCTGATTCTGATTCTGAGACACCTCTTAAAGCACTTGCAAATTCCTTTCTTCACAGAATCACAGCATGGGAAAATATTTTTCCCTATTATAATGTAATATGGTGGGCGATAGAAAATATCACCATCACAAATATGACATTTGTTTCAGCTTCAGGAACAAAATTTGGGTCTTTCAGAGTAGAGGATATAAAATCAATGTACCATCTTCTAGACCCTCAGAAAATCTATAACAAGGCATTCATTAAGGATTTCGCTGCAAGAAATGAGATTCAATAAGAACCAATTAGGGAATGCAGAAGAGCTCCAGATAAACATAAAAATGAAGCATCAAGTACATACTCCATGGAGTCTCTTGCACCCCCATATTGTTATGCTACTGCAATGATGTGTATGCTTTTTGGAAATGATAATTTTGCAATATTTTCTATACAAATGGTACCCTTGATTCATTATGCTATGAATTCTAAGATCATGGACTGGTCAGTTATCCTTTCAGACAAAATAGCTAATATAATCCTAGAATATAGAAAGGATAAAGATACCGAAAATACGACCCCATTTCATTTCTATGCCTACATCTTAGATGCCCTGTCTTTCAATTCAGAATTTCCCATTCTAGGTTGGAAATGGACCCCTCAAAACCCTATCCCTATACATATCTACCATAAGTAATTTTGGAAGGTCCATTTTAAAAATTATGTCTATAGAATTTCTCATGGATTTATGATTCCAGTCTATCAGACCATTTTTGACCAATTTCCTCCCCGGATTTCTAAAAAAGCAAAGAATGATATATCCCTAATTGGTGATTGGTTCGGAGAAGAGAAATTTACCTATATCAGATTTTTTGGAAGCATTGTGGAGCCCCATATCTTACCCCTATATGTTCCCGACAAAATTTTAGCCCAAGAAATTTCTTATCAGTTAACAGTAGAAGGTATGTCAAGATGTCTAAAGAATAAAAATAAATTGATGTGGCCTACTTTTCCCTTTCATTGTGTAAATTACACTCTTAATGACTTCAAACATGCCGAGAAGGAAGTCATTGAAATAAGGGATCTTAAGCTTGCAACAGTCCTAGGCAGGCAGTATGACCCGAAGAAAGTAGCATTTGATTTCACAACTTCGGTTCAAATCACTAGATTTGAGCATGAGCTTGATGAATTTGATGATTTATTTGTTTCTATTGATAAATTTTCCCAAGTTTATGAATTGGCTAAATCCAAATTTTAGAAAGAGGATATGAATAAATTCATGCAGTTTAGAAGTCAGAGACTGCTGAAAGCTCCTCTTGACCAGTTAAGAATTCCTTTGCAAGGATCTGAAAATATAGAAACAGAATAGAAGAAAAAGGAAGATGTAGCTAACAAAGCAGGAAAAGAAGTTTCTACCAGAAGAGTCAATCTACAGACTGAGAAGGAAAGAACAGGAAGAAAACCTGATGTACAGAAGGAAAACACTGGCAGCAAAACTGATGTAAACACTGAGAAAGGAAATACAACTAGTATACTCAATGTTCAGACAGAAAAAGAAAGTACAGGTATCAAGATTAATATACAGACTGAAAAGGAAAGTGCGAGCAGCAAAGCTAATGTACAGACTGGAAAAGGAGATATAAGTAATAAACCAGATAATCGACTTCAAAGAGAAAATACCACGAAGAAGGTGGTGGATTCTGCTGAAGTTATTGTTACTTCGCATTTGCTAAGTCAATATGAACAATTCGCTCAGAAAATAGGGTCACAAAATAATCCTCAAGTTGACATTCTGAAAGATCAAGATATGGAGATTATTCCTGAGCATCCTACAGAATAAATTGTGTTGAAATTAGAAGAAATTCGTCCTCTAGATATCTTTTATAGTCCTAAGCATAGGGTTGTTTTCAGGAAATAGAGGAAGAGAAGAAGAACAGATCAAGAGTCACTTTCAACATCACAAGTTGAATTTATGAACATTGTCTGGAAGAATACTGAGGCGAATCCTTCAGAGGATCTCACCAAATTGTCACAATATCTAGGTGTCTATAGTGTAGCCACTATAGACAAAGCTTCTGAAGTCACCCAAATGATGAAACAAAAAGACTTACAGATAGTTATGCTGGAGGAACAAGAAAGAAAAAATCAGCAAAAAATAATGCAGTTGGAGAGTAGTTGCAAGAAGAAGGGCTCAAAGCTAAACAGTTGGAAGAGAAACTTGGCATTGAAAAGAAAAATCTTGGTCAACAATATTTTAATAAGCAACAAAAATTAACTCAAGAAGTGGAAAAATTACAGACCCTACTGCAAAACGAGAAAACTGCTAAAGTTGAGCAAGAAAAAATATTCCAAGAAAGATTGGACAAATTTAAGGATTATCCTAAAATTGACCAATTTAAAACTGAAGCTCTTGAAACAAATATACTATTGTCTCAGCAATTGAATGAACTCTGTCAAAATATGGCACAAGCTAAGCCCTTATGTGAAATAACATCATCTCTTATAGATGAAGCAATTAGCCTTAGATTTGAATTTGACGATGCAAATGAGAAAATCTCTGAATTTCTTTCATGGAAATACTCGGACCAGGGAAGGAATACAAACCTTCCCAGGATTGAGGAAAGGCACAAATAAATTCTATTTGCTGAATGGGAAAAAAATTTGATCAAAGGAGAAAGAGCCACATCAAGAGCCAAAAATATGATGAATAATATAACACAGTTGGTTAATGAGAGCTTATATGCCACCAATTTAATTTCAGATTGTATTCCAAGTAAATTACCAAAGGTAAAAGAGACTGATACCAGGTGGAAACAACAATTAGTCGACAAGAATCAGAAAATCAGCAAACTTCAAGGAATTTCATGGGATATCATGTGGACATATCTAATCAAGCCACACAGTCAGCAAATGGCAATTAATTTCCTTTCCAATGCCATTAATTGCATCATTCTAGAGTTCTCTGATGCCACGTATACTGGTCAGTTGCATTCAAGGCTAAGTCATCCATCAGAGGTCAAATATATGCTCAAAATCTTCCATCTCGGCACATTGAATGCAGGAGAAAATCAATGAATCTGTTTCATTTTAATATCGCAAGTCTGTTTCCGGATTTCCGATGCTAGATTGTAGCAACAGTTTTAGTTATTTTGTTTTATTAATTTCCTATTTAAACCCCCTCCGTGCATTTGAGAAGGGGTCCTGAGTTTGTAATATTTTGGCTTGGATGTTAAATTTTTGTACTCCATCAACTATTTTATTTTTATGAAGGATCACATCCTGTGGTTTATGGTGAATTATCTCTAAGAATTGCATTTATGTACCTTGGATTTTGTTTTACATTGAAGCACTGGATCTGGATATTGAATTGCATCAGGAAAAATATCAAGATGAATCTGGTATTTCTATCAATTTATTGTTATTTTTCTTTTGTCACGAGATATTCTCTTTGAATTTGCTATCATTTATATGTACTTGCTTTACAAATATTTCTCTATACATATCATTTTTTAATGTGTATAAATAATCATCTATCATCGTATATGAAAATGATATATATAATTATGAATGCAATGTGTTATTATAAATATGTTTAATTTCTTAAACATAGTTATCATTATTTAATACTGCATATTTCAATTAAATTATAATACATTTTCATGGTTATTAATTTGATTGAAACAATCTTTAAGTTGTATTCATATTGAATACCTGGGTTAGTTTTAGAATTATTTGTAAGTTATAGATTAGATTAAATACATTAGTTCAGTCATTTATTTCCATCATCCATTCACACAATCATTCCATTAGCAATCCATTTGTTATTAGGAAACCGGTAATATAAATCCAATCGGAGCCACCACACCAAACATAAAAGGAGTTTTCCTAAGGTCCCGACCAGGTGGTTTTCCCCCAATGTTTGAAGCAGCGATTTTCGAGGCTTCAACATCTTTGGTGCTAGAAGGAGGGCCTAAGCTATGAATGGCTAGTAAATCCAAATCTAAATATCATTCAAAGAGAAATTCACCCTCATCACCTTCTTCAATCTCTTCTACATCCCAAATATCTAGGGAAGAAATTGATAGAAATCTTCAAAGACCCACTACCAAAGTCTCAAATCAATCAAACAATCAACCTCCTAAGTCCCCTGAAGTACAAGCTTTAATCCATAAATTACAAGGGTTCTCATTATCTTTAGAAGAGTCTGAAACATCCAAAGGTAGTGTCACTTCACAATTCATTTATTCAAAACCTCTTACTAGGTTACAGAGCGAAAAACTTGGTATTCCCCCAAAGGAATTTCCTTTACCTAGTAGAGTTAAAACAAGAAAAAACCCATTGGAATCAAAGAGTGATATTAGTTCTTCATCGCAAATTCAATTTTTTAGTTTCCCAAAATCCAACTCAGAAAATTATAGCTGTCCCAACATCGGTTATTCAAACATCAGCTGCCCAAACATCATTTGTCCAAACACCAGCTGTCTCTTCTAGTCCTTCAATTGTTATCACAACAATGGCACAGAGACCATGGGCTAGTCCAGGAGCTGTTGCAATGGCTACACCTTTATATGATTTACTAGATCATCCTGAAAAATGGCTGCCAAATTCAGTCCTGACCTTAACATACAAGCTGAAAAACACATCAATAAATTTATGCTCACTGTAAATTTAAACAGATTTGAACATGAGGATTTTGTAGTTAGGTTATTCCCCTATAATTTACAAGGGGCAGCAGGATCCTGGTATTTCTCATTACCATCAGGATCTATTACAAGTTGGAATATTTTTCAAGAACATTTCTTAACCAAATTTGGAGATGATAGATCAATAGCTACTCTAATCAATGATCTCTCCAATTTGAAGATAGAACAGAAAGAACCCATCAAATATTTTAATTCCCAATTCAATAAACTCTTGAATAAAATACCTACAACATCAAAGCCCAGTAAGCAAGTTTGGAGTGAGTGGTATATAATAGCTTTTCCTTCAAATATAGCAATTTGTTTTGATAGAGCTACTAAACCTACTTTGGCTGAAAACATGAAAGAAGCAATTGTCGTTGAAGGAAGGATTGTTGCTTTAGATAAGAAAAATGCTATTGAGGAAAGAAAATCCAAAAATTTCAATTTTAAGGATGATTCAAAGAAGAAAACACCAAGAGATCCATATGACATGTAAGGCCTACAGAAAGTTCTCAAAAATATGTCTAATGAGATGGTTGAGATTAAAAAGAAAGTGGCCGAAACTTCTTCCAAAAGGCCATTCAGAAACTTCAAAAGAACACAAGCTGAATCTAAACCTCCCAATTCAATATCCAATGCAGAGTCAGATGAAGAAGAAGAGGAAGATGCTCCTCCAGTATCAGATGAAGAAGAAGAAAGAGAGGAAATAGTTGAATTACATGGGATGTGGGATTTCATTCTCCCTAACTCAGACAATGAAATAGAACAAGAAGCCATGCCAGTAAGTACAAGGATTAAATATATAGCGGAGCCTGTTCAATCTGCTCCTAAGAAGAAAAATACAACTCCGACTACCAAAGATAAATCTCCTGTAAAGAAAACTTCCTCTTTACCGATGCAAAATTAACCATCATCTTCTAATCCTCCTACAACAACATCCAAAAATCTGGTGGTATCAGATCCTATGGATTATAACATTGTTGAAGACATGAAGAAAACTAGAGCGAATATCTCTCTACATGAACTTAGCAAACTTAAACATCAACAGAAGCTGTTATTGAAAGAATTAAATGCAACAGTTATTACTCCTCTACCAAGTGGTGTAGTTTCCAAAGCAGCTAAAGGAACAGGTAAGCCACTAGATAAAGTAGATGCCACTGATATTGTTCTTATTGGAGAAAGATCAAATTCTCAGACACCTCCTTTCCTTTTGACTTATGAAATCTACAATAAGAATTTGCATAATTTCTTGATAGATTCAGGAGCATCATCTAATATAATGCCTACTTCAATCTATGCAAAATTAAATATTGAACCACAAAAGTCTGCAGTTCACATTGTTCAATTGGATCACTCTAAAGTCCATGTTGTGGGAGAAATCAATTCAGTTACTATTCGATTAGCTTCTAATCCTAGGATATTCCAAAGAATTGATATTTTAATTGTAGATATTCCTAAATTCTATGGATTAGTCTTAAGCAGGGATTGGTCTACAAAGCTTAATGGTTATATTGCCACTGATTATTCACATATGTGGCTTCCCTACAAAGGGAAACCAAATCAAGTCAAATTTGAGCGAGAAAAACACATGATGCATACTGTAACAGAATTTGAACAAGAAAATGAACCTGTAGCTTTTAATGACAATATCCTCGGAGGTTATTCTGCTAAATCATTCCTTGAAAATTTCACAGCACCACAATCACCCTTTTCTGTAAATACTTTTATTTCGCAAATTGAAAATTTTTCACAATCTGATTCTTCTAGAATTATTAATGTTTCTAACCAACTTTTAGATAAACCTGTAGATAAGTCTTTATTTTGTTTATTATATTTCGATGGATCAAAATCTAGCGATGGCGTAGGAGAAGGATGCATTTTAATTCATCCAGATGGAGAGAAAACTATGCTGTCATGTAGACTAGAATTTGAGTGCACAAAAAATAATGCAGAATATGAAGCCTTGATCAAAGGGATTTATAAATCTATAGGGTTAAATTTCAAATACTTGAAAGTATATGGTGATTCTAAAATTGTCATAAGACAAGTAAGGAATACTATCCATTGTCTTTCAGGACATCTCAAACATTATCAAACCCTTGTGCAAGACCTTACTACTCAATTTTTAGCATTTAATATCTCTTCTATTCCTAGAAATAAAAATACATCAACTGATTTGTTAGCTAATGTTGCTTCCAAACTCCTCCCTATTGAAGATTACAATCCTGATAGGTTTTCAGTCAAATTAATCTTTCGGCCATCTGTTCCTGATAATATCACAAACTGGAGAGTATTCTATCATGACGAAGATATCTTGAATTTCTTGACTTCAGAGAAATCCTATGATGAACAAATAATTGATGAAAATGATCACGATCTTCAAAATACCTCAAAAAGTAATGAAAATCGTATTCCCAAATCTGTTGTTAAACTTGAGGATCTATATGATATAAAAGACAGATTCAAGAAAGTTACTAATGCTAAACTTCAAAGTTCAACTTTGAAGTTTGAATTAGTAAATCTTGGCTCTGAGTCTAAACCTAAAAATCTTAATTTAGGATTTGAGTTAACTTCAGAAGAAAGAATCACTTTCATCAAGCTTCTGAGTAAGTATAAAAATGTTTTTGCTTGGAATTATGAGGACTTGAAAACTTATGATACTTTTGTTATTCAACATACAATTCCAATGCTTTCTGATGTGAAACCTATTCAACAGAAGTTAAGAAAAAATCATCCAAATCTAGAAATTCAAATCAAGACAGAACTCAATAAACTTTTGATGGTCAAAATCATTTTTCCTGTAAGACATTCTAATTGGGTCTCCAACATGGTGCATGTCAGGAAGAAGAATGGAGATATTAGAATCTGCATTGATTTTAGAAATTTAAACAAGGCATGTCAAAAATATAACTCCCCATTACCAACGATGGAACAAATACTTCAAAAGGTAGCTGGTTCTGAAATCATGTCCTTTCTTGATGGTTTTTCAGGCTATAATCAAATATTGGTACATCCAGATGATAGGTTGAAAACTACTTTCAAAACCAAATGGGGAACCTATGCTTACCAGAAGATGTATTTTGGTCTGATAAATGCAGGAGCTACTTTCCAGAGAGCCATGGATATAGAATTTAAGGGTCTGATTAATAGATCAGTTGTTATCTATCTTGATGACATAACAGTATTTTCAAAGAAAAGATCCAATCATCTACATGATTTGAAAAAATTATTTGAAAGATGTAGAAGATTTGGTATTTCTTTAAACCCAAAGAAATCCTTCTTTGCTCTCAACAAAGGAAAACTATTAGGGTTTGTTGTGTCAAAAGATGGTATATATATCGAACCTGACAGAGTGAAAGAAATTTCCAATATTTCTTTACCACATAACAATAAATCCATGCAATCATTTCTAGGGAAAATCAATTTTGTAAAAAGATTCATTCCTGATTTTTCTCAAATTGTTTTACCTATGCAGAATATGATTAAGAAAAATTCAGTATTCAAATGGGGGTATGAAGAAAATGAAGCCTTTGATGCAATCAAACAAGCAATCATTAATGCACCTACATTGAATACTCCTGATTTTTCAAAAAAAATTATTTTGTATACCTTGTCTACTGAAACATCCTATGCTATTGTTATAACACAGCTCAATGATCAACAAATAGAAGCACCAATTTCTTTCTTTAGCTCAAATCTGCTGTTGGAAATATGATGCAGAGTGTTGTCCTTGATGGCAACCCACTGAATGAAGATGAAGACATGTGACTGTTGACATGTGTTGTCCTTGATGGAAATCCACCTGATAAAGTTATGCTTGACTTGATGGACTTAGTAAATGATGTAAATCTGATGTGATATAATGTTTGTTGACAATATGATGCTGAGTGTTGTCCTTGAAAGGCAACCCATCTGATAAAGATGATGACAACTTACTTGATGAAGTTGTGCTTGATAAAGGAAATCTGATGTATCTACAGTGAGTACAGAAGGCAATGAAGAAAGGATTTCAGCATGTGCTAGATTCTATGATGAAAAAGAGTATGTCTCTAGGTATACGCGGATTGGCCTAAGGGAAGTCGCGTATGCACGCGGAAAAGAACGTGCCAAGTTGCGTATGGGCTAAAGCGCTCAAAAAGTGCAAAACCAAGGGTAACCACCATGGTATTGACCCATGGTTTTGGGTAATGATCCGCCTAATTGACCCCGTCCAGGTAGTTTTGGGCTCATGGTATTGTTTTGGCCCATGGTATTGAAAAAGGGGCTCATGGTATTGAAAAAGGATAAACCTATATAAGGAGAACAAATTCATTGTGCATAATATGAGTGAGGGTGCAAGATGTCTGAGCTTGAATGAATACTTCTCTGTGAAGTATATCTGTATGGAAAGGGTAAAGGTTTGATGATAGATCTGAATCTATGATGCACTTATGAAGAAATGATGAAGCGAGATCTCTAGATCTGAAATGTACTTGTATTTGCTAGATCTGTTTATGGAGTGACTAGAGCTGTGATGAGGCGAACATCTGTCTGATGTAAAGGGTTGAATCTGAACTGAATATCTAATCTGATGAAGTATGCTGCTCTGTAATAATTGAAGATCTATATGCTACTTCGCCGTGGAGGAAGCGTGTATATACGCGGCTTCAGCGAAGAGAAAGCGCGTATGCGCAATAAAATATACACTGAGGTATACACTGGTTTGTGTGGACGGAAGCGCGTATATACGCAACATCAGTGAAGTAAAAGCGCGTATGCAAACTAGGGTTTGCTGAAGCAAGGGGTATGAAATATCTGATCTGTTCTGCTGTGTTTCTGCTATCTGATCTGTGTTGGTAAGTATCTGTTGGTGATGTATGTTTGTGCTTAAAAGAATTGAAAGGGTCCAGTTTGAAAATATGATGAAATGTGGCCTGCAAGTGTTGTTCTATTGAATTTGTTGGATCCAGTGTGAAAATTGATGAAACGTGGTCCAAGGTGGTGCTGAAGGTTGTAGCCTTCAGTCAGGGGGTTGTAGCTCCCTTCCAGGTGAGGCTGGTAAACGAGATCGGGGGGTCGTAGCTCCCTTCCAGGAGAGGCTGGTAAACGAGTCGGGGGGTTGGAGCTCCCTTCTAGGAGAGGCTGGTAAACGAGCGCAGGTGGGTGCCTGCGTGCTGGTCAAGTCTGCGCCAGCACATATGTTGTAAGATGTTTTCTCTATAATAAAATATTGAAGGCTGAGCAACTGCAGCGGTGGTTTTCTCCCGATTTGGGTTTCCACCTAAAAATCCTGGTGTTCATGTGTGATCCTTTGTGTGATGGTTTATTCTATTCTTACTGCACATGTTTACTGTTTATTGAACATCTGATGAATGAATGATGGAATAATATAAGTGAAGATTTAATGACAGATCTAGATTTCTGTGTATATGCTAGTTTCATAAAGGAGATCCGCGTATATACGCTAGTTTACTGAAGGAAAGTAGCGTATGGGTTTTAAGGAATGAAAAAGTAAAAAGATTTGATTATGCAGTAAATACTGATTCACCCCCCCCTCTCAGTATTTTTCCCAACATCTGCAAGTAGCTGAGCTTAATTATTCCGATGTAGAAAAACAAGCCTTCGTTGTCTTTAAATAAATCAAACATTTTAGACCTTTTCTCCTAAAGACACATACAAAAATTATTGTCCCATTCTCTGTAGTGAGACAATTGTTAATTCAAAAAGAAGTAGGAGAAAAGAAAACTAATCGGGTAACAGCTTTGCAAGAGTATGATAATTATATTAAGCCAGCCAAGATTGTTAGAGGACAATGTTTTTTCAGATTGTTAGCAGGAGCTCACAACATACTAGGACATCAAAATCAAGCTAATATCATTCAAGAAAATCAGATAAGTGTTATAGATTCTAAATCTTGATATGCTGATCTGATCTTCTACTTGAAAAATGGGTATGCTCCTTCTAATCTCAGCTATAAGAACAAACGTGCTCTAAGATTAAAAGCTAAAAATTATGAAATCATTGATGATGTGTTATTCAGAAGGAATTATGATTCAATTCTATTAATATGTCTTCAAAAGACTGAAGAAAAAAGGGTATTGCAGGAATTACATGATGGACTAGCAGGTGGACATTTTGGAGGTGATACCACAGCTCACAAAATAATCCATGATGGATATTATTGGCCTACCCTTTTCAAAGACACACATGATTATGTAAGGAAGTGTGAGATTTGTCAAACTTCTAGTGGAAGACAAAGGAAGTTAGCTTTTCCTTTGTAACCAATAAACATTGAGAAACCATTTGAGAAATGGGGGCTTGATATCATTAGAGAAATAGTACCACACTCTTCCAAACAACACAGATACATCCTTATAGCAACAAATTACTTCACAAAGTGGGTAGAATCAATTCCTTTAAAGGTAGTAAATTTTGATGCAATCGTTGAATTCATTGATCAATTCATCATTGCCAGGTTTGGTGTACCTAATGCTCTTGTTTTTTACAATGCATCTTATTTTTCTGGAAATAGTATAATGGAATTTGCAATCAAAAGAGGTTTCAAATTGAAATATTCAGCAAATTATTATCCACAAAGTAATGGTTTAGCTGAATCTACTAATAAAAATCTCATCAAAATCATTCAAAAGACCATTGATCAGAATCAAAAGAATTGGCACAAGTCTTTAATTTTTGCATTATGGGCTGATCGTTTTACTCATAAAGCTTCAATAGGAACTTCACCTTTCAACCTAGTTTATGGAAAAGAAGCTGTGATACCATCAAATCTAGCTCTCCCATCATTAGCCCTAGTTCAATTTATTGAAGAGAATCCTTCATCATATATTCAGTTGAGATTTGATCAAATTCTTAAATTAGAAGAAGATAGAGAGAAAGCAAAAAGTATTCATGAAAAACACCAACAGCTTGTAAAATCTTCTTTTGATTCAAGTTCCACCAAATCCAAAACTTTGAAAATTGGTGATCTTGTTATGAAATGGGATAAAGCACATGTAGATAAAGGTAAGCATACCAAATTTCAAAATATGTGGCTTGGACCATTTCAGATTGCTAAAAAGATAGGCTCATATACATTCATTCTGCAAGATTTAACAGGAAAGAGAGAATCTCTTCCTGTAAATGGGCTTATTTTAAAGAAATTATTTTCTTAAGGAGGTAACCCCTTCTTACTTGTACATATTCCTTTCTGCAATTTTTGTTTGTTTTGTAATTAAGGTTGTTAAATAGTCTTTAATTGACTTTTTACTATTTGAAAATATCTTTGAGAAATATTATAAATACTTATTTTATGTAAATATGAATTTTTATAGAAATGATTACAGTTTGGGATAGTTTAAAATAAAATGTTAAACTTTGAAAATTTGTTCAAAACATTTGCATGATATTTTGAAACCTTAAGAAAAATGTAAAACATTATAAGTTTATTAAGCAGAGAAAGGTTATCCATAAAAAGTAAAGACTTTTCCAAGCTTTGGCATTCAAAAAACTCTAAAAATTTTCATCCATTGATTCTTAAGGATAAAATCATTTCACCCCATCCATTAAGGTTGCAATTTTTAGAATGTAATTCTAAGAAATGATATGTCAAAATTAAGAGATAAGAGGTCTCATCACGAGCCTGCTTACCATGATCATAAGAAGTAACAAAACTGACATTACCAACACTGCATACCAAATCAAGGTAATGGCTTATAATTATAAGACAAGGGGTCTCATCACGAGCCAGCGTGTTCAGTTTAATTACAACTAGTGAGAGGTGTTGTTATCAACTGGCTACCAAACCAGAACAATGAATTTTAAATTAAAATAAAAAGAAGAAAAACATAAGATAAAATGTCTTATGAATTTATCTTTTAAAGAATTATGATCTTAGATGGATGGGACAATGAATGGTTAATGGTTAAAAGGTAACCCTGTTGAGACTATGAATGTCTGCAGGCAGCAGAGGCAATACCTATGACAATAGAGTAAAACACAAAAGCTAAAATTGGAGGAGCCCCCTACTTTATTATTATCAACCAATCAAAGCTTAAGAAAACCCGAAATGTTTTTATTTTTAAGGAATTAGAAAGAAATTGTAAGTGATTTTTATTCTTTTTCAGAGTTAGATTTTATTTAAAATTTCTCTAAGATAGTTTTCATTATCTTTAAAACTTTTTACTTACTAGAAATATAGTATTCATTTTATTTTTCAAAGATAACTGTTTCTTCCAGTGAATCGCCAATTGTTGTATGGTACAACAACCCTCCCCATTTTAAAATTTAAAATAAATTTCATTTAGAAATAGGTCCTCTTTCTTTTTAAGATAGGAATAAAAGACTTTGAGGAAATCCGATCATTTTGAATAAAACAATAAAAATTTCATTGTTTAGAAAAGCATATATCTCATATCGCATATCACAAGTAGATATAAACAAATGGAACACTGAAATTTTTTGATCCGATGAAATATAAAGTCTTTTATCATATCAACATAAAACATAAAAGTATTCATATTGAATAAGTCTGATGTGATAAAGTAATCACAATTGCAAATCGGAGGGATATTAAAGTTTCACATTTGTTTTATAAACTATGATGCGATGCGATTTATCGTAAATCGCATTTTGGAGGAGCAATGTTACATGTACTTGTTTTATAAACTCTAATGCGATGTAACCCATCACAAATCGTAAATCTAAAATTGAAAATAAAACCCCTCTTTCAGTGAATTACAAAAAACTCCGATGCGATGTGATTTATCGCAATCACATTTCGGAGGAACAAACATCATATTCACTCATTCTATAAAATTCTGATGTGATGGACCCCACCATAATCACAATCACAAATCGGCGGATATAATTTGCAAGTTATTTCCTTTAGAAAAATCCAATGTGAAACACCATCATCGCAATCGCAAATCGGCGGAAATCATGAGATGTTATTTGTTGTCCCTTTTGAAAACCCCCGATGCAATGGATACTTAGTCTTTATTTTATCGCTATTTTATACCGCACATATATTATTTATTCATCGCAATCAAAAAATTAAAAATGAAATTTTTATATTCACATCTCAAAATTGTTGATATCCGATTGTACATTCATTATTAATTAGAAAATCAAACGAATTATGATGATTGATTCTAATTTGAATGCGTGAGTGTGACTCTCATAGAGGGCATTTAAGTTTAAACATAGAGTTAATAAATTGAAATCATTGAATAAATATTTTCATATAGTTGTTCTCCTTACTTCATTTTTACCGCGTTTGAAAGTTTTTCTCATTTGTAGAACCATAAAGCTTCCAACCTTCTTGTTCGTCGAGCTAGCGAAACAATACTAGACGAGAAAATGTTTAAGAGATATAAGAAATCAAAGGTCGTTGCCGCTGTAAAGACCATTGCTACTACCACAGTACCAAAAGAAAAACCAACCAAAATCAAACTGGTTACAGATACGTCATGCCAGGGTCTTGGAAAAATTTCTTGGGAAGATGTGTATAACTTGATTGAAAGAGAAAAACCTATTGTCACAGTGGAAAAGGCAACAGTACCAGATGAAGAAGACTCAGATTCTGATTCTGAGACTCCTCTTAAAGCACTTGCAAATTCGTTTCTTCACAGAATCGCAGCACGGGAAAATATTTTTCCCTATTATGATGTAATACGGTGGGTGATAGACAATATCACCATCACAAATAAGACATTTGTTTCATCTTCAGGAACAACATTTGGGTCTTTCAAAGAAGATCATATAAAAGCAATGTACCATCTTCCAGACCCTCAGAAAATCTATAACAAGGCATTCATTAAGGATTTCGCTGCAATAAATGAGATTCAATCGGAACCAATTAGGGAATGGAGAAGAGCTCCAGAGAAACATAAAAATTAAGCATCAGGTATGTACTCTGTGGAGTCTCTTGCACCCCCATATTGTTATGTTGCTGCAATGATGTGCAGGATTTTTGGAGATGATAATTCTGCAAGATTTTCTATACAAATGGTACCCTTGATTCATTTTTCTGTGAATTCTGAGATCATGGACTGGTCAGTTATCCTTTCAGACAAAATATCTAATAGAATCCTAGAATATAGAAAGGACAAAGATACCGGAAATATGACCCCGTTTCATTTATGTGCCTACATCTTAGATGCCCTGTGTTTCAATTCAAAATTTCCCATTCTAGGTTGGAAATGGACCCCTCAAAGCTCTGTCCCTATACATATCTACCATAAGTACTTGTGGAAGGTCCATTTTAAAAATCATGTCTATAGAATTTGTCATGGCTTTATGATTCTAGACTATCAAACCATTTTTGACCAATTTCCTCCCCGGCTTTCTAAAAAAGAAAAGAATGATATATCCCTAATTGGTGACTGGTTTAGAGAAGAGAGATTTACCTATATCAGAGTTTTTGGAAGCATTGTGGAGCCCCATATCTCACCCCTATATGTTCCCAATAAACTGTTAGCCCAATAAATTTCTTATCAGTTAACAGTAGAAGGTATGTCAAGATGTCTAAAGAATAACAAGAAATTGAGGTGGCCTACTTTTCCCTTTCATTGTGGAAATTACACACTTAATGACTTCAAACATGCCGAGAAGGAAGTCATTAAAGTAAGCGATCTTAAGCTCACAACAGTCCGAGGTAGGCAGTATGACCTGAAGAAAGTAGCATTTGATTTCACAACTTCAGTTCAAATTGCTAGATTTGAGCATGAACCCGATGAATTTGATGATTTATTTGTTTCTATTGATAAATTTTCCTAAGTTTATGACTTGGCTAAATCCAAATTTTAGAAAGAGGATATGAATAAATTCATGCAGTTTAGAAGTCAACGACTGCTAAAAGCTCCTCTTGGTTAAGAATTCCTTTGCAAGGATATGAAAATATAGAAACAGAACAGAAGAAAAAGGAAGATGCAGCTAACAAAGCAGGAAAGGAAGTTTCTACCAGCAGAGTCAATGTACAGATTGAGAAGGAAAGCATAGGAAGTAAACCTGATGTACAGAAGGAGAACACTGGCAGAAAAACTGATGTAAACACTGAGAAAGGAAATACAGCTAGTATACTCAATGTTCAGATAGAAAAAGAAAGTACAGGTATCAAGATCAATATATAGACAGAAAAGGAAAGTACGGGTAGCAAAGCTAATGTACAGACTGGAAAAGGAGATATAATTAATAAACCAGATAATCAACTTGAAAGAGAAAAGACCACGGAGAAAGTGGTGGATTCTGCTGAAGTTATTGTTACTTCCCATTTTCTAAGTCAATATGAACAATTCGCTCAGCAAATAGGGTCACAATATAATCCTCAAGTTGACATTTTGAAAGATCAAGATATGGAGATTATTCCTGAGCATCTTACAAAAGAAATTGTGTTGAAAGTAGAAGAAATTCCTCCTCTAGAAATATTTTATAGTCCTAAGCATAGGGTTGTTGTCAGGAAACAGAGGAAGAGAAGAAGAACAAATCAAGAGTCACTTTCAACATCACAAGTTGAATTTATGAACATTGTCTGGAAGAATACTGAGGTGAATCCTTCAGAGGATCTCAACAAATTGTCACAATATCCAGGTGCCTATAGTGCAGCCACTATAGAGAAATATTATGAAGTCACCCAAATGATGAAACAAAAAGACTTATAGATAGCTATGCTGGAGGAACAAGCAATAGAAAATCAGCAAAAAAATAATGCAGTTGGAGCAGCAGTTGCAAGAAGAAGGGCTCAGAGCTAAACAGTTGGAAGAGAAACTTGGCATTGAAAAGAAAAATCTTGATCAACAAGCTTTGAATAAGCAACAATAGTTAACTCAAGAAGTGGCAAAATTACAGACGCTACTGCAAAACGAGAAAACTGCTAAAGTTGAGCAAGAAAAAATATTCCAAGCAAGATTGGACAAATTTAAGGATTATCCTAAAATTGACCAATTTAATACTGAAGCTCTTGAAACAAATAAAATATTGTCTCAGCAATTGAATGAACTCTGTCAAAATATGGCACAAGCTGAGCCCTTATGTGAAATAACATAATCTCTTATAGATGGAGCAGTTAGCCTCAAATTTGAATTTGACGATGCAGATGAGAAAATTTCTAAATTTATTTCATGGAAAGACTCGGAGCAAGGAAGAAATGCAAACCTTCCCAAGATTGAGGAAAGGCACAAAGAAATTATGTTTGCTCAATGGGAAAAAAAAGTTGATCAAAGGAGAAAGAGCCACATCAAGAGCCAAAACTATGATGAATGATATAACACAGTTGGTTAATGATAGCTTATATGCCACCAAATTTAATTTCAGATTGTATTCTAGGTAAATTACCAAAGGTAAAAGAGACTGATACCAAGTGGAAACAAGAATTAGTCAATAAGAATCAGCAAATCAGAAAACTTCAAGGAATTTCATGGGATATCATGTGGACATATCTAATCAAGCCACACAGTCAGCAAAATGGAAATTAAATTCCTTTCCAATGCCATTAATTGCATCATTCTAGAGTTTTCTGATGCCACATATACTGGTCAGCTGCATTCAAGGCTAATTCATCTAGCGGAGGTCAAATATATGCTCAAAATCTACCATCTTGGCACATTGAATGCAGGAGAAAATCAATGAATCTATTTCATTTTAATATCGCAAGTCTGTTTCCGGATTTCTGATGATAGATTGTAGCAATATTTTTAGTTATTTTGTTTTATTAATTTCCTATTTAAACCCCTTCCGTGCATTTGAGAAGGGGTCCTGAGTTTGTGATATTTTGTCTTGGATGTTACATTTTTGTACTCCATCGACTATTTTATTTTTATAAAGGATCACATCCTGTGGTTTATGGCAAATTATCTCTAAGAATTGCATTTCTGTACCTTGGAGTTTGTTTTACATTGAAGCACTGGATCTGGATATAGAATTGCATCACGAAAAATATCAAGATGAATCTAGTATTTCTATCAATTTACTGTTATTTTTCTTATGTCACGATATATTCTCTTTGAATTTGCTATCATTTACATGTACTTGCTTTACAAATATTTCTCTATACATATCATTTTTGAATGTGTAGAAATATTCATCTATCATAGTTATGCATATTATATATATAATTATGAATGCAATGTGTTATTATAACTCTGTTTAATTTCTTAAACAGAGTTATCATTATTTAATACTGCATATTTCAATTAAATTATAATACATTTTCATGGTTATTAATTTGATTGAAAAAATATTTAAGTTGTATTCATATTGAATACCCGGGTTAGTTTTAAAATTATTTGTAAGTTATAGATTAAATTAAATAGATTAGTTTAGTCATTTATTTGCGTCATCCATTCACACAATCATTCCATTACCAATCCATTTGTTATTAGGAAACTCGTCCTATAAACCCAGTCGGAGCCACCACACCAAATGGAAAAGGAGTTGTCCTAAGGTCCCGACCGGGTGGTTTTCCCCCAATGTTTGAAGTAGCCATTTTCGAGGCTTCAACACACTCCAAGCCTAGATTACACAAATTGTTTGGGTCTCGTTTGAGATCTTTCTTTTATTTGAGGGATTTCGTCATTCGTTTGAGTCTTGTTTTGTTTTCTTTGAGTTGAGTGAAATTGTTTTTTTTCATCTCTCGCTTCACCATTCTCGAATTGGTGTTTTGATTCATTTTTCATATCATTTAGTGCACTTTATTTGATATATTGGAAAATAAAATAAAAAATCTTTTGCATTCTTTATTAGCATAGTGAAAATTGGAAAATCTTTCGCATTTCTAGCATTATATAATTATAGGAAAGAGCTTTTCAGTTTCATTAGCTTGCATCGAATTCAGTATTGGATGTTTTCGTATGTTCATATTATTACTATCACTCAGAAGCTCTTAACTCTCTCATAGATATCCTTTCATTGAACGAAATGGTATTTTATGGCATGTAGCTTTCATTTATGGATTTGTGAGATTCAACATTCGATAGGGCCTTGGAATTGAAACGTAAATTGAAGATCAACTTTAACATTTATTGAATTAACCTAAGGCAACATTGAAACCTAAAAGAATACTTAGTGGTATAAGTTAGAGACATGTTCCGACGTCTTTAAACCTAGCAGTTGTCGCTCACCATCTGGCTTCAGACAACGCTATTACGGAATTGTGCTCCTCGTATCGTCGAGTATATAAAGGGGGACCCCTCTAGGTTGTAATCCTTTTATCCATAGGAAGATGAGTCTGCCGCCTTGTAACCATGATACACCAAACACAACATTCGAGGAGACTACCTACACGTACGTCAAGTCCTTGGTTGATTTTTATTACATTTTATAACCAAGGTGTATATGGCAGTTCACGAGAACCTGGTACACCCTTTTACCTAGACTACCTGAGCAGTCATTTTCGATCTTTACTGACTCCATAAATTTGAAAATATCATCGAGCACTTGTCCTTCCGCGCTCGCTTAAAACTGAAAGAGACTAGAGTCATCTTTGACTATTTCTCAACTCTTAAAACATGAAACAACAAACTTTTGGTTTCAATTTGGTAAAATAAACTACCCACGATTACACGCCCTTTAAAGTTTGATTACTTGGCCTGTTTTTTATATCCTTAGTTTTGATCTAAGAATCCTCTTTTTGATCTTTTTCCCATTTTTTTGTGTGCTACAATCACAATGGTGGAACCGTTAGTTTCATCTACTGGTAGTCCTTACACGGACGATTCATCTAAAAATTCTCAGGTCTCTGGCTCTGCCGAACTTGAACAGCCTGTATTCCCATCTGAGTATCCCTTTCGGGAACCAGTTGAGTTTTATTGCTTGGTTTGGGTTTGGGGTCGGGGAACATTTTCCCCCTCTTACATCGGGATCACCATTTTTGGCTGCTCTCATACCTCCTAGCCCCCGTACTCTTTTGCAAGATCTTACGGCAGATTCAGACATGGACTCATCTGGTCCTAACGGCAGTGAGGGTATTCCAGTTTCTGATGAAGGATACCAACTCTTCCCAGAAGACGTCCAACCAGATCCTGCTCAATCTTCACCATCGGTCTCACTTCCAGCTGGATATAGGTATTTAGGTCAAATCATAGCCGGTATTTCCTCAATGGAAACATCAACTCCGTCAAGGGGGCTGGCTCTTCTCTCATTAGGGATGTCGCCAACGACACCTGTCTTGTCAGCACCCTTTGTTACATCTATCCCCACTAGGCCTACTGTCTATGTGGTTGTGTTGGCACCGACTGTCACTGTTCAACCGTCAGGAGTTTCAACTTCGGTAGAAGCCTCGATTTCCATGACAATCCCTGATGGCGTTTCACCGGAGGAGTATCGGCTGGCTGTTCAGCAGCAGAACTCCCATGTTTATCATTCCCCTCAGGATCCTTATCAATCCTATTTTTCTCATTATGGGGCAGATTGTACCCCGATTTATTCACTTCTGTTCCAACATGATTAACATGGCAACCCCATCTACTTTCCTGCTCCTTATGCTTATCAGTTCCTCCCTGGTTTTATACCTACCTTGCCTCTGCAACCCTATAACCAACAAGGAAAACCCTTTCAGGGACAACCTTCGGTTCAGAAAGGGTATGCTTTCGGCCCACAGGGACAACCCTCGGCCCAGCAAGGGTATGCGTATGACCCACAAGGGAAACCCTTACAGGGACAACCTGCAGTCTAGCAGGGATTTTTTTATGGTCCGCAAGGGAATCCTTCCAATCCTCAAGGTCAACCTTCATAGCCTCAGCCTCTGGTCCAACCAGGGCAACCTCAAGGACCAGCCGGGAAACCAGTATATCAACCTGGACCTTCATACGATCCTGGGGGGAAAATAGATCCATATCAACCATTGGTGCAACCACAACAGCCATATCTTTTGATTGATCAAAGCGTTGCACAGCCAGGGCCATCTTATGGTCCTACCACAGGTCAACCTGGTTATCAGGCGCAGCCTGGCCCACCCCAACCATCATGCCAACCTGCTCAGCAGGGGCAACCTGGTGGCCCTCATCAGTCAGGTCAACCTATTCAACCAGGACAACCTGCACAACCTATCAACCCTACTTAGTCACTGCTCTATTCTGTGCCACAGCCGAATCCACCTGTGCACCCGACTTATTCGGCTCAGTAGGGCCCTACTTACCAGCAGCCCGTTTGACCCCAAGGCGGTTATCATCCTCAAGTTCAATATCGACTAGTTTACAACCCACCTCAAGGTTCTGCTTATTACCCTCAACCTCCTAGCTATACTTATACTCCGCAGCAAAATCCCCACCTTGCTCAATTGGGGCCCACATATACTCAAAATCAGTATCCTATTTATCAACCCCCGTATCATGTTTCTCAGCCGCCATATCAACCGAATTATATGTCTTATACCCCTTATGGTGAGAATCCTCAGGGATAGAACCAATGGGGGCAGAGTTATACTCAACCAGGGTGGACTATGGGTACGGGTCCTTATCGAGGGCCTGCAATACCATTTAACCCTCAATTACCATTCCTTGCTACGTTGGAGTTGCCAGATGTGTCCAAATTGACAAATTATCCGATTCTTCATAATCCTTATTGGCCTCTGGTCCCAACGAAGGTTCCTGGTGATTGTCCCAAGTTTGAAGGAAATTCTAGAGAAGACCCCCAATCACACGTCATGACATACAATTTGTGGTGTTATTCTAACTCTTGGTTCGATGACTATATCCGACTTTGTATTTTGCAGCGCACTCTTACCAGAGCTACTGCTAAGTGGTACATTGAATTGCCTCGTGGCATCTTTCAATATTTCAAAACTCTTTCTATGGAATTCCTCACTCATTTCCAGTTTTCAGTTCGTTATGTAGCTGAGACGCATCTCCTAACATCCTTGAAACAGGACCGAGCTACCCATATTTCGAACCACATTCATGAATGGAGACGACGTCGTCACCTAATCAAGTTCGAAATTCCTAATTAGCTTCTTACTCATTGGTTCACTACCTCTTTTGTCAACCAGATTGTGAAAGATATCACCATGGGGGCATGTGTAACCGAGGAACAAGCCATCACTCGTGCCCAGTACCTTGATTTAGTGCACTCTCAATCGAGCACTTTGTATGAAATCTTGACTGAAGCTCCACGGCCTAGGACATCTAAAGCACCGGCTACCCCATCAGTCGACGACGTTATTGGTTCTGTATCTCAGACTTCATGCAATTCTTCCAATGGGAAGCAGAAACTGAATTCTTCCAATACTTCTTCTCCTCAAGCTTCCCCAGATTCTAGTAAAATCGCAGAGGTCAATGTCGTTCAGGCCAATCAGACTTCCAAAGGGAAAAATAAGGGCAAAGGCAAGGCTAAATCCAATGCCCCAAATCTGGAATCATCTAAGCCTCGTGCTGATGATGTTTCACAACGAAAGCCAAAATATCCCTGTCTCATTTATGAAGAGGATCACTACACTAAAGATTATCCTCGACGATCCGAGGTTAGTAAACTACTCAAAGGTGCTAAGGGAACTCCGGAGGTCCTTAAAGAACCTTTCCCATCTTAGTAGATCCAGATGGTCGATCAATCGGCCCCATCTGCCCCGTTCGACTCTCACGTTTTCATGATGAACGGTTCTGCACCCGTGTCCATCGCTACTCGGTCGAAGGATTATTTCGGATCATGCTAGGCAGCCGGGAAAGAGGTCATTAATGGTCCTCCTCCCCCACCTGCCTTTGGTCCCCTTGAAATTGAGAAGCCCGGTGCTAAACCTGTTATTCGGCCACCTTCCAAAGTTGTTCTCCTGAAATCTTCTTATAATCCTAACGCTCGTGCTACTCAACATTACAGTATTGTTGAGGATTTGGCACAGGCACCTTCTGTGATGTCTGCATTATAAGTGCTCCATATTTTTCCGTCTCAATGGAAAGCATTGTTATCCGTGATCAGCGGGATCAATCCTGCTGATTCTAGCCTGCTCTCCTTCGATCTAGAGAATTTCATCCCCCGACTTCCGCACAAGATTGCGCTTGTTATACAGCTCATTATTAATGGTCTCAACATCCATAGAGCCGTAGTGGACGAAGGTGCATCTAACTGCGTCATGTAATCTGCTTGCTAGAAGGTTATTGGCTCTCCAGCCCTTAATTCATCACTCGATTCCCTTGAGGAATTCAATGGAAGGGAATCGAAACCCTTGAGTGTTCTCACTAGCTTACCGATTACATTGCAACAGAAGACTGTCAACGTTGAAGTAGAAGTCGTTGATGCCAAACTCAACTACCATCTTCTACTCGGTCATAGTTGAACTCACGCTATGTTGTGCGTTCCGTCCACCCTCTTTCAACTTCTGAAGTTTCCACATGAGGGAAAAATTATTACTGTTGATCAGTTGTCATTCTTTACCTCGTCTTCTGAGAACAACATTCCATACATGGATCAGATTCCTAATCCCCCTGATAGCATAGGGCCGGGACTTTTCAAAGATCCTGCTCTCATGGGTATTTTTCCCTTTCCACCACCAAATACCATTCAATTCAATATGATCTCTTGGTCATATGACCCCTGGATCATCCCTTCACCTGAACAGGTTGATTCATTTGTAGATTCGATGCCGCTTAGTCCCATCGAGATCAATTATTGTGAGCTAAAAGTTGCATCTGATTCTCTCCCTCCTGAAGCTACTCCTTTGAGCATGTCTCTCGACATGTATTCTCAATCCCCTTCGCTCGACGATGCGGATTCGCCAAATCCTTTGAAATAAGTGTTTCCATCCAGCAAGGCTATCATGGAAACTATGTCTCTTGAGGATCTACCGTGGAGTGATGGGCATCATCCTTCCTCGTTTATGCCTTGCCTCAGGGCCATGTCTAACTGTCTTGAGTGCTTCATGTTCCAAGTTCCTTCTCCGCTGCTTCAGATGCCCATTTTGAGTCATGAATTCTTTGCGGAAGGTAACTTGGGGAATATTACTCAAACGATGCCTATTGACATCTCCGTTAAACCGGGGATCGTTGAGAGCATCCATGTGGGAGTCACTTGCGCTTCTGAGGAAGTCCAAGTGTACACTAGTCTCTTTAATGAGTTCTGCAAAGTTTTTGCATGGTATTAAGAAGAAATGCCTGGAATTGACCCCAGTATTGTGGTGCACAATATCCCCACCTACCTAGGTGCGAAGCCTGTTCGCCAACATCTTTGTCCTGTGCATCCTTGAAAATTCGCCGCTATCAAGGCTGAAGTTGAAAAACTTATTAAAGCGGGTTTCATTATCCAATTCCCCTGACTAAATGGGTTTCTAATATAGTTCCTATGGATAAGAAACAGGGCGCCATTCGTGTTTTTGTTGATTATCGTGATATCAATCGGGCCTGTCCTAAGTATAATTATCCCACCCCGTTTTTCGATCAAATCATTAACGATTGTGCGGGAAGTGAAATTTTGTCCCTTATGGACAGTTTCTCTGGCTATAACTAGATTAACATTCTCTCGCTGAATCAGCACAAGACCTATTTTATTTTCCCATGGGGAATGTTCACATATAGGAAACTCCCATTCGTCTTGAAGAATGTTGGGGCTACATTCTAGCACGCAATGTCCTATGATTTTTATGATATTCAGCATGTTGTCCAACCGTACTTGGATGACCTTCCAGCTCATTTAGCTACGTGGAAGGACCACCCAGAACATCTTTGTCAAATATTTCTTCGTTTTAGACACTACAATATTAGGCTCAACCCGCATAAATGCGTCTTCTGCGTTGACTCCGGTAGACTCTTAGGGTTTATCATGTCTAAAGATGGAATTCACCTTGACCCTCTTAAACTTGAGGCTATTGTCAATCTCCCCTCCCCTTCCTCATTATATAAACTTCAGAGTCTCCAAGGGAAAGCCAATTTCCTACGTCGTTTCATCCCAAACTACACTAAAGTAGCCAAAGGATTTACACGACTTCTAAAGTAGGACATCCCTTTCTATTGCGATGAGATTGCCCAACAGTCTTTTGATAGACTTAAGACCTTGCCTGTCAATGCTCCTCTATTGCGTCCTCCCAATTACCATCATGATTTCACCCTCTACCTAGCTCCCACCTTCAGCACAATCGCCATGGTATTAGTCCAAGATGATGATGACGGTAATGAACATGTCATTTTCTATTTTTCTCGGAACCTTCTCAACCCTAAAACGTGTTACGCGCATGTCGAGAAGTTAGCATTGGATACGGTCCAGGCCGTTCAATGTTTTCGTCATTACATTATTTAACGCATGGTGACCGTCATTTCTAACTGTAACCCCATGACCTATATTATGTCCTGGCAGTTACTGGGGGGAAAATAATTGAAGTGGATTTTCATCCTCCAAGAGATTGATTTGGAGTTCACTACGGCCAAATCGAAGAAGTCACTTGTTTTTGCAGATTTGATTTTTTCTCTCCTTACCAACTATGCTTCTTCTTCTTCTGAAGATCATACACCAGATGAAACTCTCTTCCTGATCATCACCCTCGATCCGTGGTACGATGATATCATCGTGTACCTCCAAATTTCTACTTTCAGGTCTGAGCTGACGAAAGATGCCCGACGTCGCATTCGGCATCAATCACAACCTTATCGTATCATTGGGGATAACCTCTATCCCATTGGAGTCGATTCTATACTCCGCCGATGCTTGACCCTCGAGGAAGCGGAGAAGGTTTTAAATGACTACCATAGTGGCACCTGTGGTGGTCACATGTCTAGTTATGCCACTACACAGAAGATCCTTCGTGTTGGCTACTTTTGGCCGTCTATTTTTAAATATTACATTGTTTCCATACGTAAATGCCACGCATGCCAGATTTATCAATGCAAGATGCGTGCACCGCCTGTTCCACTACATCCTGTCATTACCGTTGGCCGTTTTTCCAAATGGGGCATATATTTTATGACATGTAACCCTCATTCGGTCGGGGGGCATGCCTATAACATCGTTGTCATTGATTACTTTACGAAATGGGCCAAATAAATTCTGACACTGGCTACAGACGGTAAGACAACAACACTATTCATATTCAATCACGTTATTGCTCGGTTCGGTGTCCCTCAAGCCATCGTCATTGATCATGGTTCCCATTTTCAGGATTATATGATGGCAGAGCTAACATCTAAATTGGGTCTATGCCATGATAGCTCAACGCCTTACTATCCCCAAGCTAATGGCCAATTTGAAGCTATAAAAAAGGTCCTTGTCACCATGCTTCAACAAACAATCGAGATCCACAAATCAAACTGGCATCTCATGTTGTTCTTAACTCTATGGGCTTACCGAACATCGATAAAAAAAGCGACCGGGTTTACCCCATTTCAATTGGTATATGGTTTGGAAGCCACGCTTCCGATTGAATGTGAAATCCCTTCACTTAAGTTAGGTGTGGAATTACTGCGTGATACTTCGCCTGTAGAAGAACGTCTGCTCTATTTAGAGAGATTGGATGAAACTCGTCGCTTAGCTACTTTGGTCATCGAAGCACAGAAGAAGTGAGTCAAAGCCCATTTTGACCAATTATTTTCTCCTCATTCTTTCATCAAAATAGATCTCATTCTTCTATACGAACAAGCTCATGATAAGCTTGGGGAAGGAAAATTCCAACCCATGTGGCATGGGCCCTACATCGTTAAACTTGTGTTGAAGAATGGGGCTTATGAGCTCATTGACTATGAAGGGTGTCCTTTATCGCAGCCCAGAAATGGGTTGTATCTGAAAAATATTATGCCTGAACGATTCAGGCGTGATATGTGTACATAGGTGATTGCTTTCATTTTGTGTGCATGATTTGGTGTGATGTGTTTTGTGATATTTTTTTCTACTTATTTAGGTCTTGTTTGCTATGCAGATGTCTATTTCCCCTTATGTCGATTTCGCAGATGGTTCCTCCTGCAGTACCAGGAACCTATCTTCGGTAGCCTGGGTAATTTCTGATCCTGATGGCGAGTTGATTAACTTACAAGGTATTTTTCTGGGACTAGCCACAAATAATTTCGCCGAATATAGTGCAATTTTGGAACTATTAACCGAGGAAGTCAACCTTGGCATACGCGCATTTCTTGTGAAGTTTGATTCACAACTTGTTGTTGTTCAACTAAATGGTCATTATTCGGTTCAAAACCCATGAATTTTGATATTGTATTTGCATATTCATTTACTTGAAAGAAATTTTGATTTCATTACTTATCGACATATACCAAGATGAATGAATACATTACTAGATACAATAGCTAATATTGTTCTAGATAGAAATTTGCACAATTTATAAAAAACATCATCATATGTACATTGACCCATGTAGAAAATAAATGTATATATATATATATCGTTTGTTTACAAACCGTGTGCATCATAAATCCACAAAAAATAATATATTTTTGTTATAGTTACAGCATGAGACAACATATCTCTCAAAATATGAGAAAATAAATCCTAAATGCCTAGTTGGCGTGGTGCTCATGATAGCACGTCACCGCCCATACCAGCCACCTCAGCAAGCGGTGGATACGGCTGGGCACTCCCATGGTGTGCCTCTGATAGGCTCGGGGTACATCATCAAAACACGCATAATTAGGGACCCCACGAGTGATTCCCTCCAAGTTTTGTACTAACTCCTCATCAATGCCCTCACCCGGAGGGTCAAAATCGCAAGGAGTCTGCCTTGCTATGGGAGACATGCCTGCAGGACATTCTGGGCCAACATCTGCATTCATATAAAATTAGCTATTAGAACATGCATATATACTAAAATAAATTTTAAACTCATGAAAATAAAAAATGAGTCTTACCAAGTTATTTGTCCCAATCCTCTCCCTCCGGGAGCAGAAGGTCTGGGTCTCTGGTAAAATTGGTGCTAGCATAGGGCCAATCCTCCACGACTATCAGCTGTCGTCGGAGCCAATCAAAAAACTCTGGCCTCCAGGACATCTGTTGGCCACCCCCTACTCTGGGCATCAATGCCGCCCATCGGGCCATCTGTGGCTCTCTTAGTGGTGGCTCTGGGACTATAGCCTCCTGGCACTAAAATATAGGTAATTGTTCCAGGACGAACAATACCAGAATTGACCCATACCCAAATTGCTTTAGTTTGGACTTCTTGCATTTTGTGAGCTGTCGTTTGATGTTCATAGTTACGGCCTCGGCCCAGTCAAAGATGGTCGGGTTCATACACTCTGAAGCAAGGAGTAACTGCGTCTTTGTGGCCTCATGCGGTGCCTGCGACCCTGCAGCCCGCGTAATGGTGTGTAGCACTACTCTAGTGCTAGATCGAGGATGGTCTGAATGTCCACTTTACCACTCCCTATTCCTTTATGTGACCCTAGGCACACCCTGTTCATGACCATTTTCATGCTTTCTCCTGAAGGCCTGGCACCGGTCAGAATAGGGACTAGACTCTTGCATGACAGTCTATTGATGAAGTATACATCTGATACTTTGAGCTCAAGCTCCTGGTCTCGAAGTTTGAATCTCTCCTGATCCTCATCCCAAACACTGATGAGATACTGTAGCAATTCAGGTTGAGCCCAGAGACATGGCGTTAGAAAGAAATTTTTTAGCCCGCAATTCCTAAGAGCATTCATACATTGCTTGTTCATCTTCTTTGCTATGTTATCTCTCTTTCCATTCGATAACCATATTTTCTATTTGATACCTGCATCAATCAATCATAGGAATGTTATAAGCCTCCTGGGGTATTCAAATTTGCATCCCATTGGTTGCATTGTGTGAAATTTGAGCCGCATTTTGAGTTGCGCCATTAGCGCGACTGTTTGGTTAACAGTCACACCAGCTGGCGCGACCCCTGTGTAAAATAGGGTGGATTGGCGCGGGTCCGTGCCTGAAACCCGCGCCAACCGCGGAGCCCTAAATTTTAACAATCCTCTCCTAAGGAACCTCAAATAACAATGAAATGCAGTAAAATGTAACTTAAAATATGGCCAAAGAGGTCAGCTCTCACCAAAACTAGACGGAATTTGATTTGGTCCACTGGATTGATCACACTTGTCTCCTGAAGATCGAAGCAGAAATGGGTCAATGTTGATTTGCAAAGAGGTAAAAGTGAAAAGTAAATATTTTTTACCACTCTTGGTCTTTTATAACTTTTCAAAGTCCTAAAATAGGTTTTAAAACATATTTGTCGATATATTTTCATATTTTTTTTTGTGGAATATGTTTTACATACGTCTTTTTGTGCAGCAACAAGTTTTTCACGTGGTTTTGACGAAGAGACGAGTTTTATTTTATACTTTTTTGGACTCGGTAAAAACACAAAAAAAAGTCACTTATAGAGTCACCTTTCAGCTCTTTTCTGACTCTCTAAAAACTGAAAGGATTACCGAGTCACTTGTCATTTTGAGCTCGTTAAATTGGTTGTGAAGCGATATCTACCCAGTATACGTTTACCCCTTTTTCAGGCTGGGATAGATTATTTACGAAAAAGGAATACCCTAGCCTATCACAAATAGGAGGTTTTCTCAGACACATTTTTCTACCTTTTTGGATCTGAGGAAATATTTATGAAAAGGTACTGTTGGTTTTTTCTTTTCCACCTTCTTTTCAAGCTCTCCAAATATGAAAATATGCCGAGTTCTTCCTTTGTCAGACTCGTTAAAACTGATGACATCAGACTCCGTTGTAATGACATTACTCAAGCTCCTCCTTCCTAGGGCTCATAAAATGTATTAGGTTGGATTTACTCGAAGGAAAAAATTACATCGCAAGCACATGCTATCCCCTTCAAGCCTTTTTTCAAAAATAATTGGGGTACTCGTGAGAAATGGTGGGGGAAAATGGAACCAAAATCGTAGTCGTGTTAGCAGTATGTCGCTCTTGAACATGGCACTTGTTTGTGTTCGTGTTGGGTTGGGGAAATCTCATCTAGTTATCTGTTTTCTTCCATGGGTTTGGGTAATCCCTTTTGACCGCTCATTTTCTCTTTTCTGCATCACCATGACCTTATATCCGTTGATGTCAAAAACTGCTAAATCCAGTGTCGTGCCACCGATATGTTCAAGAGAAGTTTTCCTCTGCAATTTTCAACCTCCGTCTGATTCTCTTTTGGTCTTGATTCACAAACATCATGTTCCTTTGTCTCATGTCGATGATGTGGGAAACATTATGGCCCACCTTCGATCAAGGTCCCTTCCTGTCGACTCCAGTTCATTATCCAGGAAATTGATCTAGAGACTCCCTTCAGGTACCTTGGAGCCTACATGCCTCAATGGTAGGTTCTTCGCATTCGACGCAAGGTTTTTATTATTGACCTTCGATCGGATGATTCTGCGGGTGTTCGACGCCAAATCACTTTTCACATTCCATGGATTGTACCTCTTGTACCTTGAGAACCATTGTCATTATTGGTGGTTTTTCTCATGTTTGTTAACATTTTTCATCATTGGCTAGTAATCCGATGAAGTTCTTGCATGTTCGACTTCAGCTCCCATATTCACATGCTCGAATTTGTACTTTGTTCAGGTCGAGATGGAGCGCAAGACCCTGGATTGTTTCTGATGAAATCCAGGCTATGGGTTCTTTTTGGATTTTTATGACTTATTACATGACTCTTTTGATTGGATGGCTGCGACCATGCCTAACTCTACTTGTTGATCCTTATTTTTCTAGATGGTTGTGTCCATACCTTGGATCTCGGTTTTTGTACACTTTATTATGGATGGTTGCGCCCATAACGCATATCATGTATCAGAGATATAATTTGTATTTTTACTCGCAGGTCTCCCGAAAATAGTGTTTTCAGTTGAACGCGTTCTCATAAAGCATTTCACCCCTCCCTCTTTCTCGGACCTCATGCTTTAGGGGGCATCTGTTACACAAAATTTTGTCACCATCCCTACAATCCCTCATCCCATACATTGGAGGACTATTCCTGTGACTTGTGAACAATAAAATGTCCTGAAAACACCTTGATGGCGTCCTTCTGCATAAGGGCAAGAATTCTCCTGAAGAACATTTTCTCAGAAAATCACTAAAACATATGTCTGGGCATTAGAGCGAGCAGCGAGTTCATAACTCGTGCCAACTTGGGAAATTTACACTAAGCCCACACCACTTGGCACTCTGTCCCTATGTATTGCCCGCGCCAAGCCTATTTGGGAATGTTTTTTAAAAATAAAAGGCGAAATTTTAGTTCTAACAACTTCAGAATGAATCATCAAAAAGAGGTTGAGCTGTTTGGCCCGGGGTCTCCCTGTTTAGGAAGTGGTTTTCCACCTCTCATGGAACCTTCCTAAGAGATAGGACTCTCCCCCATGATTATAGGGATCCTATCCTCTCCTTCTCCCTCTATAAAATCATACCCTCTGTATTTGAAACCTAGCTGAACATTTGGGAAGAAAACTATAGGTGAGCGACTATTGAGAGTAGAGCTAAGGAGAACCCCGTAAGAGAGACTGCCATGTCTAAATTCCCGAAAATCTTTGTGAGACATGCTCTGCTGGAAGCCCTGCTGAAGGAAGAATGCGACATCAAAACCCAGTTGTAATCTTTATTTTGTATTTTAATATATGCTCGACTACATTATTGGTTCTATCATTGTATTGCTTATTTGTGTAATGCAATTTGATTCAATATTTTCCGACTAATTGATAGTTACATGTTTGGATTATTATGTTGTATGTTGTCATTTTTTTTTTGCATACATACAGGTGTCTGGACGCGGTGAACAAAAGGATTGTGATCTGTCAAGCTAGGAACGAGAAGCAGCACTTCTCCTTCAACAACAGCAGCGTAGGAATTGAGGTAGGTTATCTATCATAGCTTTATCTTTTGGTAACTAAGAGTCGATATCGCAGCGTGTTTCATTTGTTGCTAGACCCACTCTTGGGATAGTGGGATCACCTCTGCCCGCGGAGGGGATTTAACTCTCCAAAAATTCCTAAGCATACATAAACCCCAATCCATTAACCCTGGATTAGAACATAACCATAGTTCCCTTGACCAGATCTACAAAATACCAGGGGCCGAAAACCATCATCCCCCAAAACCATGCGAAACCTCATGCACAAAACCATGGGTGGGTCCGCCTATGAGTGGGTCCGCACACCAAAAAAAAATTGTCGGGGTGCTACCCTGGACCCTGAGAGGGGGGGCTGTCGCCCCCCTCTGACCCCCCTTGCTACGCCCGGTGCAATGTACAGTGCATGCGGCTATTTGTTGAAAGAATATAACACATACCCAACATTCTACCACTTGTTGTTTTCTTTCCGCAAGGGAGGCCACAAGAGAGCTTAGTCACTATCCCAGCTCTGAAACACCCATTGTTTCTCTACAAAAATAAAACTTTTGATTTCTCACAGACTTCGTCAATGCATCTGTAACATTCTTCAAAGTGTCCACCTTTACCAATAACACCATTTTATCCTCAACCATATCTCCCACAAAGTGGTATTGAACATCAATGTGCTTTGTCTTTGAATGATAAGTAGGGTTCTTAGCTAAGAAAATTGCACTTTGGCTATCACAGTCTATCCTTATAGCTCGGTGCACCAACCCCATACTTGAACACAATATTTGCAACCAAACTACCTCATTTCTTGCATGAGTGGCTGCCATGTATTCTGCCTCTGTAGTTGAAAAAGCCACTATAGACTGTCTTTTACTTATCCAACTGACTGCACCTATAAATAGGCTAAACACATACCCACTTGTAGATCTTCTTTGGTCCAGATCTCTAGCCCAGTCTACATCAAAAAAACCTCGAATGTCCAACACTCTTTCCAATCCTGGTCTTCCCTAGTAGCAGAAGCCATAATCACTAGTGCCACGCAAATATCTGAAAACCCGCTTCACTGTTGTCCAATGCTCCTTCCCTGGGTTTTACATAAATATTCTCAATACTCCCACTGCATGCGCAATGTCTGGTCTAGTATAGACCATTTCATACGTTAGGATACCCACTGCACTTGCATATGGAACATAGGACATATCCTGCTCTTCTTCTTCTGTCTTGGGACACTGTTCAGTAGACAACTTTACACCTACAGGAATTGGAACATTCACCAGTTTACTATCATGCATATTGAACCTCTTCAATATAGTCTCGACATACTTCCTCTGGTTTAACTAGATCTTCCTCTTTTCCCGATCTCTCTTAATTTCCATGCCCAAAATATAGTTTTCAACACCAAGATCCTTCATGTAGAATTTGGAGAACAGTTGGGTCTTCAAATCTTAGATAATTTCTTTGTCATTTCCAATCAACAACATATCATCCACATACAAGAACAAATAAATAACACATACACCAATTAAATTAAAATAAACACAGTGATCCTCCTTGCTTCTAGTGAAGCCAAGCCCCCGTATATAGGTATTCAAATTTTTGATACCACATCCTTGGTCTCTTTTTTAACCCCGTACAGATACTTCTTTAACCTACATACCAGTTCTTTCTTCCCCTTCACCATAAAGCCTTCAGGTTGTTTCATGTAGATCTCATATTCCAGATCCCTGTGAAGAAATGTTGTCTTCACATCCATCTGTTCTACCTCAAAATAAAATGCAACAGCAACAGATAAAAGTAATCTAATAGAAGTAACTTTGGCAACAAGAGAAAAAAATATCACCAAAATAAATTCCTGGCACCTGGGAATAACCTTTTACTACCAACTGAACTTTTTATTTCTCCACCTTGCCTTCTACATTCATCTTCTTCTAAAACATCCATTTTCTCCTAATGGGCTTCCTTCCAGTTGGCAACTCCACCAGATCCCATGCCTCATTTTTATGCAAGGATTCCATTTCATCAACCATGGCCTCCTTCCAGAGTTTTCCATCCTCTGAATCTACTACCTCCCTGACATTTCTGGGATCATCATCAGTTATAGTTAAGGAAAAACTTGAACAGAAAGCAGATGGACTATACCTTTCTGGTTGCATTCTTTCCCAAACTGATCTTCTCACAGCTGGAGTTTGTGGCTCTTCCTCTTCTAAGTTTTCTTCTATTGTAGAGTCTGATTCATCCTCCTTTAGCTCAAACTCTATCTTCTCAAGTTCCTTTGGTAGGACTTCATGTTTAACAACATATTTCACCTCTCCAAACACCACATCTCTGTTGTACACAACCTTCCTTATTTCCGGGTTCCAAAGCTTGTAACCCTTTAAACCATCCTTATACCCAATAAATATGCACCTTTTAGATTTATTATCCAACTTCGTCCTTTTCTTCTTTGGAAAATGTACATATGCATCACAGCTAAATGCCCTCAGATGTGATAAAGAGGGTTTCTTACCATTCCATACCTCATGTGGAGTCTTATCCTCCAACGCTGATGAAGGTGCTCTGTTAACCAGGTAACATGCAGTGTCCACTACCTCTGCCCATCATCCTTGTCCTGACTCAGTACCACTGAGCATGTTTCTTGCCTTTTCCATCAGTGTTTTTTTCATTCTTTCTACAACTCTATTTTGCTGAGGTGTGTATGGAGTAGTCTTCTGCCGTGCTATACCACACTTCTTACAGAACTCTTAAAATTCCTTCTTGCAGAACTCCCCACCATTATATGTCCTCAACACCTTTATCATCTTCTCTGTCTGGTTTTCCACCAGAGCCTTAAATTCTTTAAATTTTTCAAAGACTTCAGATTTTTTCCTCAAGAAATATAACCATGTATTCCTTGAGAAGTCATCTATGAATGAAACATAGTACACAGACTTACCCAGTGATGGAACCGACACAGGTCCAAAAACATCACTGTGCACAAGTTCTAATATCTTGTTCGCCCTCTTAGCACCAGAAGGAAAACTCACCCGATTCTGCTTCCCACATACACAATGTTCACAGAAATCGAAATCCATAGAGAAATTAGACATACCTTATACCATACCATTTCCATGCAGTATCTGAAGGCCCTTCTCTCCAATATGTCCAAGCCTTTGATGCCATAGCATGGTCTTTTATCCAGAGACTGCTAGGCTTTCCGCTCCACACTCAGGAACCACAAAACTATTGCACCCATCAATAACAGTGCTGCCCTGAAGCTTGTATAGAGTTCCAATATGAAATCCATGCATTAATACCAGTGCTCCCCAAACCCTCTTACAAGTATATTTCTCGAACACTATTTTAACACCTGCATCATCCATCTTTCTTACAGAAATCAGATTTCTAGCCAATGCAGGAATGTGAAGAACACCAGGAAGTGTTCTAATCCTTCAACCTTGTAGCTTCAGCTTGAATTTTCCATGTCTGACGATTTTGGCCTTCCTACCATCCCCTAGGAAGACACCATTTCCATTATATTTCTCATACTCGCAGAACCACTCCCTATGGGGAGTGAAGTGAAAGGATGCACCTGAGTCAATCAACCATGACTCATGATCTACATGTGTATTTGAAGAAGAAGCCAAATACACATCCCCACCTTCATCTGAGGTGGTTTTTGCCTCTGTAGAAGGAGCATCATCAAATCCCTTTCCTTTCTCAGAAGCTTTAGATCTATAGTCCTTTTTGAAGTGCCCTTCCTTTCCGCATTTCTAGCACACCTTTACAAACTTTCCAGGAGATTTAGATCTCCCTCTGATTTAGATCTCCCACTCGAAACTTTATTCTTGTTTCTTTTCTAGGACCTTCCTCGTACAGATAAGGCATCTCCATTCTGACTCTCCATATTTATCTATCTCATTTCCTCTGATAGAAAGGCTGAGACAATGTCATCAAAATTAAAGGTAGTTGTATTGCTACCAATTGCAATAACCAGGCTATCCCACAAGTCTGGTAGAGAACACAACAAGCTGATGCACTTATCTTCATCTGAGATTTTAATATCAACATATGACAGCTGACTCACCACGGTATTGAAGGAATTCAGATGCTCTGTCACCAAGTCTCCGTCCTTCATCCTCAGGTTATATAACTTTTTCCGCAGGAACAATTTATTCACTAGAGACTTAGATTGGTACAAATTCCCTAGCTTGTCCCACAAGGTCTTCATCATAGCTTCCCTAGATACATTCAACAATACTAAATCTGAGACACACAACCGTATTGTTCTATTTGCCTTCTAATCTAGCTTCTTCCAGTCTTCATCTGACATTGCCATTGGTTTAGTACCTGTATCTACCGCGATCCACTGATCTTTATCCACTAGCAGATCCTCCATCTTGAGCTTCCACAACTCAAAACTTTCACCATTAAATTTCTCGATCTCTATCTTCCCACCGCTCGCCATCTTCTTTCACCACAAGAATCGATCCCATAGATCTCCCACTGAACAGGGTCTACCATAGGCCCGAGCAAAAACCCTTAGCAGCAAAGGCATCCCCTTGAAGCCGAAACAGCTCTGATACCAATTGTAAGTTTTAACCCTGTACAGAAATTATCTACAAATGAATCTTAAAACAGAAAATAAACAATAGCGAGAGCATAAAACATAACACAGATAAACACAAAGATTTTCCCCTAGATCCCAAATCAGGACGACCATCTTGATTTTTCATTATATTCCTTTTAGTGTTACAACACATATATATACATGTCGAAGCATACATAAACCCCAATCCATTAACCCTGGATTAGAACATAACCATATTTCCCTTGACCAAATATACAAAATACCAGGGACCGAAAACCATCATCCCCCAAAACCATGTGAAAATTCATGCACAAAACCATGGGTGGGTTTGCCTATGAGTGGGTTTGGACACCAAAAAAAATTACTAGGGCGATGTCGCCCCCCCTGTGACCCCCTTTCTATGCCCGACGCAACGTACATCGTATGTGGCTATTCATGGAAATAATATAACACATACCCAACAATTCCCATCAAAATTTAGAGATCGGATTAACTTTATTGAACCTCGAGATACAAGTGAGAAAGAAAATATTGCTCCTTACAATAAGTTTAACGTAGTTTAGAACGAACATGGGTATTAGCTTGGAGAGAAAAAAAATAGAGATGATTATAGGGGACTATTATGGCGTTGTATTTGTGGAAAATATCATCATAAGAAGGATTTCCCTTTGTACCAAGGTGGCAAGCTTCAAATATATAGTGCTTAGGAGGCGTAGATAGTTGGGTTAGCTATCCATAGAATTCCTTAGATTTATGCAGTTGTGGACAACAAGAAGCAAGATCACGAGTCATTCGTTATTGATATGAAATTTAATCTATGTGATCGATTTATTTCTATTTTGATTGAACCTAGATTGAATTATAGTTATGTTAATCCTAATGTAATGGATAAGTATGGTTTGAGAAAATAAGTGCATGCAAAGTCTTTGTCGGTGCAGTTGGCTACAAGTACCAATAAGAGACTTAATCATCGGGTAAGAGCTTGTGCATTTTAGCTAAATGGTATGCCTACATCTACACATATAAATGTGCTTCCATTGGGATCATATAGTATTATTTTTGGTATGGATTGGTTGTACATCCACATTAACAAATTATATTGTTATGACAAGGCTATTGAGTGCCTAGATGATAATGTGGAAAAGAGAAACTTGCATGGAAAGAAGAAGAATACATCAGTGAGGACGGTTATCGCTATGTAGGCTAAGAACAATTGTAGGAAAGGGTGTTTATTATTTGCAGTGCATATTTATAGTGATAAAGGTAAGCATATTGAGGATGTGGAAGTCCTCAAGAGAAACCATGTCTTGCAGCAGCTTCAGGATATATTTCCTGCAGAGATTCTAGAATTTAATCCCCACAGGGAAGTCGACTTCTCTATTGAGTTGGTACGAGAAGCAACACCAACATAAAACGAACCTTGTAGGATGCGTACTCTAGAGATAATGGAATTGAAGTTGCAGTTGAAGGAAATGATTAATAAGTGATACATTAGGCCAAGTGTATCACCTTGGGGTTCACTAGTGTTATTCATGAAGAAGAAGGATGAGCTAGTAAAAATTGATGAAATTAATTAGTAGGTGGCTAAAAGCATTAGTCACTGCAATTATTTTGGGTGAATTACTACTAAATTTCAACAATTTTAAGTGACCGAACTAAAAATGACTAACTTAAATGAGTAATTTCGTCTAGGAATAAAATATACGACTAGATAATAAGTGACTAAACTAAAAGTGAGTAACTTAAATGACTAATTTAGTCTAGGGAAAAAATATATGACTAGATAATAAGTGAATAAATTAAAAGAGACTAACTTCAATGACTAATTTAGTCTAGGATTAAAAGATATGACTAGATAATAAGCGAAAAATTTAATAATGATTAATGTAAACAATTATTATAGTCCAATAATAAAAATATGACCAAATAACAAGTACAACAAGTATATGAATTAGTCATTTATGTCAGAAATTTACAATTTTTTCCATAAATGGAAAAGTGCAATTTTGATACCAAGTGTTACATTTCACTACAAGAGTCTTTGAATCCATCTGCAATGTTAAAATTCTCTTAGCTGTGTCCACTATTTTCATCAGACTGTTGATAAATCCATGATAGTTATCCAAGAAACAATGTTGGATACCCTTCTCCTCATTTACCTTAGAGTGATCATACCCACATATTCGATTCCCCTTGCCACCACAGCCTCCTCTGCCCTAACGCCTCTGATTTTTAACCCTCGAACCCCCACCCCTACTAGCCCCACGCTTACCTCCTCCACGGCCCCCATGCACACCCACACTAGAGAGCCGCTCACGACCCGCAATCTTATCACTCGGTCATGGAGTCGCCATGATTATTGCCGAGTCTGCCACCCACACAGTTCCATGGACGACAGGGGAAGGAGAATGCATACATTGCACTGGGGGATTCATAATTCTCCAAGTTCAAGGAGCCCCACCGCATGCAAAGTCTAGAGGCTAGAGCCCCCACCAGAGAAAACAACCACGACTAGGAAAGGAGCCAAATGTTGTCACCCACAACCATAGGGAAGCACAAAGCCATGTCCCACTACCGTATCAATACCACCACCACTAGGAAAAATAAATACTACCACCCACCTTTAAACCAACATATGAAATTGAACAAAAAATAATGTCAAAGTAGGTGATGCTTCAGCGTAACTTCCCCGAGGACAGCGACTAGCCTCCAAATTATCTGCAGAGATACCACACATCAATCCACCAAAAACCATAATACCCACACCGAAGGGCACGAAATTGGGAAAAGAAACTAGTTTTACAGGACCACCCTCTATGTTTCCTAGAGTGCATATTCCAACTTCCTATCTTAGCATGAAAAAAAAGATCAACAAAAACCAAGAAAAATGGAAACAAGTGAGCTCACTTCCCTTAAAGTTCGTATCCTCGACCTATATCAAGAAAATGGCCAAGAAACTGAGTAGCAGAAGTTGGTTGAACACAACGCACCAAAAAATTCCCACAACAAGCACACACAAGCCAATCCCTATGTAAACCATCCTGCGATGTTTACGCTTCCTCCCGGGAGGACACTGCTAGGACCAACACCAAACCAGAGTGAGAAGTCGAATGTCAGACTCCCTCATATTCCCTTGCCTTAACCTTTCACCACCACCAAACTCCAATGTGCAGTTATTTTTCACACGAATTGCCAACTTGAAGCCAATACCTCTCCTACTGGATGTGTTATGGTGAAGGGATTGGGAAAACCCTCCCTATCACAAAACCTGTACTTGTGGTGCTCTTTCAACCACATATAGTAGGTGCAACACCACTACACTTTTTCTTTTTATCAATACTCAAGTGTATAGAAAACACCTATCTTGAACATTTAGACAATGTCACTAATTGAGTGTTCTTAAAAATGCAACATAATTAATCTTCAAATTTAATCATTCAACAATTAAACATTCACAACATCACCAAAGCATGCCCATACATACTTGGGAGGGACAACTCCCAAAAATTATACCTAATAATATATATATAACAGTTCAATGATGTACAATCTTACAATAATCATACAAATATCCAAGCTTATGCATTAACCTGAACTTCTTTCCAATATGGTCCAACACTTATGTTTTGAGCCCAACAACAATGCCTCCCAATAATAGCCAAGTCTGATGGAAAGCCCAAATTTACCTTCAAAATACAATTTTCTGAAGTCCTACCAAAATGTGTGCAGCCTAGGTTATAGGGGTCACTCTCTGCACGTGTTTTCCCAAGTCAACCTACTACCATGCAACTTGGGCCAACTAGGTCACCTTCTGTACGAGTCTTCCCACACCCTGATCTCCTCTGCACTTTTGAACGCCTTTTCTGAACACATGCCTTGAATCACTCGATTTTTCCCATTGTTATAAATGCACCATGGAAAACACCTAATTCCACCCAAAGTTTCTGAGCATGCCCTACCAAATCACTCGACTCGGCCCACGCCTTTTCCTCTATGCAGTTTCTGCCTATGGTGCGGGTGCATGGTCTGCACAACCTGTGACCCAACTCAACCTATAACTTTATGCACAAACCTTCTTCTTTTTTCTTCACTCCCTCAACCCTTCGCTCTACTCCTTCGCTACAACTCCATGTAGCTCAACTCTGCTTGGTTGAATGTTGAATAAATTGTTTAATGAAATCCTGCCATGCCTGATATATATGTCTCGTGTAGACTCATTCATCCCCAGGTCACGGCTCTGCACGAGTTGACCCTCCCACCATCACGTCGACCTGCAAACAATTATGAAGTGTAGACCCCTCCAATAGTGATAACATGTCGGCCCAGGCATAATTATGACTTATCTTCTCCATATAAAATTTCAATTCTTGCACTCTCCACCGTACACGAATTTCTCTGTCGGTGGTTCACTCGAGTCACCCGGTTCAGCTCAGTTGCCTGCGCCCAGTCATACCCAGCTCGCTGAACTGATACACGACGTCCATGTATCACCGAACACACTCACCAACATGAATTCACCCAACGCCTTTGACTTGTCTGCCCACTATGGGGCGCACACCCGTTCATCGTCGCTCGTCGCATCCAAAAAAATGCACAACTTCTCCTGCCACTACACGATGCACCCAAGGTGGGCGCTCGCCAATATGGCATTCCCATCGGACACCGTCATCAAACATACCAAATTTGGGTGTCTGTCGCCCCAAGGTTCACCCACCACCACTCGATTGTCGCGACACTAACTTGATGGTGTGACACTCCCTCACCCTTGCTCCACTTGTATTTACTCATGCGAGAGGCCTTCCACATGTTGCTCATACCTCCCTCCGGTCGGGGAGTGTATGAACCTTTTTAATTTAGATACAAACCGTAATTAATTTTTTAATGGTTTAGGAACTTTTATTAATTGTTTGATATGAATGTTGGTTGATTTCTAATGGTATTATGAACTTTAGCTAATTTTTTACGTATGAACTTCATTTAATTTTTTAATAATATATAAACCTTTATTAATGATTATAAATATGTAATTCAACATATTTAAGTATGGTTTATTGTGTAATAATGGATAAATGTGTTTAGTTTTATCAATTCCTATGAGAATTATACCAATGAATATATTCATTTCATTTAATTCATAATTTACATGATTATATAAAATTAAGCTTTAAATAGAACAATACTATTGGTTTTATATTTGATTAATAATAAAAGTAGTAAATATTAATGTTTATATTTTAATTATATTTTAATAGTGGATCCATTGAATATATTTATTTTATTTAATGCATAATTTACATAATTATATGAAATTAAACTTCAAAAAAATATATATAGTGTGCTTTTATAGGTTTTATATTTAATAATAATTTAAATAGTAAATATTAATATTAATATTTTAATTACTTTTTAATAGTCAATAGATTAGATTAAGTCGAAAGAAATTTCATTAAAATTGAAATTAGCTATCAAACTGAATGATCATATGAAATTCAAACTGAAACTTGAGGTGTCATTGGGTCTGAAAGCCCATGAAAGAAAACCAAGACAAGAAAACTTGTTGTTTTTACCCCACGTAATGAAAACTGGTTCACGAAGAGGTCTGAAGAGGTTTACCAACTGGATGTTGTGGCTCTTTGGCACCAAATTTTTGTCGTTGGTTCTAAATTTTACATGAAAAATGGATGTTTTGGCTCTTTGGCACCAATTGTTTGTTGTTGGTGGGAGGGTTTTTATCAATTTTGAGAGAAATTGGTGATGTGGTTAAATATTTTTAGGGCTTGGGATTTTTTATATATAATTACAACTTCTTTCATGGATAAAAAAGCATGGGAGAGAACTTGGATGTTTTTGAAGAGGATGGAAACAACAAATTTACAATTGAAGTCTGCAATTTTGGACTTCGAATCACAGGTTAGTTAGATTTATACGTTTATATTTTTCTATTTCCTACATTTTTTCTATGATTTTTTTTGTTGGTTCTACAAACTTTTATTTTTTTTTACTAAGGGATCGACTGGCAATGAATGTAGAGTAGATTGGCAAAAGGGACTCCTCTGCATAGTGAATTTTTACTTTTCAATCTATGGTAATTTAAACTGCTTCCATCCCCACTTTCAATTTTTTCTACAACCTTATTGATTACATGACCTTTCCAAATTTTAAGCTTTGATTCTTTTTCGCTATAACAACTCCAGTAGTACCTTTTTCCATTAAGCCAATCCATATATGTTCTAAATGCCTCATTTTTTGGCCTCATAATTGATATGGTCTTTCTATCTAATTATCCTCGTACGGGTGAGCGAGTGAGATTGCAGTAACTAATCTCTATCAGTAAGTGGGGTCCCAATAACACAACCTTGATCTCAATGCTTACCCATAGTTTAAAAAAGGCCATTGTTTGCTCTAATTTATATAGAAGACCAAGTCATGGAAAAAACCAGTGTTGTCAATGGATTGGTGCGCTCTACCTGCTGTTCGCTCTAATCCATTTGCTCAACTATTATTTTTTTTCTCACCTATCCTAGCTCATTTATATAATATTTAGTCATGGAACAGAAAATTAATGTCAATGGATGGGTGTGCTCTGCCTGTTGTTCGTTCTAATCCAGTTAATCTACGATTCCTTTTTTACTCACCTATCCCAGCTCATGTATAGAAAATAGAGTCATGGAAAAGAAAAATGCTCTCAATGGATGGGTGCACTCTTCCTTTTGTTTTCTCAAATCCATTTACTCATCTATTCCTTTTTTACTCACCTATCCAAGCCAACATGAGTGTTGATGCACTTCACTTTAATAGTGGCATGGTTTGCCTTCCTTTCTATGCTGCAAAAAAGAAACTATAGCTGGGTGATCAGAGGATTTAGGTTTCTCATTCGACTTAGTTTCTTGTGTTATATTGTTTTGTATGATTTTTATCTAAGGGTGATATCTAAGGACTTTCAATCGAAACCATTTTCTCCATTACCTTCCCGAATGAAACAAACCCCAATAGTCTTTAAAGAAAAAAACCGATCAAACCCCAAATAAGCACAAAAACCTTCTTCACGGGATGAAGTTACCTTATAACACACTAAAATTCCCTTTGAATAGATTTCACAATACGAACAATGCGATTGAGCTTACTTTTTCTGTCTATTGTTGATTTAATACATGTCTAAACTGAACTAGCTTTATTTGATCAAGACCATATTAAAAACAATTTTTTTGAAGATTTGAAACAAATCTCGTTGGAGAAAATAGAGTGACCACCTAGGGGAAACACAAACCCATTGGATGAGTAAATAGGAAACCTGGGGAAAGAAACAACATTGATGCTTGTTATGAAATGTGTGAACCTCTTTCATGGATCAGATAAAATATTGCAATTATGTCCATTGGTCTCTCGAAAAGACGAAGCATCACAAAAACTTGTAATACCTGTTAGAATAGCACCCAAAAGATATGCCACTAACAAGTAGCATTGTCATAGTCCATCTAACAGTAGAGAAGGAAACAAAACTGACATGAAGATCATTTCCTCAACATCTATTGAAAATAACAACTAAATTATTTTCCTTTCTATTGTTATTGTCCTTTTTACACGTCTTAAAAAAAACAACCAGAAATGGTGATATTATATCTAGATGACACATTGAAAATCCCATTGGATAAAATAGAATCTAATGACAATGTAAATCAAGATAAAATTTATGAAATTATAAAGATAACAAAGGCAACAATTAGGAATGGAAAATATTTCAATGAGGGAATAATTTCCTTGCAAGAGGATGAAAGATACTTAGAAATTGATGCTACTGACCATCTTGTAGCTGTCAGTCCAAGGTATTGGATGATTTCAATATAAACTTTGGACTATTTTTGTTTTAGGCTTCCGTGTGGTTGTTTCAACACTATTTTCAAGACAGAAAATAGATGGACATCTGAAAGAGAATCCTTGCAACAAACAACGACATTCTCATTCCAACAATTCATACACAAATGGGGATTTCCAGCATTTCTCAAAGAATTAATTTGACCTCAACAATCTTGTGGACAAACCTTAGAAATATATGCTACTCCTTTGTAATGTTATCTATGCCTTTTGAGTTCTGTACTCTTGGAGAATGGGGATCCTTAAGCTATGTATTTAAGAGGAAACACAACAAAGGAAAAGGGGAAAAACTATCATTTCCAATATATGAAGTATCAAATATCCTAAATTTATAAGGACGTAGAAGTGTTGGTAGAAGTTTCAAGCCAGAAACTCTTGAAAGGTACAGTAATGAGGATTAAAACAAAGGAGAGCTAAAATGAAAGGCTATATTTTTTTAATTGGAGATGGAAATTCTTATGAGAGAAGCATGATTTATGAAGCCTACATTTCCAAACATGTCCTCCCTACATTTACTAATAGTGCTAGTGTATATGCCTCTACCCTAATCTCAAGAGATTCTAAATCCTTGTGGAAAAATACTAACTCTGCATGATATCTGGGCTTCCAACTTTACTACAATTGTTCTTATCCCAATTGGATGAATGAAGAGAATCCACATTGAATGTTGCATGAAATTTCCATAAAAATGATATACCTCTCAACTTTATAGAGTTCTATATTGTCCACCACATTGTTTAATCACCTATTTGTCCCTAGAACTACCCCTTATTCAATGGAAAATACTCACAAAGAGAATGTCAAATTCAATGGTAACTATTATGTAGATGTGACTCCAAATATCCCAAAAGGTATGCTTGACAAACTCTATTCTGTGATGATTCAAACAAAAACACCTGTTAGACCTCCGTCACAACCGGTTTGGAACTCCCAAACCATGGTGATAATGTAGGTACCTATAGATCAAAATCAAAAGAAATATTTAGGATAGCCTTGAATGTTAATGATTAAAATGCTACTTTCAAGTTGCTACGAATCCAACATTATCATACAATCGACTTCCATGTTCGTATTTTAAAATATCATTAGGAACCTAGAAGTTATAAAAGTGTCTCAGATGAAATTAATGCATGAACTTTCAATCAATTAGCCACATTGTTAGAAATACCATAGTCACAACATGTAGTAATGCACTAAAAAGCTTCATGAGTATAATTTCATGTCTTTCTGTGATCTCTAGGTTGAAAGGGAAACCAAAATCAAAGCTAAATAACCCTAATAAGGGTTTCGTAGCCCCTCATAAATGGCCTCAAGCCCTAGGATGGCTGAAAATATATTTAACTTAGTTAATTAATATAAAGCTAGATTAATCTAAATCCATATTTTTCTGTAAATAATTCTACATATACATTCATTACAAAAATATTCACAAATTCTAATAACACATTCACATTTTTAGAATGTGCACACATTATTATTAGAAAATCATGCATACTAACAATTCTTGTGGCTCTTTATGTAGAATAGCATGCCATGGCTCCTGTATCCAAGTTGAAAAATAAATATCCCTTAACGAGTATCTATGTGGTTGTTTGAGGGTTACTTCATGTTTGAGCTACCTAGCCTAGTTTTAGTTAGGACATGGAAGTTAAGCGCAACACATGTGATACAAGTGTTTGGTGGTCATGCTTAACTAGTAAGATCATGTTGAGGATGATTGGTGAGAATGTTTCTTGAGTGGTATTAGACACTCAAGTGTAATAAAATTTATAGCCCCATCAAAAATGGTATTAAATCCATGTTTGAATGAAATTTTTTTGAATTGTTCTTCACTATCGACACCCAATTCATTGGAGAATTTGTTGTATTTATCATGATGTTAACAATTCAAGTTGGGAAGAATTTAAGGACCTTCCTCGAGGTTCCACTAGAAATGATATCCTATATAACATGCTAAGAAAACATGATAACTAGTGCATGACTAACTTATATGTTTCTTAGCGCTTATGGCCAAATCACAATGATCCTTGAGACATTTATGATGATGTACTAGTTTGGTGTGGACTAGGAGGATGAAGGATGTCTAGCCTAACAAGGATGGATGATCAATGAAGTGTTGTAACAGAAATTCACCAAAGGATAACACAATCTAGCAATGTGTTTGATAGTGTGTTAGCCATGACAAGGAAACATAGTTGATGAGTGTATTGAAGGTAAGTGGAATCATGTCTCCACTACGTACATGACCTTTACAGAATTACAAGAAATTTCTCTAGATGGAGACAACATAGTCTTACACGAGATGGTTAGTTATTCAAGTGTGTTGGCTGGAGGGAGGAAGTGAAAGGTTGTTTATGTGTGGGTGGTGATGACACAACATCACTTACAATGAAAAAAGCACTACAACATATCCTGTAGTTTAAGGTGCCTAACTTGGGTTCGATTAGGACATGTTGGCTAGGCATAGTTGGACTAATACAAGAGGTTCATGGCCACACGCAACTAGTAATATCACATCAACGCCATAAAAAAACTAGGATTATTGAGTGGTACTAGATTCTTAAGTGGATTGAAAAGTTTACCCTCATGACAAATGGTATCAACACCACATTTAAATGTAAAAATTACGATGTGCATGTTCACCATTAATGCCCTGTCTATTAGAGAAGCCAATGGATTCATGTTGATGAATATGCCAACAATTAAAGTGGGGGGAGAATGCAAGGATCTTACTTGAGGTTCCATTGTAAATAGCACAATGGATGGCATGTCGGGTAAACACTACTAAGAGTGGACAATAATTTTATATGTTTGGCATGCTTTATGAGTGACTTAGGTTCTTTCATGAGACAATTATGATGGTGTACTAGTTTGGTGTGGACTAGGAGATCCCGTTAACAAGGGTTGATCATTGATAAAGAATTGTAACACAAGATTAGGGGAGGATGATGTAAATTTGCAATGTGCTGAATAAAGTGCTATCCATGGAAAGGCAACATCATTGATGAATGAAATTTATGTGGAATCTTGGTTCCATTAGGTACATGATCATTGAGTATTATGTCGGGTTGGCTTTGATGGAGACAACACAATTCTATATTGCATGGTTAGTTTTTCAAGAGTGCTTGACTTAGAGAAGGTGGTAGAGTGTTTCCTATGGTTTGGTGGTGATGGTGTAGAATTAATTACCACTAAATGGATATTTTAACATTTTTTATAATTCAAGGTGTTTCCCTTGGGTTCAATTAAAACATGTTGGTTAAGCATCAACCGTTATGCCAAACTAGAAGAGTCTATCACTACTATGCAATGACTAAATTTTTATAATTATATAGGAATGTTTTAAAATAAAACAAAAAGTTGAACGTCATTGTGACACCTCTCTCTTACTCTCTTCTTCTTCTTCTTATGTTTTTTTTTAGATAATCATAAATTATTTCTATACCAACCTAGATCTACTTCAATTAGAAATTTACCAAGCACTTAGAAGGATCAAATTTCTTTTCACTCTACAAGATATTTTCATCTCAATATATTTGATCCCTCTCGATGTTTGGTAGATGTGAAGTTAACATTGATCTAGGATAGTTTAATTATTAATTATAATTAATTATATATTTTATTTTATTTTATTTTTATTGGGTCAAAATGTTTAGCAAAACATTACAACATCTATATTATTCTAGGCTTTTATTTATATTTATATTTCATTTTGTTTATTTTATGGAGTCAAAATGTTTAACTAGACATTACACTTTTAACTAGACATGGAAACATCTTTACCATAATGGTTAGAGAACCTCTAGCAACAATTAAATGTGGAGAAGCTAAATTTCTCTCAATAAATTAAAAAGTAGATTTTTAATTGAAATTTCTCCCAATAAATTATAAAATGCAAAAAAAAAATTAGAAAGTAATAAAATAATATTAGGAATGATTATTTTCATTGAAATTTATTTTCCCTCTCTTCTCATTTAAGAAGTAAAAATAATAAGACGTAAAAATAAGAATAGTAGCACGTGTATTATAGTAGCATGTGTATTATTTATGGCTCTCATTGTTGTGGAACAAGGAGTTGTGACAAAAGCCCTATTTCTGCATTTTCTCCATTGAGAAAGTCTTCCTGAAGATACTCTTCAGAGTATTAAACACATTATGTGTATCAATCCTACTGCTTTTAGCTGTGTGGACCAATCCTTCTTTTCACCTCAACCAACCATCCAAAACTTCCAAAAGAATACTTTTCTCCCAAAGTGATACCCATCTCCACAAGTGACCTATTCCCATTCAAAAAGGGCATCTCGGTCATATAGTTGTATATGGGTTGAGTCAATTGTTTTACAATTCAAATGTCACATTTGATTCCATTCCTCTCCCAAAGCTGAAATTATCCAATTCACAATGCCTTTATCTTCTTCCTTGCAATACAAGCAACATCAGGGCACCCATAAAAAGATCACGATAGCAGTGGATCTGAGTGATGAGAGTCCTTCATAATGAAATGGTATGTGGGTAATTACCTCCACCCGGGAGATAACGTGATCCTTCTCTATTTTAGGACGACCAACATTCTTTACGGGGACAATTGGGGTTTTATCAATTTTTTGGTTGAGGACAACACCAACAAGGAGTCACAGTAGAAGCTTGAGGATGATTTTGATGCTTTTACATCCACTAAGCCCTTCGACCTTACCCAACCCCTGGTCGATCCCCTCATCCCCTTCAAGATCCACATATTAAAATACCACGTTATGAAAGAGAGGCTCTGCCTTGAGGTTGAGAGGGTCAGCCTCAACACCATTATCATGGAAAGTCAGGGTTTTGGGACCTCGAGGCGGACCTACAGGGGTTTCCTTGGCAGGGTCAACAATTACTATGTACACCACTACTAGTCATCAGATATTCGAACGATAATGAGGGAGAAGGAGCCTATGATCTTGGCCAAGTTCCTGACAAGGAGTTCACAGTAAACCCCATTCCAGAGATAAAAAGCAAGCCTTAGTTGTAGGCACCTTCAAATGGTGATCACGATTAACAACCGAAGGCTTGCTTAGCTTTCCTTTTACAACAAAACTAATAGGTTTTGAGACATAATGCTCCTGGTTTATTTCTCTGTCAATGGATTTTTAGAAGCTCCACACCATCTATAATTATTTATTATTTATTAGAGTTCAAACCCTGTAATGTTGTAAATGTTATGCTAACAACCAATGTAGCCGATGCTACATGAGGTGTATCCTAAACCAGATCCCTTGCTCAAGTGATTTTTTACTTGCTGAGTTTATTTGTTAAGTACTTCAAGAAGAAACCACCCTTCAATGAGTGCGTCGAACAACCAAAACTATGCTAGAGGCACCATTGCACCAACATTACGTTGTGTTCAGTTTAACCTAAAGAAAAAAAACTTTGTAGTCGGAAACACCAAAAACTGCACCACCAAATACTATATTCAAACCATTTTTCTACTGATCTACACATGGAATGCCCGTTTTTATCTTCTGCCAGATCTACCCCCTCCTGGGCATCATCCAAAATTTGATGAATGGTTTTGAAGCTTTGCATCGCCTCGAAGAAATATATTGCAGACGATTCATTTCACAACATTGATACCACTCAACAGATATTGAAACCCCTACTCATTCACCGTGAACACCACTTCCAAGAGCTTCAGTGTTTCTCCTGAATCATCCATCACATCATGTGCACTCCATTTTGCCCTTTGAAAAGTGAAACCCCACGTCTCGCAGATGGTTTTTTTCACAAAATTTCTACCACTAAACATAATTTTAAACCCTTACTCATATTCCATGAACACTAACAAGAGCTCATCAAGGGGGTAAGAATGCTTTCAAGAGCTAAAAAGTTGCTCCCATAAACCTCACAAACAACAATCGATATGTCCAAATAGTATTGAATATAATAAATATTCTTATGTATGGCTTGCTTCATTATGTAATTAATTCCATAAATGGAGGAATGGAGGACTTCTTAATTGTGTTTCATGACAAAATGTGCCCACATTAGTGACCTATACTTTTGAATTTTCCGCTATTATATATGACAATAAAGTTGAATAAATGACCCTTATTGAATCGAGTCTCACTTCCATTTGATTTGCAACGCCAAACTTTATGGCTGGACATGATCTGCAGCCTCAAGAGCTGAGGAATTCCAATGGGCGGGTCAATGTCGTGAAGGGGAAGATTATGCAGTTACCCAACAAATTATTAGGAATGCAAAAACAATTACACTTTAGTATATATATACTGCTAATTAGCAGTCAGTGACTGAAAATTGAAGATCAGTTTGAGATGGAAGGTGACAATAATAAGGTGTTTTTACTAAGTTTTCACAGCTATGACTTTATTTCTTCATTGATTCATGATATTCCTTTTCTTAAAAATTGTTGAATTTGTAATTCGATGTAGATCATGGTACTTGTGGCTAAGATAAATCGCATAAACGAGGAGAATCAGAAGGTCAACTTGATGTTCAAGATATAACCATGCATGAGTGTCTCGATTCTGTTGGAAATAACCCCAACTACTAATCTGTGGAAACAGGACAACAACATCAATTTTTTATTTCATCTCATTGAAGAGAAGGACACAACAGCTGAATTTTTTTTTATACACTCAACCTACATTTTAATGCATTGAGCCATCACATTAAATTTCTTTTTAAAACAACCTTCAACAGTCGAATTTATTTTACATTGTCGCAACCTTCTAGATTTGATAAATCGTGGTTTGAACCACGCAACCCCCAGCCAAAAAATCATGCACCAACTGCAATTATTACCGCACCATACCATTTTAATTCAAACCTTGCCATGTCAGGTGGACCCCGCCAAATCCACGTCAAACCTACCTCGACCAATCGACGCTTATCACACGCCTCCGTGCTCACATCACCTACCCTCTGAACCTGCACGATAGCATGACCCCACCTGCCATCTCACCATCTCCCGTGACCAATCAAAATCCCATCACATCATTTAACTACCTACATCACCAGCGCATTGTTTGATGTGAAAACCCTTCGCAACTTTTTCGTCGTTCATTTATTGTGTCGTTTTTTGTTGATGTCACTCGACACGACTCCCCATGCGATAAACATATTGCACGCCTCATCACAAACTTGTAATTTTTTTTGTTGTTATATGGTTTTTAATGTCACGACGATATAATTTTCATTTGCATATAGTCTTTAGACATAGGTTAATATTTCAATATTTTGGCTATGACCTGTATTGTAAACATATATATATATATATATATATATATATATATATATATATATATATATATATATATATATATATATATATATATATATATTTACAATACAGAGAAGAGCATGTGTGTGAGAATAGTGAATAGAGAGAGAAAAATAGGCAGTGGAGTAGAGTGAAAGAGAAATCTAGAACAACAATTCTAAAGACTGAAGAATGTATTTGCTGAAAGTTTGTTAATGAAAAAACAGAGCTTCACTCCACATTGTGTCTGGTTATTGAATTAATGCTCCATCTGCAATCATGTTAATCTATCTTTCTATGTTAAAGAGGAAAATAAATTCTTCACTGTGTGTTAAGGATTTATCAGAAAAACCGACATGATATCGAAGCTAGTCTAGGCTCTCAGCAGTTGTTGAAGAAGCTGAAGGAAGAAGAAGACTGTTGAAGACATTTCTCCAACAAATTGAAGTTTTTCATCAAGTCAGGTATTTACATAGTAGTGTCACTGTTCATTTAAAAAATATACAGAGATATAAAAAGGAGTTTTAAGAGTCATATTTTACCTCTCTAGCAGTGAGAAAGTTTTATTTAAGTTACACAGTCAATATTTATAGTTCTGCAAAGTAATAAATGGCATGAACTAGCACAAGCACGAGTATAGCTAATACTCAGCTCCCACGGTTCAATGGGAAGAACTATGATTATTGGGCAATCACAATGAGAGCCATGTTTGCATCTTAAGACTTATGGGAACTGGTTGAAGATGGATTTGAAGAACCAGCTGAAGCAAATAAGTATAATGCCTTAACATAGGCAGAAGAGGATTTTTTGAAGAGTATTAAGAAGAAGGAACCAAAATCCCTCTATTATCTCTATCAAGCAGTGCATGAAAGTATATTTCTAAGAATTGCAGTAGCAAAGTAGTCTAAGGAGGCATGGGATACCCTCCAAACATCCTATCAAGGTATGGAGAAAGTAAAGACAACAAAGCTTCAAGTAATGAGAAGAGAGTTTGAAGTTATTTGCATGAAAGAGTCTGATATCTTAGACTCATTCTTCACGCAGTTGATTGGGTTAGTTACCCAAATGAGATCTCATGGAGAGACAGTAGAAGAGAGAAAAATAGTGGAGAAAATATTGAGAATTTTACCCTTAAGATTCAATGTGATAGTCACTACTATTGAAGAGACAAAGGATCTCTCAAGGTTTACAGTTTATGAGCTTCATGCATCTTTGATGACACATGAAGAAAGGTTGAATAGAAAAACAAAATCATATTTAGAGCATGCTTTCAAGACCAAAATGTCCTTTGGAAGAGGAAGAGGTTAAGGCTGATCAAACTACTAAGGAATAGGTAGAGGCAAAAGCTAGAACAGAGGAGGAAGAAGTAGCCCTGCAAATACAAGTGGAAGGGGCAACAACCAAAATCAGAATCAGAGTCAAGGAAACAGCCAAGAAGGTGAAAAAAATCAAGCACATGGACAAAGGTATGATTAATCCCAAGTCAAATTTCATTATTGTAAGAAGTATGGGCACTTTGCCAATGAATGTAGAAAGAAACATAGTGACATGGGTAATAGACCTAGTGCTAAATTTACTAAAGAAACTCAAAGTCAAGAAAATTTGTTTCTAGCATGTAATATGGCTAAAGAGAAGAATGAAGATATATGGATTCTAGATTCAAGATGTAGCAACCATATGACTAGAAACATCTCTATGTTTTCCATGTTGGATGAAAATTCTAAGTCTCAAGTAACATTGGGAACAGACGGCAAAGTCTTTGTCATGGGGAAAGGCAGAGTAAATGTTTTTACAAGGAAAGGAGAAAGAAAATCCATAACAGATGTATACTATGTACCTGGTATGAAGTGTAACCTTTTGAGCATTGGACAGCTCATTCAAAAAGGCTACAATGTATTCTTTGAAGATGATGTATGTACCATCATGGACAAACCACCAATCAAGTAATGTATTGCACAAGTGAAGATGACAAGGAACAAAATGTTTCCTCTCAAGATGAGAGCATATTTGAAGAAAGGAGTTGCAATGGAAACTGTAACTCAAGTGACATTCCAAAAGGAGGCCAAAGATGAAAAAGGGCTATGTAATTTGAGATTTGGACATTTCAACTTTGGAGGCCTAAAGTTGTAAAATAGAAAAGGTATGGTAAAGGGATTACCATAGATTGAGAAACTAGACAGTCTATGTGAAGGATTCATCTTGGGAAAACAACAGAGAGAAATATTTCCATCAGGAAAGAGCATAAGGGAAAAAGCACCCTTAGAAATAGTCCATTTGGATTTATGTGGACCTGTTAGCCATCAGTAAATTTTTTCACGGCAAATGATGGCTAAAACATGTCTTGCGACTTCGAGAGATTATTTTCTTAGAAAATTACTCATTCTTGAAGCCTTCTGGTGTTTTCTAAATCAAAGAGTAATCTTCACTACTTTTTCATTCAAAAAATCCACCAGGAAACCCTGTTGATATCAAAAGAGACTGTTTTTTAGGCCATTTTCCATCATCTTCTAAGCCTATATCACTCATTTTTCCCTTTTATTTATCCTTAATTTTCCTCTGAAAATCCCCTTTTCTCCTTCTCATTTACCCTTCATTTTCCTAATAGACCTTCAAAAATCCCTTTTAAACTTATAAAAAGTCCCTTTTTATGGTTTAAATCATCCCTATTTTCCTATCGGAACCTCAAAAAACTCAAAAAACCCACATAAACCTTGTTTCGCTCTTTTATATTTAAAAACAGGCTTTAAGCCCCCTTGGCTTAAGCTCCTTTTCAATTCCCTGCCATAAAATCTCGCGCTCGCGACCAGGTGCTAGCCCCCATCGCATCGGTATTTCCTCTGTAAAACCCGCATTTCCTTTGCAAACTTTCCACCACAATAGCGATGCTTTGACGCGATCTCGACCGTCGATCAGGTTTTGATCTAACGGCCAGCGCTAACTCTCCATGCCACTTCTTAGCCCCTTTTTCCTAGCTCCTGGTCCGTTGCTCCTCCATGGGACCATGCCCCAGCACCAAGCTCTTAGCCCCCATCGCATCAGCGATTCATGTTTTTTCTTCATTACCCTTGCCTTTTCCTCCGCCGATGTTTCCACCTCTGATGTAATCCACACCATTGATCTACCCAGATCAATGGCTCTTCGTCTTCCCTCCCATTACCCATTGCCCAACAGGTCTCTCATCCTTTTTCTTCCCGACAAAATATCTCCACTGTCGATCTAGGAGATCCAATGGTTATCAAAGCCCTCCTCCTAGCCCTTGTCCCAAGCCCCTTATTTCTCTGCTCTCGGTCCCCTATTCCTCCACAAAACTGCACCTTCCCCTTTTTCCTTAGCCCCCCTTCCTTTGTTATTTTTTTCCCTCCACCCTCATTTGTTTCATAACCCAAGACCTTATTAAAACTCAAGAAAACTTTAAAATTTCCAAGGTGGGCCCCTTTCTTTTCCCCCAGCCTTACCATTCCACGAATCCATCCCCACCGTTCATCTATAAAATTTGATGAACACCATGCTTCCCCTCTCACCCTCCATTCTCTCAACCAATATCTATCCATCCACCCTCGCAATAAATCTACACTGTAGATCTTATGGATCTAACGGTTCACGTTTAACCCGACATCCAACCCCGCCGCTCAACCAAACACGCTACCAAACAAAAAATATGATGTCAGTCGAGCCCTACCTTCCACCCATAAGACTATTCCCAATCCCCTCTTGCCACCTGGCCTCCACCACCTCCCTTCCACCATGCACTTTTCCCCAATGCCCTCCTCCCCCACCGTTGGATCTACACCTCCAAATCCAACGGTTCACATCACATTTCACGTGGATTTTTGTGTCAGGGTTTAACAACCCAAACCCACGCAAAACCGGTGGTTTCCTGAGGGACATGTGGTGATCAACGGACGATATCACGTTCGATCGTGTCAAACCACTTACTGCCTAAATTGAGCGTGAAAACTGCCAGCGGTATTTCCAAAACCACTTTTCTTGTTTTCGAGCCTATCTTCAAATTAAATCCTTTTTTCACAGGTTTCGTCCGCAGAACCTCCTCCTGCATGCTTTTTTCTCTCCTCAATTCTCCTTTTGCCTCCGCCTGATCTCTGATAAGTAGTCAAAACCCTCCCTCGTAGGTTTTATTAACATTTTTATTGGTTTTTTGTAGGATTCAATGGAAATTTTAAGGCCAAAAAAAATTCTCATGGTTCAATAAGAAACAGGGCTGAGGGTCACTACCTCTGAAGCCCAAATAACTGCAAAATCACCAAAAATGGCCGTTCAGGGTTCGAGTTCATGGTTTGACTGGTGCCTCATGAGCACTGGTTATTCAAATCAAACCCTCAGTATGCCCCTGACACCTGTCCATAACAGAAAAGGGCAAAAGACAGTTTAAGCATAAAGATAAAGGTTCAAAGGCCTGAATCAAGCAAATATTGGATAAAGCATAGTTAAAAAAAAGGCATTAAAGGTTAATACAGTCGATCAAATACAGAAATCCTGAAAAGTGATTAAAAGAAGGAATGAAGGCTGAAAACCAATGGAAAAGGATGATTAAAAGTGAATACAGTCAGCAAAAAAGGTTTAAAAGCCCAAAGATGATTATAAGGCCTTAAAGCAAAAATTAAAGGAAAATCAGTGTTTTAAGCCACAAAAGTAACAAATCAACAAGGAGAGCCTCCAAATGCCACATCAATGAGGCAATTAATCCTCAAAATGCCACCTACAAGTTCATTTTCCTCAAAAGAATACAAATTGAATGCACAATCAGAGATATTTTCCAAAGACAGCTCAGAAGTAATTTCCAGCCTACCAAAAGCCTCCAAAGTCAACAAAAGTGACTGAAGTAGATAAAATTTAATGTAAAATTAATTAAAATAGAGTTAAACTTTGAAATATTCTCCATAAGGCCTCCCAAAGGTCAAGAAGCATTTACTCTATATTAATTGAACAATTATACCTTCCTTTCACTCCACCTCCTCAATTCATCTATAAATACCACAAGAGGAGTCCATTGTAAAGGTTTTGGTTGAATACTCATTGAATTTAAATAGCTATTGAGGCATGTTGAAGCTCTGTTTTGTAATTGAAGAAATTTAGGCTGAGAAGAGAAGTTTGAAGCTGTAAAAGACCCACTGGACTTGAAGATTGTAACTGGTTTGAACATCAAATACAAACACTGATTTATGGGATCGTAGTCTATGTCAATGGTGATGTTTTTCTTACTATAATTGTTATTTTTCTCATGTTTTCCATACTGTCCACTTTCTCTAATAAAGAACAGCAAATATAGATTGGGATTTACTATAAAGTACCCTATTTCTCACTAATAAATCTTTATCTCTATGTTTTCTTCTAATTGTGTATTTGGGGATAATTCAATAGAGTGTAACGAGTCAAGGAATGTTGGTAAGCCCATGTATTTCTGAGTAAAACTTGAGATTCTATTCTTGAATGTTCTTGAAAGTCTGCTAATTAAAGTTGAACTAGGGAAGTCTATGGTTAGCCCTGTCCTCTAGTTTATCTCCAACAGTTGCTTTGAAAATATCCCTTAAGAGTATGTTAAAATCAGTCTAGGTTAAAAGTCCTTACCTGATCTTAGGCTACTTTTTTTGTTTATATTGAATGTTTTCCTTAGGAATATGCTGAAATCAAGCTAGATTCAAAGTTCTTACTTGATCTTAGGCTATTCTTTGTTTTATCTTAAATGTTTCCAATGAGAATATGTTTAAAGCAGGCTAGGTTAAAATTCCTTACTTGATCTTAAGCTATTTTTTGTTTTCCTTTGAGTATGCTGAAAGCAGGCTAGGTTAAAAGTCCTTACTTGATCTTAAGTTTCCCTTTGTTTTCTTATGTGTTTCCTTATTTCATCACACTTCTTAATTTTCCACACCATAAATCAACTTGAAGAGATCCTTTGATATAGACAACTTGCCCCATAGACCACTCTTGAAACTTTTTGTGCAATTAAATCCTTTTGTGACTCCATAGCCCAATGGATTGATACTATTTCTTACATATCCTATTAGCTGAACCATTCTATCAACCTGCTCACACCTTCACCCTTCAAAAATACTTCCCTCATTTTGATGATATTCTACCCAACCAAAACAAACAAAACCCTTGTGCTTCATAACTAGCCTAATATCATATCATAAGCCTTAAAGAATTATCTTTGAAAACACTCATATAGAGAGATCCCTCTCTGAATCCAGGAGGGCTAGATCCTAGGATTCCAAAGTGGTTTTGATGTAGGATCTACATTGTTTGTTCTTGCCAACCTTGCAAACTACGGAGTCCTAACAGGACCAATGCAAACAACTTCTTTAGGAGGCGGTGATTATATGTCAACTTTTATTGATGATCACACAAGAAAAACATGGGTGTATTTCTTAAAGTTGAAGAGTGAAGTGTTTGAGAAGTTTTGCCACTTTAAAGCTCTTGTAGAGAATCAAAGTGGGCAGCATATAAAATTTTTAAGGATTGATAGAGGAGGAGTATATATCTCCAAAGATTTTTTTCATTTTTGTAGAGAAAATGGGATTCATAATCAATTTACAGCAAGATATAGACCACAGAAAAATGGATTTGTTGAAAGGAAAAACAAAATCGTCATGGATATGGTAAGAAGCACATTGAAGGAAAAACATTTTCCAAATTAATATTGGGCTGAAGTTGTACATTGTGCAACATATGTGTTGAATAGATGCCCAACAAAGAGTGTGATGAACAGAGTTCCAGAAGAAGAATGGAGTGGCATAAAACAATTTGTCACCCACATGAGAGTATTCGGATGTGTGGCTTATGCACATATTCTAGATCAGCTAAGAAAGAAGTTGGACAGTAAGGGGGAGAAGTGCATACTTGTTGGATATAGTGAAGAATCAAAGGCATACATATTGTATAACCCATAAACCAAGAATTTTATTATAAGCAGAGATGTGCAGTTCATTGAATAAGAAGCTTGGGATGGAAGAATTGAGAAAACAGTGAATGTACAAACTTGTTTGTCTCAAGAAGATGATGAGGAAGAAATGGTAGAAAGGAATCCCTCATTGATAGCACCTCCTCCACCAACACAAGCAAAACAAGGAACACCTAAAGCAGGTATGAGAAGACCCTTGAGAAGTGATGACAGTTCTTCTCGAAGCACAACACAAGGAGTAGATTTGAGTGCTTCTGCAAGCACAAGTACAAAAAGTGAAAGAAGAACCAGATTCAGAAGTTTAATGAAATCTATGAGCAAGAGGCAACCAATGAAGGTATGAACTCTTTATTTTCTTTGTATTATCATATAGAAGATCCTATTCATTTTGAAGAAGTGGGAAAATATAAGAAATGGATAGATGTTATGGATGAAGAAATGAATGCAATAGAGAAGAACAATACATGGGAATTAGTTGATCTCCCAAAAGGTAAAGAAGTGATGGGAGTAAAATGGGTCTATTATAACAAGAGTAATGTTGAAGGAAAGATTGAAAGGCACAAGGCCGGACTTGTTGTCAAAGGCAACAAACAAAAACAAGGAAGATATTATGAAGAACCTTTTGCACCAGTTGCAATAATGGAAACAATGAGAGCATTGTTGTCCATAACATCACAACATAAGTGGAAAATTTACCAAATGGATGTGAAATCAGCATTTCTAAATGGACTATTGATGGAAGGGGTTTATGTTTAACAACCTCTAGGATATGAAAAAGAAGGCCAAGAGCACAAAGTATGCAAGTTGAAGAAGGCTCTATATGGGTTGAAACAAGAACCAAGAGTATGGTATAGTAGAATCGATGTTTATCTATTGGAAAATGGGTTTGAGAAATGTGAAGGAGAACCCACACTATACATCAAAGAAAAGGATGGTAAGATGCTCATTGTTGTTCTATATGTTGATGATATGATATTCACAGGTAATTATGCTACCTCATTGAAAATTTTAAGATAGTCATGAAAGAAAAATTTGAGATGACTGATATAGGATTCCTGAGATACTTCTTAGGAATAGAAGTAGAGAAAAATGAAAATAATTTTTTTATTTCTCAAGAAAAATATGTGAAATAATTTTTGGAAATATTTAACATGTAGGATTGCAAGGCAACAATAGCTCCTACAGTAATGGGATTGAAACTAAGCAAGGAAGACAACATCAAGGATGTAGGTCCAAGTTTGTATAAGAGCATAGTTGGCAGCCTTATGTATTTGAATGCAACTAGGCCATATATTATGCATGTTGTAATTTTAATTTCCAGATTTGTGGAAAGGCCAAAGGAGACACATTGGAAATAAGAAAAGATAATTCTAAGGTGTGTGAAAGGAACGAAGGGGTATGGTATTCTATACACCTCTTCTAAAAATTTTGAGTTAATTGGATATAATGACAATGATTGGGCTGGAAGTATACATGACAAGAAAAGTACCTCTGGATATGTTTTTCATATGGGATCAGGAGCCATTTTATGGGCTTCTAAGAAAAAACCAATTATGGATTTATCAATAGTAAAGGAAGAGTATGTGGTAGCTACAACAACAACATGTCAAGAAGTATGGATGAGAAGAATGTTGAGAGAGTGCCATGAACAGGTAAAAGGCACAACAATTTATTGTGATAATAGCTCAACAATGGCCTTATCCAAGAATTTAGTGTTTCACAAAAGGAAAAAGCACATAGATGCCAAATATCATTTCATCAGAGAATTGGTGAACAATGGAGAAGTTTTTTTAAAACATTGTAGAATAGAGGAACAATTTTTGGATATTTTGACAAAACCATTGGGGCAAAAAAGTTTTAATTATCTCAGAAAATTTCTGGGAATGCATGATAGCAACAGTTGTGATTAAGGGGGAGTGTTGGAAATAACCCCAACTACCAATCTGTGGCAACAGGATAGCAACATCAATTTTTGATTTGATATCATTGAAGAGGACACAACAGTTGGATTTTTGTTTATACACTCAACCTGCATTTTAATGCATTGAGCCATCACATTAAATTTCCTTTTAAAACCACTTGCAACAGCCAAATTTTTTTTACACTACCACAGCCTTCCAGATTTGATAAATCATGGTTTAACCCATGCAACCCCCCACCAAAAAATCACGCCCCAACCTTATTTATTACCGCGCCATACCGTTTGAATTCAAACCTTGCCATGTCACGTGGACCCCGCCAAATCCACATCAAACCTACCTCTACCAATCGATGCTTATCACATGCCTCCGTGCTCATGTCACTTGCCCTTCGAACTTGCATGATAGCGTGACCCCACCTGTCAGCTCACCATCTCCCACGACCAATCAAAATCCTGTTGCACCGTTTAACTGCTTACACCACCGACGCATTGTTTGATGCAAAAACCCTTAGCAAGTTTTTAGTCGTTCATTTATCGCATCATTTGGTGTTGACGTCACCCAAAACGACTCCCCATCTGATAAACATATCGCACGCCTCATCACAACCTTGTAATGTTTTTTATTTTTATATGGTTTGTAATTCCATGGCGATATAATTTTCATTTTCATATAGTGTTCAGACTTAGGTTAATATTTTAATATTGTGGCTACAGCCTATACTATAAACATATATATATGTTTACAATACAGAGAAGAGCATGTGTGTGAAAATAGTGAATAGACAGAGAAGAATAGGCATTGGAATAGAGTGAAAGAGAAATCCTGAACATCAGTTCTCAAGACTGAAGAATGTATTAGATGAAATTTTGTTAATGAAAAAATAGAGCTACACTCCACACTATGTCTGTGTATTGAATTAATGCTCCATCTGTAGTCTTCTTAATGTATCTCTTTTTATTAAAGAGGAAAAGAAATTCATCACTGTGTTAAGGATTTATTAGAAAATCTGACAGCTTCTATGTTGCAACAACATAAGGAAGGGGATGGCAACCAAATATATCATATTGTTTTGCATAGTTACCAAATTCATGCGAATTGAAGAAAAAAAATTGAAAATTTGACAATCCAATTCGTAAGTTGAATAATTCGATAGAAATTTGATTCGGTAATGAGATGGTTAATAGTATTTTTTTCCACAAGTGTTTTTTTTCAAGGTATGCTTATTTCCTTGCAACGGTTTTTGCATCTCTCTTTTGTAAATTTGTTTCAAAGTATGAAACAACTAATTTTTTGTGAGAAAATTATATTTGTAAATTTTAGTGTTGCATTGAACGTTTTAGAAGGATGAGAAAATAAAAAATTGATCATGAATTCTGAAGGTTAGCATCTTTTATCATAGTAATTTAAATATGTTTATATCAGCTAGGAATTTTACATAGATAAGTTCTAAATATTTAAATATGCATTAATTAAAATGTTTGGTTTTTAAATATGGATCAATTAAAAAATAAAATAAGAATGGATTTTATATCAAAGGTTTGAGTTTTAAAAGCATGAAAAATTTAGAGGAAAAGTGTGGTTTTTAAAACTATTTATATTGATTGGGTATCTTTATGGATTTTTTATTCCCTGAATATTCGACAATCAAATAGACATGGGTGTTTGATTATCGAATATCCAAGGAATCAATAATCGACAAAAGCTTAGGGATATTGATTAGAATAATTAGATTTACTCAAATTTCAAAATGAATAGGAAAAAAATGAACCGAAGACATTTGCTATTACATAAAGGAAGTGTGTTTAAGATTTATATTATTGAATTTTTATCGACTTCAAATTTTTTCTTCTGGATTTTTATCATATCGTATTGAATTTGAATTTGAACTTGGTAACTATGTTGTTTCGGAAGCTAATTTTGCATTGCAAATCAAATAGAAATGAGACTTGAGTCAATAAGTGTTATGAAAAAAGCTCCCAAAATAGAGGAAAAGAGAGATCAATGCCTTAGAAATAATACACTTCGAGGGGGAAATCTCCTTTACATTACATAAATGAAAAATTCCTGGATGATTCAAATGAAAAACCCCCATTTTTATAATATATAGGAGTCCATGGGGTCACCATATAAGCCTATCCGACGTAAAAATAATAATTTAAGGGAACAAGAATAACAATAGTGGGGTTTCATTGGGAACAATAATAACAATATGGTCACTAGAGGGGTATACAAATAACATTTAGGGGGATACACTAACTACAATAAGGGACTACACTAGTTATATAGGTACCTATCATGCTCCTCTCCTTCAAACAAGTGTTGTCCTAAATGCTTGATTATTTCTTGATGCTTCTGTATAAAATTCTCATCCTCCCATGTGGGATCTTGAATGGGTAATTTCTTCCACTTGCTAAGATACTGTGAAATTGATCGATTTCATAGTTTTCGGGTTATTGTTTCTGTGACTTCTTCAGAAATTATTTCGCTGCGATGTTTCTCTTCCTATTATTTCATTTTATTCTGCACCAAAGCTAGGTTATCCTTTGAGGGTTGGAGAACTTGTTGTTGATGCTCAATGTGATCTTCCACAAATTTATCATCCATATTAGCTTTCATTTGATCCCTAAAATCATCCAACTTAGCCTCCATGTCTACTTTTAAACCATCTATGTAATATTTGGTTGCTCTTTGTGAAATCGAAATTTGTTGCACTTGGTACCGTAATTTTGATATATCATACTACATTTTTTCCTATTCATGAGTCACAGTATATTTTTCTGAGGGGTTAATGGGTGTGGAATTCTTTCTCAAAGGAATTACATAACTCAATACAGATATCTATGCTTTAATATGCCTTTGGAATCACTTCAAACTGGTTTTTCAAACAAAATTTATGAAAAATTGTTTAAAAAATACACACCTTTTTCTTTCTTTTGAGGAGCTCTATATTGAAACTAATGTATATCTGTAATTTCAGATCCCTGAGATTTAATCTTTGGTCCTATAATACCCCTCTGAGTCTTCTCTCCAATTCCACAGGCCTGTCCTAATTTGTATTCTTCAAGGCAAAGTTATGCCCAATATCCCACAATGACCTAATTATGGATTGGTTCAGTAGAGAAAATTTGTATGACCTACCACGTACCGTTATTTCCTCCTTTGGCTCTAGAATTGATACACATAAAACTAAATTCCATGTAATTTTAGCTACCTTTTACATAATTACAACCTGATGCTCACAGAGAGAGTTATGATGATTTTCCCAAGGTCACCACTTTGAGATGAAACTCGAGAGCCTACAAAAACCCTAACCTCCAAAGATTATATCTCTGAAAACATTGTGAACCAAGATCTGACATTTTCACAAGACATTACTTAGGATTAATTCACAAATGGGTTTTTTTTAGCATCTGAAACTTTGTAGAAAAAATGTTATTTCGAAAATTCCACGATGGCCTGTTTGGAGTAGCAAAACCCTAAAATCCAAAGCTCTGATACCAAACGTTATGAAACCGGCTCCAAAAATAGAAGAAAAGAGAGATAAATGCCTAAGAAATAAGCCACTTCTAGGGGAAACCTCATTTAAATTACATAAATGAAAAATTCTTGGATGATTCAAATGAAAAAACCTCCTTTCTATATATAGGAGTCCATGGGGTCACAATTTAATCCTAGCCGGCCTAAAAATAATAATGGGACACAACAATAAGAATAGTGGGGTTTTATGGGGCACAATAATAAAAATATGGGGACTACATGGGTAGAAAAATAACAATTAAGGGGCTACACTAACAACAATAAGGGACTATACTATTAATATAGGGACCTAACAATAAGAGACATTTAGTCAAGTTTCTTGTCCTCTAGAACAATGAGAACTTCAAAAGTATAGGTTGCTAATCTGGGAACGTTTCATCGTGACTAGGAGACGAAACACATATCAATAAGTCCTCCATTCCATGATTTACGACATTACATAATGAAGAAAATAGTACACATGCATCTCTATTATATTGTATAAGTTGTGCACATATCCATCGTTCTTTTTGAGGCTTCATGTCCTATTCGCTCCATTGGTCCATCGGAAAAACCTTGACATATAATTTATTAAGCTCCACATAACATCAATGTAGTTTAATTCCAACGTGTAAACTATGATTGTGAGTGGCTCACATAGCCATACACTTGGTTTTTTCCTCTAACCACTAGGTTACTAGTAGCTCGACATGGCCTATGTTGGACATTTTCTTATACTCAACTGAGCGAAGTAAATTATAGAGGCATTAGAAAGATACCTAAGGTCAATATGGGGCTGATGTTAGTGATCCCTCAATTAAAATACGTAGGTGGTGGGGTACCTTCAAAACTTGTGAGGAGGCAAGAAGAGTACATGAAAATTCCAAAAGAAATTTGAAAGGAGTCAAAGCCAAAATCCTAACTCCCTCCCTCCACATCCAGAGATTTAGCTCCATCACCACTACCAAGCCGTAGACCCCTTTACTTCCCTCTTCACCTTTACATGAATAACGGAGTGGGAATGCATTAAGTAGCAAGCACAACATGACTCTAGAAAATGCTTAACCATACATAACTTACATAGGGGCTCACCTAACATGACATAAGGATGCTCACCAAGGATGGCAGAGGTTGTGGTATGGGATCGTTTGAGATTTAATTCTCATCTCCGGTCCTGTTCGATGATATCGTTTCAAAGGATACATAAATATTCCATATCTCATAGTGATTGTGTGGTGGTAATATTGATAGTGATCGTGTTCATTATGCTAATCTATCTACCATATCTCATGTATGAACAAGTTAATTACATTCTATTTATATAAGCATTAAAATGCATTTTATCAAGTTCTTATCTGCCATATCGAAACAAGTTATTTACATTCCATTTATATATGCATTAAAATGAATTTTATCGAGGTCTTATAATAATTACAACGATGTCTTGTGACATAAAATATAGGACATTCTTTCTTTTTTTAAAATAATTAATACGAATTTAATATTCTCATGTACTCATTTTTGTTATGTGGTGTACTTGTCATAATTTTAGGAGGTACATAAATTGTTTCAACCTACACACAAGACCTTGAAGGTTATCACAATAGAGTTTGCTAAGTTTTAGGTAAACATCATCTATGATATTTGAAATGGGGATCCTTTCAAAAAAAAAAAAAAAAACTGTCAAAATTCTCAACTCTGTGCCGAATGAACTTCTACTAAGCTTATTTTGATTCTTGAATAAATGAATAGTTATTTCACTTTTGACCAACTTGCATGCCTCTTGATCCAAGGTTTGGCTGTTTTTTTCAGGTTTGTGCAGACCGGTTTCTAACAACCCAAAGTTATGTTTATATTGAATCAATATTTGTTGTTCCAAGGAAAAGTAGGGGACATGTACTGTTGTTAATTCAGTTATTTATATATGATGCATGCCACTCTTTCTTTAATTGGAATTGGATGTGTATTTAATATTTTTTTTGATTAAGTGTGTCTACTCTTCAGGTTTATTACTATTATCCCTTTTTAGCTATTGTCGACTCTACAAAACTATACAATGATTTGAGATGGAATGTTACAAGATCTGAAGGTTTTGAGGTAGTTACACGTTTAAGATGGAATCAGGGATTGCAAGGAAATTTTTTCAAGAGAATTCCAACAAACGTGGATCTTGCAGTGATTTATGGTGATAAAAATATTATGGTCACTTTCATGCATGATGACAACTTTCAGGAAAACTTTGAATGCTCATTTCAGTGTGCATTTCTTTACACAACAGTATTTGGCCAACAAAGAATACATGTTACAACTCTTTCACTTCCATGTACAATTTTGATGAGCAATATTTTCTATGGGGTTGTCCTAGATGTTTAGTTTACTTATTTCTTGAAACTAGTTGGAAATGAAATCTCAACTACATGACTTTCTCACATAAGAGAAAAAATGACAGGTCTTTTTGTTAGCATTCTTCATACGTATCTCAAATTTTGTAAAACTGCTTCATCCTCTAGATGACTTTTTTTTCTAGAGTCTCTCAAGATTGTACCGCTTTATACACTAGAATTGAGAAAGAGTATTGGGTTACATACCCATTTTCACATTGATGATCACATTCGTTGGATAAGTCGAATCACACAAGTAAGACTGGAAAGTAAGGCTCTCTATTTTCTAAGTTTCCAGCCTCTTGTTGTGCATCATCATCTATATTGTTGTCATCCACAGATTCATCTAAAGTATCTTCTTTAAGGAAGTAAGCACTAAATCCAATGAAAAGGTAAGAAAACAAGTTGTGATTATGTTTTTTACTTATATAATATGTTTTTTTTATCTATTTGTATCGACCATTAGTAAAGAAAACCTAAGTCATGGATTCGTTTCATTTGCGTTGTGAAATTATTGGCTTTGCTTTTCAATAATTCAAGCTTAATATAAATGCAAAGAGCTATACCCCATGTTTCTATACACCTATACGAGCAACATATCCAGTGGTTCAGGATCTCGTTTATGTTGTAGGAAGTATTCGTCTTATGATACCCTTACAAAGTGCACCAACAGGGATTGGAGTAAGCTCTTTGGCACAACAAGTTTCTCAACCTCCCAAGTTTTCTCAATACAATAATGGTGTGACTACATCTAGAGTGAGTGCTACTTCATATATCCAACTTATAGCCACCTTTGTGCCACATGTGTCAAGAGTTGTTGTATCAATAGCTTTGACTACACAACCAACAGTCAAAATTCCCCCTCAAGGAAAACAAGCATGTTTTTTGTACCTTAATATGGATAATTCAAGTTTTATGTTGAGATATATTTTATAAATATGCTCTAGTAGAGAAAGATAAATTATTTTATTGAGATTACATTTTTTCTGCCTTGAAGAAACGAATGTTTACTTTCATATAGTATACTAGTATGCTACAAAACATGCATTAATATACTGATGCCTGAATAACACTAAAATTTTACAAATTAAAGAATCAAAACATGCATTTTATTTTGACTAATATTTAATCCATAGTATCTCTATCTGTGAAATTTGAAATTAGAAATGGACCAGAAGTTTTTAAATTTATTACACAAAAAAATTCAAAAAGTTTGAAAAATTGCATAGTAAAATGTTAAAATAAAATATTGAATGCGATCATACTTGATCCCTTTCTGATACTTTGAAGTGAGGATATTATGATGTTTTCAAGATAAACATCTTTCCTCAGTCACATATGATTTCAACAGATATCATTAGGTAAATATTGTCGTAGAAGACCAACTAAATACCTCCTTTACAACCAAATGGGGATCATATTACTGCTCTATCATGTCATTTGGGCTAAACCAGCACATCTATTGTTTACTGTGGGATCATATTGGACATATTCAAATATTTCATTCACTTGTTCTTGGATAATTAGTTGGATAAATAGATTTTGTACAAGTTCATCTATGGCCATGTCAAACGTCTCACAAATGTTATAATTTTGTCTTGAAAAATGTTATAATGCTTTCAACTACTTAAGAAATACATTGTCCACTCCAGATTACCCATACATAGCATTCATGGAAAAATACAGTAAAAATTTTTACTGTCCACACATGCATACCATGAACCTTGGAATGTGTTCTTTTCCCTTTTTGAAATCTCTATGAGAACTGACTGATGGTGTTTGCATGTTTTCTAAGTTCTTATTTATGGGTTTTATTGTAACACAATTAACATGGGATGAGCCAGATTTATTACAAAATGTGAAGTGAGTGATTCCATGGTTGGTTGATTTTTTTTCCAAAGTTCCTTTGATCCAATTGTCACCATTCACAGTACCCAAGAAGAACCTTTGAGTGAGTCAACTTTCAGAGTTTCGGTTTGAGGGGCATGGAATCATGGGAGGAATTCAAATGACCACACTTACGAATAATGTGCTAGGGAAAATTAACCCTTGAAACGGTCTTTGAAAAAATGTTCCTCTAGGCATGTAGGGAGCCAAGCATGGTCATATTTATGGGGTTTCTTTGTCAAATTTTCATCCAAACAAATTGCAATCTAGGTTTTCATTAGATAGCTTCCACAAACTAGAGTAAGGGGCACTCTCATCAACTCTTGTTCCCACAGACCTCAACATTGGTTATTTCTCGAAGCTTGAGCGCTCTAGTCTACAAGACAACTTATCTTTTGTTTTAAAAATGGGAAAATCATCACAAAGTGAATAGAAAGCAACTAAGGGGAGGTCCACTACCTCAACCACAAAGAGTGCACCCTTTCTATTGTTTGAGAAACCTATTCACACCGAAAAATCTCCCAAATATGAACAATAACAACAATTGAGAGTGATCTCTTCAAATGGTTCTAGTTTTCATGTGGTAAATGACTCTCGTTCAACTGGGCTTACAAGCAACAACTCAACAGATGAAAATCCATAAGTTGCAGACATACTACAAAGGTAAATGACTAGTATATTAGATACATCCAAACTTTCTAAAAATTATGGCTTAAGGATTTATTGTGGGAAGATGTTGGACTCTACAGTTAACAATGGTATGTCGAATTTTCTAAAATATAAGTTTTTTCAAGTTCCTACAGCTCAACCAATCTAACACAAACCTAACCAAATGCTCAAAATCATTTGAAACAAGTAATTAGGCTACATAGGAGTGTTCGCAATCCTTAGTTGTGTCAAATTTATAAAAGTCTAATATTTGTGAAGTTCATAAAACTAAACCAATATTTTATGTTATTTAAAATTTTGAATCAAGTTAGAGAGGGGGTGACCTATGATGGAATGGAACCATAATATTGGTTTCTTTCTATCCATATGAAGCATGAAATATGATCCTTTATTACGAGACGAACATCTTTATTTTTTTTATAGAAATTAGACCGAGGGTTGTGATCAATTGGAGATAACATAATACTTTTAGGCCATTCCCTTGGGCAACAATTTTCTAGGATGATATTTTTTTCAAAGGGAGAATTTACTAGTTACCAGCCTTTGAATCATCTTCGCCTCGAGAGCTTTTTCCATCCAGTTATGTTTTTCAACTTCAAAGATCCCACACATTACAGGTTTGCAGATTTTCTCCTAAACGACAAGGGAGAACTATGTAGTGTCTCCATTACCACCATTCCAAAGGAACAACCCGATGATTTTTTCTAATTTTTCCAGAACCATACTAGGTGGAAGATTTTAAAATCAATAATAAATTGGAGAGGGATGGAGGACAGACTTGGAAATAGTAATATCATTATTTATCAAGCAGAAATTATACAATGAGCATAAAAATTAATGGTAAAAAATTCACATCAAGGAAATGAGTACATAATGTTACCAATTTTTTTTGTCAACAAGATGAAAATTTTACAGGAGTAAGGGGCATGATCCAAAACAATGATGGAAAAACTTGGATGTAGCCATTGTACAACAAACTACCCAACTACTTGTGATAATTAAATTGGCCTCCTTATTCTATATCATGGCTTTGACATTATTTGTTTGTAACTTTGTTTTAGATGTTCAAGGCATTGGGCCCTAAATTGATTTCTTACTCCTTTTATATATTCTTATTATATACCTTTCCTCAGGCTTCTCTTCACTGATGAGCATTGCTTCTTGTGAAATTAATTTAATGGTCAATATATTAAAACAATATTGTAATGTAGATTTTGGAAATTGGAAATGTAAGAGCCTTAGAGGTACTCTTACCAAGTAGGAGAATCTAATTGGATTAGAAGATAATAAAAAAAAATATCCGCATTTATCGGCTTCAATATTGCTAGAGTACTAATATTGGTTTCCAAATTCTTGCACATTGTAGGTATGTTGAAGTTGGAAATGACCCTTTCCTAAAGACATATAATGAAACATATGAATTTTACCCTTCCTATGCTTCAAAATATTCAGAAAGCTCTCAGCAAGGCAAGTTTAGGAGACCCGATCAAAGTAACTATGCACCTCAAGGCAGATGTGTACAAATCCCCAGAGACCAACTCACTGCCATCAACTTGGGATTTGAAGATAGAATTTTGTGATCTCATGATAAAAATTATTCAATTTACAAATGGAAATGAAGCACCTTTTACTCTCAATATCTACCCATTTTTTAGTTTATATCATAATGATTATTCCCCTTTGGAATTTTCCTTCTTTAATGGCACCAACCAACTAGTAATTTATGGGGAAATGAAATATTGCAATGTGTTTGATTCAAATCTTGATACCTTGATCTGGGCCCTCAAGGAAGCAAGCTTCCCTAATATGCCCATTATTTTGGGAGAAGTGACTTGGTCCATTGATGGTGATAAAAATGTGAATCTCATGTATGCATAGAGTTTCAATCAAATCCTTCTAAAATAAGTGATGAGTGGCAACGGAAATCCAATGTAGAGTGGAGCTATCGATGTATATTTGTTTAGTCTTCATGATGAAGGTGATAAAAGAATAACACCTGATAACTTGAAAGATATTGGGGAATTTTCCAGTATGATGGAAAACCCAAATATCCACTCAATATTTTAGGTCTAGGTCAGTACAATATGGCATTGATTGGTGTAAGTGGTGTGAAGTACCTCCCTCAAAGGTGGTCTGTCCTCAATCCAAAAGCTCTAGACCTTACTCTGGTGTGCCTTCAATCCATAAGCTCTATAATTGAAATCAAATATATAAGTGTAACTTGGTTTTGTTACATCACATGCCCAAAGCATAACATCATTTTTAGTGTGAAGCTTCTCCATAGATAAAATAGATTTAACTCCAACATTTGAATTAGCAACAAAATTAACACCATCCTTTGCCATCAGAACAATACATCGTTGGAAAACATCAAGTTTATTTGTTTCCATATTATGATCTCCATAGATCATCAAACCTCCAATTCGATCAACACATTTAGAAACAGTGATAGATTTCCCAGCTTTATTAAGTTTATCAGCAGTAACCAAACCAGTTGGCCCACTTCCCACTATAGCATCTTTCTTCCTGCACCTAATGACTAATCCATATCAAGTTATATTTCACCACAGCATAGACATAAAATTTATTTTCAAAATGATAAAAATCATAAGAATGAAATTACGAATTATAAATGAAAGACAAATACAATGTCCTCTTCTCAGGTGGACATGAAACCATACAACCTTCTTCAAAAGATTTATCAATGATGGAAAATTCAATATTTTTAATAGATACTATATTTTCTATGATTCTTAGTACATTTTTCCCTTGGTGTACTAATTCATTCCACTCAGGTATTTTGTTCCCAAGAAGAAATATACTATTATCCTGCATGGAGGAAAATGTTTCACATGTTAATAATACAAACAAGTGTACAATATAGCAAAACCAAAAAGATACAAAAGAAAATTCAGGTGCCATGTCAAGAAAAAGGACTAGGAAACCACATTTAGACTCCCCCAATGGCATGATTATGGATTTCAAACATCAACGTCATAGCCAATTTACATAGGTAGAAAATGGGATATAAATGCAAAGAATGAAATGTCTCATGGGACTAAAATTTCTCGTATAGACCCTTTCTCCATCACAAAGGCCCTGTACAAGGCAATTGAAGGTTCCAAAATACCCTCATTTTTAGTATTAATAAAAAAAAAAAGTGAAAAACTCAAAGAAAATCACTCGCCCTTTGTTTCCGTTCAAAAATTCAATAAAAAGGCATTTGAGTGGCCTCTTTGACATTTTTTTACCATTTTTCTTGGGATTACGACTTTCTACTACAAGTTTCCTGGGCGACACTCTCGTGCAGTTAGAAGAGTTAGGGTGCATTCCAAAGAAATGATATGAGAGATTTGGGGTCTTGATGTTGTTCTGAATTATTTTTCTATTCTAAAAGTGAGCGTGCATATCTTCCCTTTATAAAAACCTTTTTGCAAAGCCAAGTAATTTCTCTTAGATTGTTGCATCTCTATGTTTCCTTGGCAATTTTGTAGTGCTTATGACTTGTTTGTCTCTACTCTTGCAATTTGCACCAAGGCCTGATCACTTCATCCATTTGTTCATTATTATTAAATTATTGTTTGTTGTATTGTACTTCAACTCGTTTTATTTTAACAAAACTAAGTTATTTATCTCGATGGCCTGGTGTTTACATGTGACTTTTCTCTACTTGGTGAGATCCTTCAAGGAAAAAATTATTCATAGAATTCTCATTAATATGAAATAAAATGTAGGAAGATTGTTTGCAGATTTTATGCTTATTTAATAGCATTGGCTTCTACATTACATGTTTTTGAACTAATAATTGACTTTTTCCTTGATACCATGATGAATTTTTTTAATGTATAAGATGAGATGATTAGGCGTATCAAACATTTTCAATTTATAAAATCCATACCAATGTTTGTGTTCAAGAGGCTCTGGAGGATTGAGGCTCAAATGTTGTTCTCAAATAATCCATAACAACTAAAGTGGTTGACAGTTTTTAGTTATTACTTAAGTGCATGAAGGTGATGGAAAATTTTACTTTCTTAAGTGAGAAAAATCAAGTAAAAATTTTGTAATGAGTGTGGTGTACTAATATTTTATTATTAAAATGGATCCAATGTCTTTCGTTGAAGTTAATAGCTTAAGTAAATATTCAAGAACTAGTGCAATTCAAGCCAATTTACTTATTCTATATGATAGTTTATGTTCTTTCTTATTAACATAAACACTTGTATGGATTCCTATGGTTTTTAATGTTCTGATTATTTCACCTCGTGGTTATTTTGGGCAAGAAAATGTTTTAGGAATGCCAAACAAGACATCCATGGACGGGTAAAGAGATTTTTAATAATTACAATGTCCATTCCATGATATCCTCTATTTATTGTTTGATTATTTTTAAAGAAATTATTTTGATTTTGTTTTTTCTTTTAACTATGAAATTGAAAATACTTGGTATCATGTCCATGTAAACAACAACCAAAGCTTAAAGAAAAAATTAGTATTACACAATATTGATTGGAATCCTTATAGCTATTTTGTGTTAAAATATTTTCATGACTATCAGAAAATTTTACTTTCATGTTGTTATTTGATTACATGTTGTTTATATACTTGACCAAGTTCATGCCTTATAAAATGAAATGTTTTTTTTTCAATAAGACAACAAGGATTAAACATCACACCTTAGATTATATGTTTTCACAAGTTATCTACAGCTTGAGATTTTTAGCATGTAACTTATAAGATGAAATGATTGTGCCTAAGATTTCCTTGAAGGTTGAATACTAAGTTACTAAGGTTTTCTTTTGTATGCTGACATTTTATTTGTTTTCTTTATATAGGTCATCTGGCCACATAGTGGCAAATATATCTCTACTGAAGAAAACTTGTTCCAGTTTCTTTCTTGTATGGGGAAAAATGACTTTGACATTGATTATGTTGAGGTACATGTTGTATAAATTCTTTATAGTCTACATTATTTTATACTATAGTGTTCATTGTCTTTCATGTCTTATACTCTGCATTGTATCTTCTTTTGTTTTCGGAAAAGGAACTCAGTAATGATAGTAAGAAGGAGGAATTGAATAAAGGGGAGATAAATAACACTAGAGTGACAAATGAAAAAATAGAGAGAGAAGAGAACCGGTATAGGGATACCCTTAGAGCCAATATCCTGCATAAGACACACACAAAGAGGCTGATGGTCAAGTATTCAAAGTTGGAGAATTCACCTGCAATTCCTTTTGAACGCAACGATAATGTTTTGAAGTGATGAAATATCATTTCATGTGGAAATTTTAGTCCAACCATTATTAAGTTGGAAAATGATAATGTAACAATTTAACATTTCATATAATATAATTTATATGGTTAAAATTATTTATATTTTCACTTGATATTTTTTTGTATTGTAATCGACATATGCAACCTTTCATTTTCATATTAAATGAACATACACATTGTACGCCATTTTTTAAATTTAGTTGCAAAAACAAACAAATTAATTTATGTTGATTAATAATGAATGCACAAAATCAATCCAAAACCACTAAATTAGTAGTGTATATTGACTAATGATGAACATAAATAAGATGAGTATATGATTAAATTAGTCATTTATAATGATTATTAATGAAAGTAAATGAAATAAATATAAACTATTAAATTAGTTGTTTATATAATGAATATGAAACTACCAAAAAATTATATATGACTACTTCTAATGATCAATTTTTTATTACAAATAATGACTCAATTTTGCATATATATGACTATTAGTAGGTAGTTTACATTATCTTATAACACGAGCAAAATTTAGTCATATTTCTTTGGTCATTAATTGGTTTCAAACAACGACTAAAATTTTCATATATATGATTATTAGTAGCTAATTTACAGTACCTTATAATGCGACCAACATTTTGATCATATTTGTTTGGTCATTAATTGGTTTTTCTGGGTGATCATATAATAATATATTTTGTTGTATATTTGGTCATTAATTGTGACAATCAATGACTAAATCAAGGATCAAATTTATGACTAGATATAATACTAGATGATAAAATTGAGAAAAGAAATTAATGACCAAGCTAAAACCGATTAAAAGTTGGTCGCATTATAAGACAATGTAAATTAGCTACTACTAGTCACCAACTGAAAAATGGTCGTTTATATGCAAATTTTAGTGATTTTTTTAGTAACTAATTATCCATTTTTTACTAGTGGAGTTAACAAGGAAGGAAAACATTATGTACTATGTGAATACTTACATAGTGGAAGTGTTAGTCTATAATACTATAAGGAAATGACCTGTTGAAATTTTCAAAATCAGGGTCGTGTTGAAACCAAAAGAAACCTTACTAGAGGTTCAGATCGCCAAACCAATATAAACAAACAAAGGCTTGTTGAAATTTGCAAAATCAGGGTCGTGTTGAAACCAAAAGAAACCTTACTAGAGATTCAGATTGCCAAAACAGTATAAACAAACAAAGGCTTCCAGAAAACGAGAGGAAATCTTACAACAAACTAAACAAAATAGAGGTAATTTTATCATTTATTGGAATCCTTAGTTTTACAATGAACTTTTCATATAAGTAGTTATTCTCCACTCCACACTTGAATTCCTACTTTCTCCTTTATTTTTCAAAGTTATTAAGAGAATCTATGATAATTTTTAGAAAAAACGAAGAAGTGTTAATAAATATTGTTTCTTTATATCTTTTTCAAAACATCCACAAGTAATGAAATGGTCATTTTTCAAAGTTATTAAGACAATGTATGCTAATTTTTAGAAAAACCTCAGAAGCTCTAATTATGCCAAATTGATCAACACTATGTAATTGTGCATTGTACTAAAAAAATTGTAATTCAAATATATATGAATGTGAAAGCCAATTAGTTGTATATGGGCACAATATAAATATGATTTGAACATGTCCTACCAAAGTTACAATGTATTTTGGGGAAAATATAGATTGTAAAACTTTGTGAAATTAATATGAATACAATTGTGGTTTGTAAATCAAATTTTGTTAGCTTACATCTATGAAAAATATATATTAATCTTCTACTTATTATACTAATATCAATTTCGGTATTATATGAAAAATATATATTAAGCTTCTAAGTATTATACTAATATAATTTAAGTATTTCATTTCTTTATATATAACATTCTAGGGTCTTCTATATGCAAATTTTGTAGGGACATAATCCTCAATCTCAATAACATGAACTACTCTACACTTGTTCCATTAATAGGCTCTTTCTAATTCAAAATATGAGGAACATTTGTAATTTTTTCAATATTTAATTTAGATTTGATATACAACATTTTCAATAAAATTAATTAGACTTATGTATACAAAGAAAACACATTAATGACAAAGCTTTATTATGTAACAATTAAAAAAAATTATAATAAAAACAATTCAATGTATACATCGACACATATCTCTCTCTATATATAGAGAATCTTATGGATACATGTTTTTTCTGAATTTTTTTTGGTATGTATTAAAATTTTAATGTGTGAATCATAAATAAAATATTTCACTTCTTGGTAGATCGAGAGCCACATAGATATGATTTTGAACTCATAATTTTATCAGTTCAAAATCATATCCATGTAATTCCAGATCTTCTAAGAGGTGAGAGGAATCAAGTCTCTTTAAATGCAAGATTTTTCTCAAATTTTACATTAGAAAAATGTTTTGATCTTCATATATTTAATCCTTGTAAACAAATTACATAGATGTATACATTTCCTCCAGATTTCCAACTCTCATTGAAATTTCCTCCAGATTTCCAACTCTCATTCTACCAGATTATATATTTATTTAATAGCATCGACTTCTACATTACATGTTTTTGAGCTAATGTTTTAATTTTTCCTTGAGACCATGATGAGGGTTTTTAATGTATAAGATGATATGATTAGGCATATCAAACATTTTCAATTTATAAAATCCTTACCAATGTTTGTGTTCAAAAGGCTCTGGAGGGTTGAGGCTCAAATGTTATTCTCAAATAATCAATAACAACTAAAATGGTCGAGAGTGTTTAGTTATTACTTAAGTGCATGAAGGTGATGGAAAATTTTAGTTTCTTAAGTGAGAAAATCCAGGTAAAATTTTTGTTATGAGTGTGGTGTAATGTGATTTTATTATTAAAATGGATCCAATGTCTTTCATTGATGTTAATAGATTAAGTAAAGATTCAAGAACTAGTGAAATTCAAGCCAATTTACATATTCTATATGATAGTTTGTGTTATTTCTTAATAACATAAACACTTGTAGGGATTCCCATGGTTTTTAATGTTGTTATTGTTTCACCTCATGGGTATTTTGGGTAAGAAAATGTTTTAGGAATGCCAAACAAGACATCAGTGGACGAATAAAGATATTTTTTTATAATTGCAATGTCCATTCGATGATATCCTCTATTTATTGTTTGATTATATTTTTATTGTGTTTTTTTATTTTAACTATCAAATTGAAAATTCTTGGTATCATGTCCATATAAACAACAACCAAAGCGTAAAGACAAAATCAGTATTACACGATATTGATTGGAATCCTTATAACTATTTTTTGTTAAAATATTTTCATCACTATGAGCAAATCTTACTTTCATGTTGTTATTTGAGTACATGTTTATATACTTGACCAAGTTCATGAATTAGAAAATGAAATGTTTTTGTCGAATAAGATGACAAGGATTAAACATCACACCCCAGATTATTTGTTTTCACAAGTTATCTACATCTTGATATTTTTAGCATGTAACTTATAAGTTGACATGATTGTGCCTAAGCTTTCCTTGAAGGTTGAATACTAAGTTACTAATGCTTTATTTTCTATGGTGAAATTTTATGTGTTTTCTTTATACAGGTCATTTGGCCACATAGTGGCCAATATATCTCAGTTGAAGAAAACTTGTTCTAGTTTCTTTATTGTACGGGGAAAAACGGCTTTGACATATCTTATGTTGAGGTATATGTTGTATAAATTCTTTATAGACTACTTTATTTTATATTATAGTGTTCATTGTCTTTCATGTCTTATACTCTACATTGTATCTTATTTTTTTCAGAAAAAAGAATTCAATAATGATGGTAAGAATGAGGAATTGAAGGAAGAAGAGAGAAATAACATTGGAGAAACAAATGAAAAAAGAGAGAGAGAAGAGAACTGGTATAGTGATAACCTTAGAGCCAATATTCTACATAAGACACACACAAAGAGACTGATGGTCAAGTATTCAAAGTTGGAGAGTTCACCTGAAATTCCTTTTGAACCCAATGATAATGTTTTTAAGTGGTGAAACATCATTTCATGTGTAAGTTTTAGTCCAACCAACATTAAGCTGGAAAATAATAATGTAATACTTTAACATTTCAGATAATATAATTTATATGGTTGAAATTATTTATATTTGCACTTGATATTGTTTAGTATTGTAATCAACATATGTAACCTTTCGTTTTCATATCAAATGAACATACACATTGTATGCCATTTTTTAAATTTAGTTGCAAAAACATACAAATTAATTTATGTTGACTAATAATGAACACATAAAATCAATCCAAAACTACTAAAGTAATATTTTATATTGATCAATGATGAACATAATTAAGATGAGTATATGACTAAATTAGTCATTTATAATAATTATTAATGAAAGTAAATGAAATAAATATAAACAACTAAATTAGTTGTTTATATAATGAATATCAAACTACCAAAAAATTATATATGACTACTTCTAATGATCAATTTTTTATTACAAATAATGACTAAATTTTGCATATATACGACTATTAGTAGCTAGTTTACATTATCTTATAACACGAACAAAATTTAGTCATATTTCTTTGGTCATTAATTGGTTTCAAACAAGGAATAAAATTTTCATATATATGATTATTAGTAGCTAATTTACAGTATCTTGTAACACGACCAACATTTTGATCATATTTTTTTGGTCATTAATTGGTTTTTTCAGGTGATCATATAATAATATATTTTTTTGTATATTTGGTCGTTAATTGTGACAATAAATGACTAAATCAAGGATTAAATTTATGACTAAATATACTACTAGATGATAAAATTGAGAAAATAAATTAATGACCAACCTAAAAACGATTAAAAGTTAGTCGCATTATAAGACAATGTAAATTAGCTACTACTGGTCATCAACAGAAAAATGGTCGTTTATATGCAAATTTTAGTGATTTTTTAGTAACTAATTATCCATTTTGTACTAGTGGAGTTAACAAGGAAGGGAAACATTATGTACTATGTGAATACTTACATAGTGGAAGTGTTAGCCTATAATACTATAAGGAAATGACCTATTGAAATTTTCAAAATCAGGGTCGTGTTGAAACCAAAAGAAACCTTACTAGAGGTTCAGATCGCCAAACCAGTATAAACAAACAAATAACTTCAAAAAACGAGAGAAAATCTTACAACAAACTAAGCAAAATAGAGGTAATTTTATCATTTATTGGAATCCTTATTTTTACAATGGAATTTTCATATAAGTAGTTATTCTCCACTCCACACTTGAATTCCTACTTTCTCCTTTATTTTTCAAAGTTATTAAGAGAATATATGATAATTTTTAGAAAAAAAGAGAAAGTGTTAATAAATATTGTTTCTTTATATCTTTTTCAAAACATCCACAAGTAATGAAATGGTCATTTTTCAAAGTTATTAAGACAATGTATGCTAATTTTTAGAAAAACAAAAGAACCTTTAATAAATATTGTTTCTTTATTTCTTTTTTAAAAAATCCTCAAGTTATGAGATGGTCATTATAATATTAGTGTCTGCTTAGGTAGCAGTCTAACATCATATTAAGTGTTATGCCAAATTGATCAACACTATGTAATTGTGTGTTGTACTAAAAAAATTGTAATTCAAATATATTTGAATGTGAAAGCCATTTAGTTGTATATGTGCACAATATAAATATGATTTGAACATGTCCTACCAAAGTTACAATGTATTTTGGGGAAAATATAAATTGTCAAACTTTGTGATATAAATATGAATACAATTTTGCTTCGGAAATCAATTATAAATTTTCAAACTTTGTGATATAAATATGAATACAATTGTGGTTTGTAAATCAATTTTATGAAATAATCAATTTTTGTTAGCTTACATCTATGAAAAATATATATTAATCTACTATTTATTATACTAATATCATACTAATATCAATTTTAGTATTATATGAAAAATATATATTAAGCTTCTAAGTATTATACTAATATAATTTAAGTATTTCATTTCTTTATATATGTCATTCTAGGATCTTTTATATGCAAATTTTGTAGGGACATAATCCTCAATCTCAATAACATGAACTACTCTACACTTGTCCTATTAATAGGCTCTTTCTAATTCAAAATATGAGGAAGATTTGTAATTTTTTCAATATCTAATTTAGATTTGATATATAACATTTTTAATAAAATTAATTAAACTTATGTATACAAAGAAAACACATTAATGACAAAGCTTTAATATGTAACAATTAAAAAAAATATATAATAAAAACAATTCAATGTATACATTCACATACATCTCTATATATAGAGAATCTTATGGATACATGTTTTTTATGAATGTTTTTGGGTATATATTAAAATGTTAATGTGTGAATTATAAATAAAATATCACCTCTTGGTAGATCTGGAGTCACATAGATATGATTTTGAACTCATAATTTTATTAGTTTAAAATCATATCCATGTAATTACAGATCTTCTAAAAGGTGAGAGGAATCAAATCTCTTTAAATGCAAGCTTTTTCTCAAATTTTACATTCGAAAAATATTTTGATCATCATAAATTTAATCCTTGTAAACAAATTACATAGATGTATAAATTTAATTAAACAAATTACATAAATGTATACATTTAATTATAAAATAAATTTTTTTTGGTATAAGTTAAGACAATTAGTTATATTAAATAATAATAAAAAATATATATGTTCTTTTTATACATTGATCTCCTTTCTCTGGAAACTAGACTAGTCACACAACAGAATTGTCTTATCGCTTTTAAATATTTCAAAGCTAAAATAAAAACTGGGAAATTAACCTAATCGTATACTTGTTTTATATACTTTAAATTCCTTTTTAAAACCATATTTCGTCACCTTAAAGCTCCTAAATTTGTTTCCATTTTCCAAGTTTCCAAAAAGATCAAAACCACTTAAAGGAGTTTATATATATACACACACGAGACGTTTTAAAAATTTATTAATTTTGTATTGAGGATAAAACCAATGAGAATGAATCTTAATACTATTTTTCAGAATTTATTTTCACAACCATACCATTTAAATTGTCAGAATGGATAATATGACATATATTAAAAATTTTAAAATGCCAAACATGACATATATGTAAGGTAATTGTAATGGACAAAACACAGTCCTTCCAGCTATGATTATTTTTCACGTTTGTGCCTTTAGGAGGGCGAACGTGACAGATATTTCTGAACTTAGATAATTGTAATTCACGAACAAAACAAAGCCTATATGATATCCCTAGCATCCCACTAAGATATATTTCAATTTAACATCTGGTCAAGAAACTTCTCCATATTATTGTATGAAGATCCTCCAACCTGAGTTGCTACAAATGCCTTATCCCTAAGCTCCATTATATTTTTCCTCATCATCTTCACTTCCTCATCATCCGGATTCATCAGTTTCCTCACCAATCTTTCCACGTTTTCTCTGGACACCTCCTCCTTCATCTCGAACCCCATCTTCCACACATGATCAACAAATCTCCTGTTTGTCTGCTGCTCCGCAAAGAAGGGCCAACACATCATGGGAACGCCCGCGCATATGCTCTCCAGTGTACAGTTCCATCCGCTGTGTGTCAGAAATCCTCCAACCGAGGGGTGGGAAAGGACTTTAATTTGCGGTGCCCAACTCACAAAGAAGCCACGGTCCTTGCTTCTCTCCAAGAAATCCCGAGGCAGCACAGCAGACTGCCCCTGAACGAGGTGGGGTCGGATAGCCCACAAGAAGCGTTGGTTGCTGGCCTCCAAACCCCATGCAAACTCTATCAACTCTTCATTTGTGAGAACTGTAATGCTCCCAAAGCACACATACATCACAGACGATATTCTCTGTTTGTCCAACCAATCAAGGCACTGAGTTTCCTCTTTCCATATGCTGGTATTCGCTGTTGCAGTATCCCCTGACGAGAGTAAAAGAGGACCGATGGACAGTACTTTTCCTGAAAATTTATTGTTGAGATCTCTCAACACTGGCCCTTCTAAATCGTCGAAAGTGTTAAGCAAAACCAGAGATGCCTCTAGCGTTTTCTGTCCCTGGTTTTTGGCGTGTTGAAACATGAAATCCGATGAGTCTGTGACTGTGAGGAAGCTGGGAAGATCTTTCAGTCGCAGTTCTGTCATCCCCGGAATACAAGAAATGAGTCGGCCATTGGATTCATCACGGATCTCTTTCTCCTCTGTTCAAACAGTTAATCACCCATGATTATTGTTACGAAGTTAAATAAACAATTCCAATCTATGTATTTGTCTGCCTCCCACAAAGTGATTGATCGAATATTAGAACATAGCCCATGCTATTGCAAAATCTCATTCTTGCTACAAATTTGAAGGCACTCCAGATATCAGAGGACAAACCCATCATTTAATCTTACACAACAAACAGCAAACATAAGGTACCTACAATGAAATAGTCATAACAATATTTGACCACAACATCATTAGATTCATATTGTATTTCATTGGCCACTTAGACAGCATTGCTTCTTCCATTGTCCATTTCGATACCCTAGCCTATTTTATATATTTGAATGTAAGGTTCGAATGTCCATTTCGATACCCGAGCCTATTTGATATATTTGAATGTAAGGTTGGAATGAACCAATAGTATACTATTATTAGTTTAGAGGAAAGCAAAAGCGGGTATAAACCAAAAACTTGCATATATATCTAAAGAGATAATTGTTCAATTATTAAAACTAACCAACTCCTTGCTACAAGCAAAAGTGTCTTTGCAGAGATTAGTGCACACTCTGGAAACCCCAATGCATGGATGAGTGATTTATGTTATTAGTCCCTGCTTTGGTGAGGGATACTTACAACTGCTTACCAGTCAAAATTGAAATTTCCTCCAGATTTCTAACTCTCATTCTGCCTGGTACAAAACGCTCATCATCTTCGGTACATTGGAGGAGACACTTATTCATCGTTTGTGTAAATTTTTGAATGGAATAAGATACTGCTATATGAAAATATAATATAATATTGTATAGATGTTGCTTCGATCTAGGAATTTCTTTTAACATGAGCTAGGTTTATATTATAATTCTGGAATAAGTGGAAAAGTTACCATTAATGGTTAAAATGGAGATACGTATTATTTTTTTGGTTGGTTTATCAACCATCCATAATTATAATGGCATTTGAAAATGAATATAAGATTTGGAACCATAATCTAGTAACAATTTGATAGAAATTCAAGTAAAAGTGAATTAAAGTGAGGAATACAAATTGTACAATGATTGATATAGTTTTATACAATTATATAAAATAGCTTAGTATAATTATACGAATATCATGTATAGTTATATAATATGATCTTATAGTTGTATTAGTAAATTTATACAATAGTGTGAATGACTTATATAGTTGATTTTATAGTTCATATCAAGAAAATTGAGTTGCATGTTTTTGTGTGAGGACCATCTTTGTCAGTGAGCCTACAAAGAATTTTGATTTGTTTAGGTATGAAATTCTATGTGGAAAGATAAAGTGAATACCCTAATTATATTTTTAATTTTTTTTTAGAAACAACACATTGAAATTTAATCTTTAAATATTTATAATAAATATAAAATTAATAAATTTTGTATATTTTTTAATATATACATATTATATATCAATTTTATATTAAAATTATGAAATCTCAATTTAGATTATCATTATTGATTTTAAGTTTTAGTCTAGATAGTTGTTGATTTTAAGCTTTTTGTCTATATTTTTGTTATGAATATCATTATTTTGTATTATGATGTTATAGTCATAGACATTTTTCATTACAAAAATAAGAAGTTCAAAAGCCAAGAAAAAAATACAAAAACTGAAAATCTCTCAGAAAAATTTAAAAAATCAAAATATATAGATTAATGAAAAAGAAAATACAAGACATAGACACTAAGCCTAGCTTAAAGAGAAAAACCTAAAGAAAAAACAATCATAAAAACCAAAACAGACCATAGACAATCAAACCCGCCTAATTCAGAAACAAAAAAAAGCTCAAATCATGTAAAGAACCATCAAGGAGTCTTACAGAATTGATTTGAATATGGATTCAATTATGAAGTCTTAGTCATAAGTATGGTATTTGGTGTATTAACATAGATAAGGGAGGGAAGTAAGCACCTTTCTTCTTAGGCTCTAGAGAACTAGATGATTCCTCAAACCACTACATTAGATCATTTATTTATTATCAATTGTTTCTGCACCATAATTAGGTTAGTTTAAAAAAAATAAAAAATAAATGGGTATATAAAGGTCTAACCAAAGGTTTTGAACCACAAAAAAAAAAAAAAAAACTCATTGTGTTTTAAATTACATTTCTTGGACTTGCTCTCTCTAAAAAGACATGTAAAATCCATAAAATGTTACATCTCTTTGGTATTTTTTCACTGTAGTTGCTTACAAGGAGTATTAGATATTTTCAATAATAAAGATGCATGTTTGCATTATTAAAATATTTAGGAAAATATAATAAGGAATTTGGACATTTAGTAAAATTCTTAGGCTAAAATGTTATGAAAAATACTTTGAAACACCACAAATAACCTTTTTATTGATGTATGTCCTTCAAATAAGATATGCTTGCAATTAATTAGTTTTGGGCATTAGCCATGAGTTTTAGAAATAATCTTAATGTTTGAATTTCTAATTTAAAGACTTCAATATATATAGTAATTTACAATAAAAACTGTAATATATGAATTATATTTTAGAAAAAAATAGCTATAAACATAATTAGTTGAGACAAATGAGTTAAATGAAAAATGGACATCTATATACTTATGACACCTATGTAAAAAAAAGACAAATATGGCAACAGATTGGACCAGAATTCAAAAATCCAAAATAAAACACCTTTATTTCAATCAACATAATTAAACATTGGGATACTAAATATTTTAGCTTGCACCACACTTCTAATTTACTTGAACACATTCATTTAAGATCTCCTTCCCATCCTTTTCTACCTGAAATGCTATGCAAGAGCTAATGCAGTTTGCTATTGAAAATCGCTTAAAACGGCATACCTTTGATAGGGATGTACCCTTCGTCAACAAGCAGAGGCATATGGAAATAAGCAGAGAAACCACAAGCACTGGGTGTCCAGAAGGCAACCCTTGGAATACCATATTTGTCGGCGATCTGCTGCATAAAAGAGAGAACACCATCTGCAACAATAAAAGAGATGGGAGGAACATTGATGGCGGAATGCTTCAGATTTTCAACGATTCTTTCCACGTTGGGAGGGCCATGTTTCACCAGGGATTCGCAGAGTTCGCCAATCTGGAGGGTGCGGGCATGATCTGCTGGAAGACCATCGGGAAAGCTCTCAAACCTGATCTCCTCAGTAGACTTGGGATTCAGACGTTGGTGGTTGAAATCTGTGTTAACGAAGGTGACCAGAACCTTTCGGGAGATCATTATATTGGCGAGCTGCATGAAGGGATTTATGTGACCCTGTGCAGCAAATGGGAATAACAGTGCATGGTGTTTAACACGTACCATGTTTACAAAACAAGCAAAATCAAGAAATGATGGGAGTGGCTTGGTTTTCAGAAATGATCGCAGACTTTCTAAGATTTTGTAGTTTGGAGTAGTACAGGCTGAAGTTCAGCGGCGAGAGATCTACATATGGGAAGGTGAAATATCTATGAAACCCAATCACACGCTTCCTGTTAATCCGATTCGATTTGTTTCCAAACAAAAAGGTCAGCACCTCCTCGTCCGGGCCAATTCCCTTACCTACCCCTCCAAAATTTTTATAAAATTCCATCTGTATTTATCACGCCATCCTTCTACCACGAATGCTTGACCAATTTTACGCTCACGGGGTTTGGTTTCACGGTAAGAGGGTGCCGTTAAAATAAAATATTCATCATGAAAAGGTATCTTTACGGATTTTAATTTTCAATTTTTTGTGGCCAAAAATTTAGTCTTGATAGAGGATGCTGTGAGGCAGAGGTTATATGTATGTCCAATGTATAAATATAAATATTTAAACTTAGTTTAAAGAGTATATTAATTAGTTCTGAAAATAGTAAAAATTTCTGTCAAATTTAATAATTTTGAAAATCTAAATTATAATTGTGAAACATTAACATTTTGAATGTTTTAAAATTTTTGATAATATTAAATCTATCTCCACTATTTAAAAATTCCAGCATTTTATTTTTTTAATTTTTTACTAGATTCCCCCCTTTTATTTTTTAAATTTATTTACTATATTCCCACGAGAAAATGGAAAATTTAAGATCAAACGAATTTGGAATTTGTGAGGCATGCGTAGACAACGCCAAAATAATATGTTAAAAATATCATAATAAAAAAATGGTTGATTCCGTAGGCATTATTTTTTCAGAAAAGACATGGAAAAAAAGTTAAAAATATGTTATTTAAAAAAATAAAATAAAGGTAATGTACTTCAAACAAAACAGGGATCAAACATTTAAAATGGATTTAAAAATGATATGTTTAAAAACGAATACTTCCACGAGGAATCATTGCTAAGTTTACACTAAAACATCACGTGACAATTCCATGAGGTATCGTTCATGGATTTTACTAATAAAAATGAGACAAAGTGATAATACTTCTATAAATCTGTTTTATAAGAAATAAAATTACAAATGAGGGGCCGCTCGAGCAGGAGCGTGGTGTATAATTTCAAGGAATAAAAAGAATATAGTTATGTTTGGGTTAGGTATGGCAACAAATAATAAAATTGAATTTTGGGTTTTATGGAAAGAATTTGATATTGTTAGTAGTAATAAAATTAGCATTTTTTTTTCATTGAGAAAAAAAATTGTTGTATTATATTGCAAAATATAAACAGTACATTATCATTACATCACAATCTAGCAGAACAAAGGATCAAATTGTAGAGGTTTTGAAGGAACCTCATATGACTGAATCCTATGGAACATAATAGAATTAGATCTATATAAAAAGACATAGCATGTCAAATACATTGGCAATAGAGAACAGTTCCCCATCAAATAGACAAAGCCCATTCTCATTGATAATGACAGTGGCAATGGAAAATTAATAGACGAAGACATGCATATAGATAGGACCCTTAACAGAAAAGATCTCAGCGTAACCCGATAGGAGGATATGACAATTATACAGCATCATATGCTTTAAGCGGTCTTGTAACAAGATAGAAGTATCAAGGAATGCAGGTTCGTCATCAGGCTCGCTTGTTATCTGCTCCAGCCCATTGAAATGTGAAAACAGGCATGCTTGTCCTGGATATATAGCAAAAAAAAAACAACGAGAAGAGAGTCTATCACTAAAAATCAGATTAGCTGTCTATAATACCAGTTCGCCTTGATAGCAGTCTCGTATGTAAATTATGGCAAGCTCTCTTGATAGGCAGGATCGCTTGATTTTATGGCCAGGCTCACTTGATGGTGTTATTTGAAAATCGTTAGACCAAAATTGAGTAGCAAAAAGAGATTTTCAAAAAGCACATTACTAATAAGATTCAAGGAATGGGAATATCACTGGTCCACATTTTCTTGTTGTGCCTGTACATAGTAACCCGGAGGATACCAAATACCATTCTCGGACCCTTCTTGGAAAGGCCATCCGCTCTTGTATTATTTTCCCTGTATATATGAGAGATGGGCGAACAGTTTAAGCGTTCCCACAAGATTCTTACCCTTCTAAACCATCCGTGTTCAGATATAGAAGAGCTTGTCTTCCCATTTAAAGTATCTATAATCAATCTAGAATCCCCATATATTGAGACGTCCTTCATTTCCTGGATTACAGCCACATAAATTCCACACCAGATAGCCATGAGTTCAGCGAGATTGTTGGTGCCACGTCCCCCGTTCCAGCAGATATCAATCATATCCTCCCCTGACAATTTCAGCCATGCACCACATCCCATAATCCCTTCCGTGCATGCACCGTCAAAGAAAATAGCCGGAATGGATATGGGGTGAGGCCTAATGCACTTTGAAGCATCCGGTATGGGAGAGGATTAAGGCAACCTATCCCAAAACCAAGTCATGATAGCACCATATATGTTGTTTAGATCAATCGGCACATTTTCAAAAGTGTGTCGATTCCTACACAGCGACACCTCCCAAATGAAGAAGAAAGGAAGGGATTGGAATTGGGTGTTGAGCTAATCCCATCGCTGGGCGACATCAATAAAATTTGTAGGAGACCAATCTGGACCCAATATAGGCTTACTGAAAAGACCCCATAGATGCAAGTCCATGGGCAGGAGAAAAATATATGGTTTATAGTTTCTTCAACAGCTCGACAAAAGATGCATCTGCTTGGTCCGTGGAACCCTCTCCGAATGAGATTGTCCCAAGTTAAAATTCACTCCCTCCATACGAGCCACCTGAATAGCAAGATTTTGGTAGGCACCTTCCGCTTCCAAAAACATTCAAATCCCAAAGACATGTGCACGATATTATGTGGCAATGTTAGGTTGAAATATACCTGTTTTACTATCAGAGCACCATCTTTCATAGTTCCAGCCCAAGTCAATATATCCCCCTGCATAGAAAAAGTTAAACTGGCCCTTTGTAGTCCTTCCCGGAATTTCAGCCATTCCCCAGCCACCTGGATCGGTAATTGGAGATGTTCTGCCGATTTTAAAACCGAGGTATAGTGCACCCAATGATCAATCAACTGTGTGGGATAAAAAAATCCCTCTATTGTTTAAAAAATGTAACAGGCGGTTGCTCATAAACATGATTTAATTTAAACCGAAGATCTTGTCCCCAGTTATTAAAATATTTTGGCCACAGCCAAATCTCCACACCAGACCTTTAGAAATCGTGATATGTACTTTTAATAAACTGATCCATATCGCAGAATTTGCCCGATGAAACCTCAAATGCCTGCAGTATAAAAGTCTAATGGCCTCCTGTGGAAGGTATTTAACAGCAATAATCTTCGGCCATATTCCGCACCTAGTGAGAGCCCTCCATGAAGATTTTGTGAGTAATGCTTTACTAAAAGCCCTGGGATTAAGAATGCCCCAGCCTCCAAGTTTCTTAGGGCAATAGAGAACCTCCAGTTTGCACAAATGGTACTTCTTGGAAGATTCCTCCCCCCCCCCCCCCCACAGGAAGTGAGAGATTATGGATGTAATCCAGCCTATAATGCCCTGTGGAAGATAATACAAGTGCCCCCAGTATACTATCAGTTGAGATAATACCGATTGAATTAAGATGTACCGCCCCCCCTAATGATAAATATCTGTGAGTCCATTTTGATATATTCTTTTTGAATTTCTCGATAATCCACAGCCAATCCCTGTTTTTATATGCATTGGGTTTGATTCTAAACCCAAGATAGGAGAACCCTTCATTCGCACGGATCTTACCAATACCAAAAAAACAGGCAATGAAAGTGATTTCATCTATATCTCCCGAGGCAAAGATTATAAAAGATTTTTCTTTGTTCATAGAGAGATCGGTCGCATCAGCAAAACGAGACAATAGATAATGTAAATAGAACCACTATTTTCTCAATAAGGCCCCAAAAATTACTAAATCATCAACAAAGATAGAATGAGAAATACTCACAGCCCTTGAAAAAGAGAAATCGGCGAAGTACCCAGCCCGTGTCGCCATATGCATAAGGCAACTGAAGCCATTCATCATCAGAATGAAAATCAACAAAGAAAGCGCGCAACCCCGTCTAAGGCCTCTCTCAGCGCCAAAAACTAGCATTTGTACTAAGAGGTGTAAAGTAACATGGGGTATGTGGAAAACAATAATCAAGTAAAATATATGGACAATGAAATACAATCAAAATTTGAGTTTTTATATATCTTTTATTAAATAATATAATATGACGTTAAATTTAAAAAGAAAGTTACACTAACAAAAGTCGAACAATAGACAAACACAACAGATTTACAGTAGAGAGACATCCTATCCAATGTATGCTGTGAAGATACAAGAGATTAATCTTAATTCTAGAAGAGTACTCTGAGCCAACCGCCCTTCATATCCACCTATATCCATGAAAGACAATCACACGCTTCCTGTTAATACGATTCGATTTGTTTCCAAACAAAAAGGCCAACACCTCCTCCTCCGGTCCAATTCCCTCACCTAGCCCTGTATTTATCGAATGGATGACCAATTTTACGGTCACGGGGTTTGGTTCCATGGTAAGAGGGTGCCGTTAAAATAAAGTATTCATCATGCAAAGTTTACGGATTCCAATTTTAAATTTCTTGTGGGCAAAAAATTCAGTTATAATAAAGGTTGGTGTGAGATAATACTTATGTATAAATATAAATATTTAACCTTAGTTTAAAGAGTATATAAATTATTTTTTAAAATAATAGAAATTTTTATCAGATTATTAAATTTGATAGAAATTTTTGAAAATTTAAATTATAATTGTTAAATATTAATATTTTGAATTTTCCAAAAAATTTGATAGTATTAAATCTATTTCTACTATTTAAAAATTCCAACATTTTATTTTTTTATTTTTTTACTAGATTCCAAAAAAAAATTTAAGATCAAACGAATTTGTGAGGAATCCGTAGACAACGCCAAAATAATATGTTAGAAACCATAATAAAAAACTGGTGGCATTATTTTTACAGAAAAGACATGGAAAAAAAAGGTTAAAAATATGTTATTTAAAAAAATAAAATAAAGGTAATGTACGTCAAACAAAACACGGATCAAAGGTTTAAATTGGATTTAAAAATGATTTGTTTAAAAAAGAGTACTTGCTGATTTAAAAATGATATGTTTAAAAAAGAGTACTTCCACGAGGAATTATTGACTTAAGTTTACATAAAACATCAGGTGACAATTCCATGATAATTCCATGAGGTATCGTTCATGAATTTTACTAATAAAAATGAGACAAAGTGATAATATTTTTAATATATAAATCTGTTTTCTAAGAAATAAAATTACAAATGAGGGGCGGCTCGAGCAGGAGGGTGGTGTATAACTTTACCCAAAAAAAAGAATATAGTTATGTTTGGGTTAGGTATTGTAATAAACCATCAAATTGAGTATTGAATTTTGGGTTTTATGGAAAGAACTTGATATCAAGAGCAATAAAATTAGCATTTGTATTTAGAGGTGCAAAGTAATGTGGGGTATGTGAAAAATAATAATAAGTAAAATATATGGATAATGAAATACAATCGAAATTTGAGTTTTTATATACCTTTTATTATAGAATGTAATATGAGGTTAAATTTAAAAATAAAGTTACACTAACAAAATTCAAACAATAGACGGGCACAACAGGTTTATAGTGGAGAGACATCTTATCCAGCCTATGTTGTGGAGATACAAAATATTAATCTTAAGTCTAGAAGAGTACTCCGAGCCAACCACCCTCCATATCCAGCTATAGAGGTTGAGGAGGAAAAGGAAGAAGTTAACACTCAGATCCAACAACCTCCTTTTCTTGAGCGCTTGATCCATCCTAGTCAATACACCCCATAGGAGACTTAACTTCTGGGGAAGTTGAAACAGTTGTGTGTAAAGATACCACCTCTCTAGGTCATTAAGGATGTCCCTATTTACAATAGGCTCATCATGGAAAAGTGCTTCAAGAAACCCGGGAGAAAGAAGAAAGATACCACCACCATCAATGTAGTAGGAAAATTGTCTGACTTAATGCTGGGGAGGGTGATCTTTCCAAAGTACCTGGACCTTGGCAATCAAGTTGTAGATGTGCCAATAGGTGGTGTCATATTCCCCAATACTCTCATTGATCTAGGGGCTACCATAAATGTCATGACTAAGGAAACTATGTTGAAATTCAACTTCCAAGGGATTTTGAGGAAACCCACAACAGTTCGGCAACTTACAGATCTGTCCACCATGACTCCAGAAGGAATTGTTGAGGATATTATGGTTTCAATTGACTCTTGGGAGTATCCTACAGATTTTCTAGTTCTGCAACCAAAAACCAAGTTCAATGGATATCCTCTCATCGTAGGGAGACCTTAGTTAGCCATTGCAGATGCTTATATAAGTTGTCGAGCTGGAAACGTGACTATTAAAAATGGGCCCTTTTCTAAACAACTTGTGTTATATCCTCCAACCCAACCTTCCATTGACCATTATCTACATATATGGTTGGAGTATGAATAATATGAGGTATATAACACTATCCCCATTTTTACCATAGATGTTGTTCTTAGAGGTGGACATCTTAATGAAGACGAACTCATCAACCATGGCATTCAAAACCAGTCCCCCACTAACCGTCCACTTGAAAACCTAGTCAAAGAGTCTGAAAGCCAACCTTGGATGGAATTTCACTAATTCAATTTAATCTATGAAACCACCAAGGCTGTTGAGTTTGGGCCATCTAGATCTCTGAAAATCAACTCAAACCTCTTTGATGAAGAAGAAAAGAAGCTATGTGAGTTTTAAAAAGAAAACCTAGATGCATTTGCTTGGGATTACAAGGACATGAAAGGGGTGCATCCTTCAGTATGCAGACATCATATTTACATAAAAGAAGGATGCAAGCCTATGAGACAACCCCAAAGAAGGATGAACCCAGCTCTAAATGAAATAGTCAAGGAAGAGCTGCAGAAAGTGTTATATGTAGGTTTCATTTATCCTATATCAGACAGTGAGTGGGTATCTCCTCTTGTCCTAGTCTCGAAGAATAATGTAAAATGGAAAATTTGTGTTGATTATCGGGAACTTGACAAAGGCACCAAGAACGACCATTTCTCTTTTCCCTTTATAGACCAAGTCCTAGATGGCCTTGCAGGAAAGAAGTTTTTTTTCCTTCTTATATGGGTTCAATGGGTATAACTTGATCCAAATCAGCTCTGAAGACCAGGATAAGACTACTTTCACCTTCCCTTGGGGTACGTTCGCTTATAAAGTCCTACCCTTTGGGTTGTGAAATGCCAAAGCTACCTTCCAAAGAGCTGTCTTGAGCATTTTCTCTGAGCTAGTCCATGACTCTTTGAAATATACATGGATGCTTTCACACCCTATGGGGATGACTTCCAGGAAGCTCTCTCCAATTTGGGAAAAGTGCTGAGAAGGTGCATTGAGATCCATATCTCCCTGAGCCCAGAAAAGTGTGAATTCCTGAAAAGAGCAGGAGTTGTATTAGGGGACTCAATCTCCCAAGCATGAATATAGGTGGACCCGAGAAAAATCATTATTATCAAAAGGGTACCTGCTCCTCAAAAGAAAAGATATATCAAGAGCTTCTTAGGGTTAGATGGTTATTATAGAATATTCATCAAAGATTTCAGTAAGATCGCTTCGCCACTATTTGGTTTATTGGCCAAATATTCAATGTTTACTTGGTCCAGTCCTTGTCAAGAGGATTTTGAGCTCATTAAGAGAAAATTGACTAGTGCCCCCATTCTTCGAGGTCCAAATTGGACTCTTCTTCCACATCCACATAAATGCATCCGAAAAAGTTATGGGGGAAACATTAGGGAAATTAGAAGAAAAATTACCTTATACAATCTATTTCATTAGTAAGAACTTCTATAAGGCCGAGCTCAATTACATTGTCATAGAGAAGGAGATGTTAGCCATTGTCCATGCTTTAAAAAAATTTAGACATTATGTAACTTGGTATCAGACCTTTGTTCACATTGACCATATAGCCATAAAATATTTAATCAACAAACCAGGTGTTAATGCTAGGATGATTAGATGGATTTTACTTTTACAGAAGTTTGACCTAACCGTCGTTGATAAACATGGAAAGGAGAATGTTGTTGCAGATTTTTTATCCAGGTTAGGTCTATCTGCATGTGAAGAAGGAATGGTGTATGACTAGCTGCCAGATGAACATCTCTTTGCTATATCAGCACTCTGACCACGGTTTTTTGACATAGCTAAGCACCTGGTTGCTGTAAAGTTCCCTCCTAATCTCTCATTCAAGGAGAAAAGCAAGATGATCATGAGAAAAGGCACCCCTTTCACATGGATTAGAGGAAATATTTTCAGGCTAGGCCCTGACCAAATCCTCAGAAGATGTGTGACAGAGGAAGAATTTTTTGATATCCTCTCTGCATCCCATGATAGCCCTTCTCGAGGCCACTTTACTGCAAAAAATACTGCCTTTAAGGTTTTGCAGGCAAGATACTATTGGCCTACCCTTCACCAAGATTCGAGAATATACACTAGCAAGTGCAATAAGTGCCAAAGGATGGGGAAACCTCCACAAAGGAATGAGATGCCTTTTCACTCTCAGGTGGCCCTTGAGCCATTTGAAAAATGAGGCATGGACGTCACTGGACCTATTGAACCACCATCTAGATAGAAAGAGTATATCATAGTCTACACCGAATACGAAAAAGTGGGTAGAAACAAAGATGCGGTAGCAATTATGTTGAAAGTAGCGAGAATTTTGAGAGAGATTTTTTTAATTTTGGATATCCTAGAGAAGTATTTATTGAACAGGGGGCACAATTCACTTCTCATCTCATTGAGAATCTTCTGAGGCAGCATAACATAAAGCATACAACTTCTACTGTCTACCACCCTCAGGAAAATTCCCAAGTGGAAGTGACTAACAAAACCTTGGAGAGTATCCTCACCAAGGTTGTGACTAGCAATAGGAAATATTGGGCGGAAAAATTTGTAGAAGCTACTTGTGCCTACAATGCTACTTCGAAAAAAACAACAGGATTCACTCCTTATGACCTATTCTATTGCAATAAATTTCACTTTCAGTTGAATTTGAATTCAACACCTTAAGGATGGAAACTGAGTTAGACCTAGATATATCAAATGCCCAAAAAGAGAGGTTATTGTAATTAAATGGGTTGGATGAGTTCATGATGCAAGCACTCCATTACACATAGGTAATTCAGCTGCAAGGGAAGGTCTGGCATGACAAGAACATTAAGGAAAATACGTTTAAAGAAGGAGATTGGGTGCCATTGTATGACTCAAGGTTTACGGACTTCAAAGACAAATTGATGACAGGATGGTTGGGACCCTACAAAGTGGAAAAATTTTATCATAATGGCACAGTTCAAATCAGAACCATAGATAAGGAAGGAATTCCCCTCCTTGTCAATGGTTACAAAGTCAAGGTTTACAAGAAGCCCCTGTCTTGGGCAGGATTTATAAATTCCATAAGGAGGGAGGTTTATGTCATGGGAAAATTTATATTTTCTAGTGCGTCCTAAAGAGAGAAAAAAAAATAAAAGTAAAAGTAAAAAAATAAAGAGGCATGGATGAAAACGTCTTTGAGGCACCCTAGGCCAACTCCAGGGTTGAAAACCTCCATGAGGGAGTCCTCGAGCAAGAAAAAGAAAAAGAAAAAAAGGAAAAAAACATATAATAAAATATCCTTGGGTGAAAACCTCTCTAAGGTGCCTAAGGCAGGCCTCTGGGTTGAAAACCTCTATGGAGGTACCACAATTGGCTTCACGAAAAAAAAAAAAATTAGAAAAAGAAAAAAGAAAAAGAAAAAAAAAATACCTATCATTTATTTGTTTTTCTATTTTGTAGGTTAAAATTTGAAAATGGTTTTTAGGATCCAAAGGAGAAATTTATCTTAATTGTTTCTTATTCTTTTCTTTCACACTCCATAATCCACTCCATCATCCATCCCTTCATCCTTTTCACCCATCAGATAGGCAACAATGTCATTTTTTTTCCTAATCTATAATTGCTACACGCAAATCAGGCAGCTACAAGATTCCTGTAGCACTACAGGAAACTCCCGTAAATGATACAAGAGACTCATTTGTGAAGAAAGGAGGCTACCTAAGGGTTCTGGACCTCAGTTTGGGTATGAAAATTCATGTTCTGCCTATACGTACCATTCCTAAACCCCTATTTCACTCCATGCGCAAGGTTTCCCTATCTAAACCCTATGTTGCACCTTGGGAAGCTAAATCATTGAAAACATGGCATAATAACCCTTTTTATTACCTATCCTCAACTCCATTCATTCCATGACTTCCTCCATAGCCTCCATAAACCATATCCCTCCATTTCCAAACAAACAAAAGCAATAAGAGGAAAGAAACAGATTGCTACAAGTATAAGAAATTTTCCTGTAGAAAATCTGTGTGTGGCATAGCAAGGCCAAAAGATGAAGGAAATATAACGTTGATGACTCCAGGAGACCACCAGAAGACTCTAGAGGGACAATAACACCATCCATGGCATCTGAATCCTTCCATGTAGTACCTACAAAAGAAAGAAAACAAGAAAAGGGTAAGCATCTCACTCAAAAAAGATAAGCAACTCACTCAGAAAAGATAAGAAACTCACTCAGAAAAAGTTGCTCACTCAGAAAACAAATAAAAAATGAAGACAGGGCAAATAAAAGACTTAGTATGCCACCACTAGCTCCAGCTCCTTGCACCAACTCCTTTAGCACCTCACCAACACTAGGTAATCTCAGGTACGGCCACTCAGCCCTCGATGTGTATCCATAATGGAAAAAAGAGTTAAATGAAGATATTTAGAATTTTAAAAGGCAAGAAGGTGGCCAATTAACTTGGCCACCTTCGTAAAGTGAAACTGGAGGAAAAGTGAAAGTGCATGCCACCTCGGCAAGTCAAATCGAGTGAAGTAAGAGTGGAGGAGTACGAAGGGAAGTGATCATGACACTAGAAATGATTAAGTGAAGTGGGGGCGAACAGTCTCTAAGAGGAATCTTGAGTTAAGTGTGAGTCACCACAATGCCCCAAATTTGGTTAAAAATCCAATAAAGGTAAGGTTTGTCTCATTTCCACCATTGTGTTGAGCATTTTGAAGAGCAGCAAGATTAGGAGAGAAGTGGGAGCCATCAGAAGAGCATCATCAAAATTTGGGCTTGCATGTGCCAACGTGCTACAGGAAACGACGTTTTTCTACAAGCAACTTCAGTAGCAGACCAGCAGAGGCTTCGAGGGCAACACAGAGTTACCTATGGGTGAATTGGCTTCCCAAATCCTCCATCTATCAAACCAAAATACCACAGGACCAAGGTAAGTGGATTTTCATCCTCCAACACTGAAAATTCTCCATACAATTCACACTCATCAAAAGTAAATTTGATAGTTAAAGGGTAAAATATTTTTCTTTCATTTTTCTTCAACGCCTCCATCTCCAATACATACCTCTAAAAAAACCTCTCACCACCTTTATCTAACAGCATTAAAATGGTAGGGGGATTCAATAGAAGGGAGACTATAAACATTAAGAGAATTGGGAAGCACCCTCAGGTTATGGAGATCTTCCAAAATCACCAATGTCTAGGGTTCTTTGAGGTATTGAAAGGTTCTGATGATGAAATATATAAATAATTTGTAGTGCCTCTGCAGTCACATTTAGAAGAGAGAGCCACCACTATGATGAGAGGACTAGCCATCACTCTATCTCCTAAGCTCATAAGCAGAGTTACCACCTTTCCCTTAGGATTCAAATGGGTAAAGGAAAGAATGCCTAGCACTACATCCAAAAATTATTTCTTCCTACCGGAAGAGTATTATATTGAAGATAAAAATCATGTGAGGAGAGAGAGGTTTCCATACCCCTGGGATGAAGTTGCCTTCCACATCATGAAATTCATCTCTTGTGAAGGAAAATTGAGTGTGGTCTATGGATATCATTTAATATTATTAAATTAACTTAGTTTCCAAAGAGAGCTTCCACTTGAATAGAGAATAAGTTTCCCTCACTTCCTCCTAAACTCCATCATTGACATGAGCCATAAAGTGAGACAAAGGAAATATAAGCACTTGACCCATCATGGCCTAATAAAATTAATTGTAAACGATTCTTTTATAAGACTAAACCTACGTGTATCCTGGAATTCTTTCATAGACATGGATAGGGAAGCCTTTATAGATACCCAAACAGGGAAAACATCTACTTCTAGCCCTAGAGAAGAAGAATTATAAGAGGAAGTATAAGAGGAAGAAGAGGAAAAAAATAGAGAAGAAGAGGAAGAAATGGAAATCGAGATAGAAAACATCGAGACAACAAAAAGAGAGCAAGAAGAATCTGAGGGAAAGGAGGAAGAAAAGACTAGGGAAAAAGAAGATGTGGACTCTATCTTAGGCCATGAAACCTCCCCTAAAGGCACAAGCATGTCACCTGACATCAAAAATCAAGAGGTACCTACCACTCTAGCTAATTTGAGCACACCTGTCAAAAAAAGAAAGAAAGAGGAAGACACCTATGTACTTCAGAACTAGAAGAGTTAGAGGGTGAGACATGGAAAACCAAAAACTCCCACCAAGAGCCCTATCACCATTCAAGAATCCCCAAAGAATGAGGGAGAAATAATATTAGAGGAAGGAAGGGTGAAAGAAGTCACTTCACCCATAATGACCCTTATAACATATATCATAAGACATTAAGCGAGATTGGAAACCCATACACCTCATGCAACCTCCACAAACCCTCCAAGGAAGGAAAAGAGTGAAAAACAAGGAGAAGAGGGCCTTCAGCAAGAAAAATAGATTTTTCTACAGGAAAATATAGCAAGCATAGATTCAGAGAAAAATTTCTTCGTTGATTAGGAAAAGAAAACCACAGAAGGGCAAGAGGTCAAAGAAGTTGAGGGCAAGAAAGAAGAGGAAGAACATGGCAAAAAAGAGGGAGGAAAAGATGATAAAGAAGATGAAAACTCACCAAAATCAAATCCCAAAGATTTTGCAATGGTTCCAAACCCTACCCCTCAACCCAATCTCAGCTCTTACTACATATACATTGAGGGGGGTAGATTAATTCCTCAAAAATTCATAATTCCTTTGATTTATTATTTGCGGTAAAAGAGGGCACACACTCAGCATTGGGTGAATATATCCACATCTAAAGGAGTGTATGACATAGGGGTCATGTAAGGAAAATTAGATACGTTAGGGAAGGATTGATCTGATGTCATGATCAGAGAGTGAGTTTTGAAGGAACAACTTCAGAAATCACATGCAGAGAATGTAGCACTACAAGAGAAGCTTTAGTAAAATGGTAAAAAAATGGCCACCATAGCATATGTGTGCATGGAAGCCATTCAACACAGGTATCCTTCATATTCATATGCAGTTTACCTTAAGGAGCATTGGATCCTCTTTCAAATTAAAACTTTAGCCTCCCATGGATCCCTATCTTTCCAAATTTATAGATAATTCATTGATTTCTACAATCAATCTAGCATGGTTGGCAAGGAAAAAATTATAGAGTTATATATTCATAACCTTGTGTTAATAGATTTAAATATTTGGGACCCCAATCCTAGGATGGGGGATATGAAATTAATGGCATTGGCATCATGGATGGTGAATCAGGAGATAAGAGCATAAGAGATGAGGAGGGTTATGAGAAGAGAAAACAAAGAACCCTTACACATTAGGGCATAATTTTTCAGCCCTAGAGGTGTCATCAATAACCATTTGAATATTGAAAAGGATCCTCAACTAGCTGAAAGATAACTCCATACACAAGCTCAGCAATGGCCTACTTTGATGATGTTTCTAGGTTGTTGGGATATGAGTGCATTATGGCTAGCCAAAGAAGATGGACCATCCTCCCTCACAGCCTTAGAAACATAGAGTACCATACACCAAAAATATTGAGGGGTGCCTTGGAGAGAGCACCATTGTACAAGAGGGCTAATCACACCAAAAATATTCAGTGACTTGGTCTAAAGCTTAGTCCACCATCGTTGTTGGGGCTAAGTGATGGGAAGGACCAAGATGAGAAGAACACAAAATATGAGGAAGAAGAAAAGAATGATGGGTTTCACCCTCCTAAAGGGAATTCCACACTTCTTCCTTGGGAAGTTAGAGGGTCAATCAAATCCCTAAAGGAAATACAGAAGGAGGATTAGTTTCTCAGAGGATGAGCAACCATTTAGTAGGGGGGTGATGATGAGCTCCATCATTAGGTATATTTTAAGAGGTTAATGGTCACCTTTTTTCCTTACTAAGTCTCTTTTTCTTGAATTTTAATTATATTATGGTCTTATAGTGCTAGTGTAGGTGGTGATTGAGGCTAACATACTTCTAGTACCTAACGTAAGGTTAAATGCAGGAAAACCATGAAGATATGGCACTTTTGTGGAGATTTTGTCATAAAAAATCAGAGTAGACATCAACGAGAAACTTTAGGGGGTGTCCACCCTCCTTAACTCCCAAAGGCAGCCAAGGGATCCTCGATATTCCCTCTAACAACTCAAAATCAAAGACAGCCAAGCAAACACAAGATCAAGTGCACTGAAGCCGCACTTCACTTGGAGTCAAGTGGAATCATCACCTATTTTCTAGGGAGATGTTGGTAGCTACCCTTTAGGTTAAATAGAGATAAGAAAGAGCTCATTATGATTCGAACTTTGGAGAAAGCAATTAGGCCCTTTTCTCTTGTAATAAGTTTTTCAAGACTTTTATATTGATGTAGTGAGACTATCTTTTGAAATTAAATGAGTATTAAAACTTTTCCTTACAGATCTAGTTTCATAGAGCTAGGCTTGTGGGTTAGGGCACAATCCATGTGCCTTAGCCTCTATTGTGTAATCATTCTTTACTTTCATTTCATTTAGCTAGTTTTTCTTATGAATATCTAGTTAGTTTATTGGTCTTTCCATTTACTATTTTTAGTTTGCTTCCATTTATCTTTCGTTGTAGATTTAGTTTTCTTACATGAGTGGTAGAATAGGTGATCACTTCATAAAATTGTGAGTCAAGCCTCCCCCTCTCATCTCTATCAATAGAGATTGAGGAGGGTATACCTTCCCCACTAACCAAAAATTCTTCTTAGTTTATGATTTCTTGGAATGAATAAGACTAGTTGTTTTGATTCCATGAATATGTTTAGTATGTTGTGGTAGATCTATGTTTGTAGATTAGAGTAGATTTGCTTTAAAAATTCAAGTCATATTTTCCATTATCTTTATAATGAATATTTTCATTTTTATTGCATGAATAGGTAGTTTGATTGCAACTACAGGTAGAAAAACCAAGGAGAATTTCACCAACAGCTCCAACTTCATCTATCAACTTGCATCAGCCCTTTGTTCATGAAAATCACCATTAGCCCTGTTTTTAGATTTTTTATCCCTACACTGTGAGCAAAACCTAGGGGTGAAAGACAGGCATCCAAAGAGGTTCTGAGCTTGGCCAAGGGGTGGGGTACCTTGCACTCATCCTCATCCACCTTCACACCACGTTACATAACCTTTTTCTACCTACTTTTGGCCTCGTATTTCCCTCAGAATTTTTCGTGTAGCAATTGAGGACTTACGTGTAGTACTACAGGAAACCTATAGAAGCACTTGAAATAGAACCCGTGGACCTCTCCTTAAGCCAAAAAACCACCATCACCATATTCTAAACCTGCAAAAACCACTCATACACTTCCAGCCTTGACCCCATGTGTTCAAGCCCTCCATAATCCACCTTAGGACTTTCTTCTCCTAGCTGCAAAACAACACATTTTCAAGCATAGTTAGGTCATGAATAGTTGCATGAATAAAATCATGATAGCTAAAGCATAGGGTAAGTAGAGTTTGTTTAGCCATTTGGGCCAACAAAGTGTGATTATATTATTTTCCCTTATGCCATTTCAATTCAGCAATTTACTTCATGCAAGATACGTAGGTTGCTTTTCAATTCTTATCATAGTCTAATAAGTAGATTTATTTCATTGCAGAATAGTTAGATGTACTTATTTTCTGTAGTATAGTTCTATACTTAGTGATATTTCCATGGATTTGAATCATTTGTAACCCTAGGCATAATTTCAGAAGTGTGGCAAACTTCACCTAGAAACCCTAGAAGTAGCACCCTTTCGTAAAGCTCATAAGTGGATGACATGAGTAAAATGCATCTGCTATGTATATGGCACTGTCACCTACAATTTTGTACAAATGTCAGGTTGATAAATGAAATTAGGGCGACCTCTGGGATTTGCAGCATACTTGGTGCAATACCAGGGTTCACCAATTATTAATTCCATAATTGATATAATTAGTTATATATTTAATTTCAGGTTGTTACAATTAGGCTCTAAGTGGATTGTAAAAATATATGTTAATAATATATATTACCTTAATAATTTTCAATTAAAATCCTTGGTTGGTTTTTAAATCGCGCATTCTTTGTTCTTTTCAAACAATATAGTTTTTTTCCATGAGTTTAGTCCAATGCTTACACATTTTCTATTATAACATCGACACCTTGTATCTTCTTTCTTTTTAGCCAATATCCCATATTTGTGGGAGGATAACATTGTATATGTTTTAATACTAACCATTTTATAGCTATTTTCCTGAAATGATGTGGGATATATTGTAGCTTCTTATGGGCTCCTCCCTTGATGCTTTTTTTGGGAAGTGTCTTGGTTTTTCAGTTTGCGTGTCAAGATTTTTTTATAAGGTAAATTATGATTGATGGGATTCGAAAATGCATACCCCATGGAATGAAAACCTAGATATTGGGGCATTCGAGCCAATTTTTTTTTTTAACAAAGGAAGCCCCAATATTATAATAAAAGAACCAAGAGCCTCTATTTTTGACCTAACAAGATCTAGCTACAAAATATTTTTCCTAATTAGGGAGAGTGCATCGCTTGCAAAGTGTTGAGAACCATACACCAATAACACCTATTGGGCATGAAGTCAAACCTCACGTCTGAAAGCTAAACTACGAAATTACTCAAAACCAGTTTTAACTAGGATTGCTTCCATTATTCACAATCTGAAAACTGAAATGAAAAATTGTAAATGAAAATAAAATTGTCAACCCCTAAGCTTATTTACGTACATATACTATCTATATACATAGCAAAATTGCTCAAGTGAAATATGAATATTAGGGATAGCAACCTAACATATGAGTGCTCAACCTTATGCCATTGTGTTACTGAAACTCAAATATTAAAATAACCTTGCACCACATTAAATTTTTACGCATAAGATTTAATACATACCCTAGAATTGATACATACTGTTGACCAAAGAAATTTTTCGTATAGTCAGCCATTGGGTCATAGAACCGATGATAAAAAAATTTGCGTCTTCCTCACTTTCTTCAATAGTTTCTAGATAGGAATATTTTTGCAATGGGCAACCACAAACATTGCTTGGATCTTTAACTTCAGGTTTTTTTTTAATAGGTTGTTGTTATTCATCTTCTTTCAATTTTCCTGTAAGAAAAAACATCTTGGAAATATGAAAAAAAATATTCCTACTTTGAACTATAGGTATCATAAATTAGAGAATCTATTGAACATTTGAAACCTCATCTAAAATATAAATATCATAAATAGGAGCACCAAAAAAATATATGAGATAAGACCTCTAAGGTTTTTTCTACGAATCAATCAATTCTTATTTTCTTGGAGTCAAATTATCAAAAAAAAATTCATGGACTGCCATTCTTAAACCCAGAAAAATAACACCCAAGTTGAAGTAGATATGTTAAGGTATACAAATAATTGTTGAATCTTGTCACCTTCAAGAATCAAATTCAAATTTTAGTAAACCCTAGGGAAAAAAATTCTAATTCGTTCACCGATAACAACACCAATTTGATGTTTTTTCCCTGGAGATAGTTCTTGGATGTGGGGGAATCATTTCCTGAGACATATCAATATTAATGAAATTTTTTTATAATCTGCAGGTAGAGGGACATGCCATGAGGGCTTGCAACAAAGCTTCTAATTCTTGAAACCTAGCCTCCAAAATAGAATGAACATAAAATTATGAGGGTTGCAAGGTCTTAGATTAATAGAGTGGTTTGAAGAGAAATAAAGAGGAAAAAGTTAATCCAGGAAATTAAGAAACTAAAACTAAAATTCTACATAAAGAATCATGACAGATTGTGAAAATGTTGATAAGTTCATGAATGTGGAGCTCTTCATTAAGGGTTTCAAGATTAACTAACATGAGTAAAATTAAGTAAATTCATCAAAAATTAAAATGAAACAACAAGTCTCATCGCATACGGTACAAGAGAGAAAAAACATAGATGAGTGTTGAAGCACAAGAGAAAAATAGTGCCTACAATTAACCCCAATGTGGAATCAAAACTGCTTCATATTTTGATTTTACAGAGATTTTCTGATTAAAAAGGATTCATGACTCCAAAACTCTGAACCCTTTTCTATTGTAACTTTCCCAATTTTTTTTGCTACCCCTAACCTAACTAACTAACCGTCAAAATAGAATTAGTTTAAAAACTCACTCTTCACTTGGTTACAAAAATGTTTTAAAGAGTCATAAAAATTGTTTTACCCGAATTCTTTCAAAATTACAAATGATATATGTGTGTGTGTGTGTGTGTGTGTGTGTGTGTGTGTGTGTGTGTGTATTTATTTATTTATTTATTTATTTATTTTGAAAGGTTATCCTTTTAATAAACAAAGCTTGGTCCCCTTTTAAAATATTCACAATGCATACATATATATGGGGCCCATTTCTTTGTCTCTATGCAAAGGATAGAGTAGACTTGGAGGGTTTTGGAAATTGGTGCAGGGGTCCTAACTATTGTCAAACATGTATCATAAAAATTTTGTGGTTTCAAAAAACGAAAAACCACCTTTGGGAGCACCTTTGGAAGATTTTGGAAAGGAGAGGAGGTAATGTTCGTAGGAATTCTCGCCATTGATTTCTAGATAAGAGGTTTTGTAATAATTGTTCTTCGACATCACAGAAATAATTAAATGTTGTTTAGCTATGAGTCGTTGGATATCGCTGATCTGGGCATGATAATTGTGGGCAATCAATTTGTTATGGCACTTGCATTCCATCTCCTCTAGAAACTTACTCTAGAAATAATTCTCTAACTATTTGTGATGATTTTTTTCCTTTCACGTATAATATATGAGCCTTCGATTCCTTAAATACCAGGATAATTTCTAGATATATGTGCCAATTAAATATGTAATAGCTCTATTTTTTTCATGTTGCTCAAGCACTCAATCTTTTATGCTCTAAATCTTCCAAGATCTCTTGATTTGAAGCACCTAAGCTCCATCGTTATTAGAATAATCTTTCTTCCAAGTTACGAGGCCATTTAAATGAACAATATTTATCTTCAAATAAAATGGGTAAATTTTTTTCTTTTGAAAAACTGCACATTTCTGATTTTTGTTGGCAATCCTATTTTGCTGAAAATAGAAGTATGGTTTAGATAGATATGATTGATCCTTATCTATTCTAGAATGAGATATTTGTGGATAGTTCATTGTCATTCTCCATAGAAAATTTTGAAACAAATTTTTATTATAAATTTGTCTTCTTATGCAATATAAATGTGGGTGAATTAGTGTGAAAAATGTCCATCCTCTAGCATTGGTGTACTCTCAAAACCAACACTTCTTTCCTATAGCCTAAATTTACAAGAATCATAGTTTGGCCCTATAATTTGTCAAAATACTGGGGCTTCCCATGACCTTTCTTGATATTTACGGACATCTCCAAGATACGGTCTATGAAGTTATATTTTCCATGACCGACGTGAGCAATGATAAAAAAATTTTCCTTATGAGCACTAGTGGGTGCTTCTTTAAATCTATTGCCTGTGAATTTGTAAAAAGTGACCATCTTGATAATGAAAATGAGTGAAATTTAAGTATTCTCCTTGAATATGACACCCTTCTAAGAGGAACCCATACTTGTTGGTACCCTATGAATTTCTGCAAGGGGCTTTTAAGGCCATGTGAAATAGAGTGTTGACAATTCCCCTATCACTGACCCACATAAATATTGACTCCAAATATCAATGATACAAATTCCATTCCACTTAATTACACTAGTAATATGTCCAATTTAATAGATTGTACACAAACTTTGGCCCCTTAGAATCCTGCTTCAAAATGGAATCACGTAGAGCATCATCCGCATAATTAGGCACTAAGTGGAGTTTCAACATATATCTCAAGAAAATATATTACCTTAATACTTTTTATTGAGCTCTTTGGTTGTTTTTTAAATCTCCCTTTCTTTGTTCTTTTTAAACACTAGTTTTTTGTCCATGAGTTTGGTCCAACACTTACACATTTTCTATTATGACATCGTCACCTTGTTTGTGCTTACTTTGAAACCAATATCCCATATTTGTATGAGGTTGATGTTGTATAACTTTTTATACTAACCATTTCACATGCATGTTCCCAACATGATGTGGGATTTATTGTAGCTTCTTATGCGCTCCTACCTTGATGCTTTGTCTGGGCATTGTCTTGTTTTGTTTGTTTGTGTATCAAGCTTGTTTTTAAGGTAAATTATGATTGATGGGATCTGAAAATGCATACCCCATGGAATGAAAAGCCAAAGTTTGGGGCCTTTGATGTTAAATTTTATTAGGGCTATATTGTTCTTTGTTTTGATGATTGCATTTCTTTATTAACACATTACGTTTACCCCATAACATCATATCATTATTCATATTTACATCATTATTATACAACATATGAAACTATGTAGAAATAAAAATATCATCATCAACAACACATCGAAACATAAAGGAACAATAGAAGAAAATCATTCACACATAGAAACACCAGGATTGGTAGGAGATCAGGTCAAAACCCACTATAGGGAAAACCCTTTCAAATTTTTCTTCTTATTATATCGTCATGAAATGATTTAGCAGAAGAGAGTACAATGATTCATATCTTCATCCATACAAATATTCACCCTAAAAATGAGATGTGAGCTTTGAACCCTGCAATTTCACCTCAGAGCGAAAATCTTCCTTCGCGGATGAGCCTCAGACCTATACAAGCCAAAAATCAAGATAAAAGGGTATCTCATAATGATTTCCAAATGAGGTAAAGGTCTATTGTATTAATAGCCTTCCAAGGGTCTTTACTTTTATTTAGGGACAACCTTATGAAATATGAATATGTGGTATTTTATTCATAAATACATTTTCCCTTATCCAATTTGAGTGATATATAGTTCGCTTTTGGTCCTGTCGAAAAGAGGAATTAAATGCAATAATTATATCCATTAATTTATCCTTCCAAAGTGGAATTTTATAATAGTTGCATATTTTAACACTCCCTTTCAACTAGGGAGAATTCCACCTACCAATATCTGACCATCGATCAACATGTCATTTTGTCATCATATCCTATCTAGACTCAAGTATCATCATGTATCATCACTGATCATCTTAATTAATCTCTTTCTTATTCTTGATTATCTCTTGATTGTCCCTACTCATATTCTAAACATTCTATAATCTAAAAGGAGAAGAATTTTTACATCGGAGGTGAGCTCTATCTACCACCCTCTGTCCAACAGACTACTACCTAGAATCTCTACCACCAGGTTACCACCCAGAAATATCTACCAGCAGGATACTACCCGAGAATATTGGCAGGGAGTCAGATCTACCACTCACATAAACATCAGAGACAATATCATCAAGGAGCATATCTTAATCTTGAACCACATCAGGGAGCATATATCAACCAAAAATTGCATGGGGGAACTACTACTACAACTCCATGTCGAGAAATAGGCTATGCAGTGGAGCTACTACTCAATCCATCCTATTTCTTATCGATATTCCCAGCAATTACCCTCAATAGTCATCTGGCAGAACACTTGCAACCTCATCTGAGCTTGGATGATATATAAGACTTACAAAGAGGTAAGGTTCACATGCCTCCAAGCCTCCTAAACTCGTTGGCCAAATGGGCGGGGGGGCGGGGCGACGCAATCCCAACAAGCCCATCTTGTGGTTATGATGCCAACTTGGGTATTATTTTCAAAGACCAAAATAGGGTTAGATAATACTCCAACCCAATTGGTAACAGATAAGGGTGATACCCTATATTATAGAGTTCCCTAAACCCTAGGAGACCTCTATCTCAATTCCCCACCCTAGGATCTTAGACAAGGGGGGAAGAGTTGGCTTCGTGTTCTCGATGAGTGATTCTCTCTGTAGATAAACAACATATCATCATACTCATTTCTAGATTTCATAATGTATCAATAAAAATTGTCTTTTGTTCATATATGACATCAAATTAAATATCATATTAGAAACAAATATACATATATATCATAAGAAGGATGCCATAATCCTCCTCCCATTCTCTCAATATTTGAAGGTATTTTTTTCGCAATTATGTATGGAATTCTATGCCAATCAGATCCCACTCTTTGTCATCACAATGTATCCATGTCACATTCATAACTTTCTCAAACATCTCTCCAAAGAGCTTCTTCATCCTACCTCATAGCTAGTCATGCTACAAATCATCGTACTTATCCTTAGTCTTGTTTAAGACAACATAATTCTCATCCCAAAACATCATGCCAAATATCATAATAAGGTAGTGCTTGTCAATAATAATCCTAAACATCATTAGTAAATCCATGTAGTAACATATCATAGTAATAATTTCAAAGATAAATCATCCCATGGAAATATCTCGAAGGGTTATTAGTGGCAACTCTATGTGTATGAAGCAAATAAATAATGAATTGACTCAGGCTATATGTACAACATATACATACATGTGTTCAATCGGAACATCATTGCTTCAATCATTTTTCAGTTTCCAAGTTAAGTACAACAATATCTCTTTACAACTTCAATCGGAGTGTCCAAGGATTTGCATTTCCACTTTCCAACGCTCCGTCAATAGCTTCACAATATACATTTTCTTTTCCCAACTTCATAAATCATGCCATGATTCATTATTTCAAGCTTGTGAACCCATATCCCTCTTAATTAGATCATATGGAGCTTATTACATGTCAATAGTATACCATCAACATATAAAACCAAAACCAAAATCAAAATCATATCTTGGAACACTTTTTAAGTAGAGTTTGCGAGCAACACATTATCCTAGCTTCACCAGATAATTATCAATGCGGACATATACAATGCTCTCTGCAATCATAACAAGTGATATTATCAAAGTTTATATGAAAAATAATAACTAATATCAAATCATCAATATCACAGTATCAGATTCTTTAGACCAGGTGACATGTAGAGATCTCGTGAAGTAATGAATTCTTCTATTTTCATTCCAGAAATTTTTCATGTAATTATAAAAAACAAGCTTCATCAAATCATCCTCATGATGATAATATCAGTAACTATATGAAAATGCATATACTAAGAATAATTTTCTTCCATTTTTGTGAGATTACATCATAATGGGTCACAATTGTCAATACTTCAACCATTATGCTAAGAATAAGGATGTTGATACAACACCATTATAGAAATCCAATATTAGTCATTCAAAGTCACTATGACCATATCACATTGTTATCAAGGAAAATCATCAGTCATCAAATAAAATCAGTATACATTATGTCAAACCCAAATTTTTCTATCATAGTGAGATCTATAGTCCCGAAACATATCGTAATTATCATGTCAATGTTCTAAGTCATTATCATGTCAAAACTCCAAGCAATGCTTATATATATCCATCAGTCAAGTCTATTCAAACTCTTCTATCATAAAATTCAAAGGTTACATTATACGCATGCCTTAGTCACATGAAACCACAAGTTCAATCTACATATTCATATTATAGTAAACATTCAAACTTCCCTTCTCATAGATATTTTAGTTATATTCTTCATGTCTCTTGGACTGACATTCTTCAGGTGAACATATGATTTTATGCACAAAACTTCATTTTTGTGTCTTACAAGCATAATCACACTCATAGTCCTTCCTCTATGTGATTAGGAGACTACGGTCGCACCCTTGACCTTACCTCTGTGCGGCTGAGAGGCTACAATTACGCTTGTAATTATGATTTTGTGCGACAGAGTCTTAGAGTAAGGGAAAAATTCTCTCTCCTCAGATCAAGAATTTGCTACAGCTCAATAATGTTAGATATTTTTCTATTCATGTCTATAAAAAATACTTCAACAGTAAAGAATATATAATTAAAATGATAATGGGAGTAATAATCTTATGGAGAGATTCTCCCTCTAAATGGTAATACACTTCACGCATCTTCATTCATGTCATCAACATGTCTATAATTTTATCATGCACCAACAAATCCGTTAGATCATAAAGTCATACTCTACCATATATTCATCATGATCATGTCATGTTATCAGCTACTTCATCATGGAATTATTACCTCAATATTTCATAAATGGTTAGTGTCACATAGCTTAATAGGAGTAAACTTCAAGACACATGATCACAAAATTACTTTCTGTCTAAACACATCTAAACAAAACCTTTGTCAGCAAAATATATTGAATATAAATCTCATTATTATACTTCTATCATCATGGCTACCGTGCTTTTCCCAAACAATATCAAAATTGTCAAGTTAGAATCAAGGTGTGAACCTTATTTATGGGATCAAGATATCCAAAATGATATATGTTAGCCAAACTTCAAGTATAATAGTATATAAAATATCAATATTAAGTAGCTTCATAGAATCAAGAAGTTCATCATGTTTAAGAAGTAAGATACTTGTTCAATACCAAGTGTACCATTTCATCATGAGAACCATGAATCAAAATTTCTTTTATATGTATGATACATTTGTGGAAGAGAAATTATCATCATACCTTAGGGCTTATCTTTCCATTCATATATCATGCATACCTTGTAATATTGAAATACCTGTTCACCTTCTTATTTTACATAGGAAACTTGTAGCACATTGTCACCTCTTTTTCACATGTCTCTTTACCTTTTGCAATGCTAGTTATTATCTTCCTACACTAGCCATGATCCTCAATATGGATCCACTTATCACAACTCATCAAGAGGTTAGAAGCATCCAAATACTCAAATATATATGAAGGAATCATACATAATAATAAAAGCAATAATAATATCTATAACTCTAAACAAAAACATCATAAATCGAAAAGTACTTATCTTCAATGAGAGGTGATCATCTCCATCTTGAACCAACCTATAAGAGCCATATATAGAAATGTTAGGATTCATATTTCAACCAAATCTATCAACAACTAGGCCTAATAGATATTATCTGATATAGGGATTCATCAAATCTATCACAAGTTCTTGAGAATATTTACTTTGACCATGTTAGGGTTTCTTTCAAACCCCAACCTTATAATATCCATCAAAATATAATACACAAATTGACTAAGGTTATCTTCAAACCATACAATTATTTTAGGTTTCCACCATCCTCTTCTTGCATCCTTCAACGATGTTATTATAGGGTAATCTTCTTGACAATCTGTTAACGAAACTCTGATACCATGTTAATTTTTCTTAGGGCTATATTGTGCCTTTCTTTTATAATTTCACGCATTCAGTAACACATTACATTTACCCTACAACATCATAAAACTATTCATATTTACATAATTATTCAGCATCATATGAAACTATTTAGAAAGAACAATAATATCATAATCAATGCATAACATAAAGCAAAAGTAGAAACAAATAATTCACACATAGAGTACACCAAGATTGGTCAGAGATCAAGGAAACACACACTATGGGGAAATTCCTTTCAAATGATTCTTCTTATTGGATTGTCATCAAATGATTCAAAAAAAGAGAGTACAATAATCCATATATTCATCCATACAATTATTCAATAAAAAAACTATACAATATCCATGAAATGAACCCAACAATGCTTATACTCAAAATCCTGATTCTGAAGCATGTAATGAACTGTCACTGTTTACGGTCCATTTTAAAACACTACGGAAACTGAGTGAAATATTTGGACAAATAAAATTCTATCATTTAGGTCTCGGTCGCATGGAGGAAGAGTCATGCATGCGACTATGAAGCTTCCATTCTCTTTTCAGCCTAGAAGTTAGCAACTATAGTCTGCAACCGAGATTATGAAACCCTAACTCCCAGTCGCATGAATGGATAGTTTTTCATTTGATTTCAAGGCTCCAATCACATATATGAGCTTCTCTAGATGAGAAACTATGGTCGACTTCTTCCTATTTTTTTCTAGCAACTGTGGTCCAAAACCCTAAAACTGAGATGTGAGCTTCAGACCCTCCAATTTCACATCAGAGTGAACTTGTTCCTTTGCGAACGAGCCTCAGAATTGTGCGAGCCAAAAACCAAGATATAAGAGTGTCTCGTAATGATGTCCAAATGAGGTAGAGGTTACTTGTTTTTATAGCCATCCAAGGTTGTCCAGTTTGATTTCGGGTCGACCTTATCAAATATCCACATTTGGGCTATTCTTCAATATACACTTTCTTTTATCTGATTTGAGTGATCTTTAGATCAATTTTGGTCCTCTCACAAAGAGGAATTTAATGCATCATTATATCCATCAAGTGAGATGTAGAAAGTGTAATTTGATTGTAGTTTCTTATTTTAACATTCGAGCCAAATTTTTATTCTATTTTTAAACAAAGGAAGGTTGTATATTTTAATAAAAGAACCAAGAGCCTTTATTTTTTATCTAGAAAGGTCCAACTACAACATATTGGATCTAATTGGGAATATATTTTTTCCTACAAAATTTTGAGAACTGTAAACTAGTAGCCTTTTTTGGGCATGAAGTCAAACCTCAAGTTTGAAAACTAAACTCTAAAATCCCTCAAAACTGGTTTCAACTTGGATTTCTTCCCTTATTTACCATTTGAAAACTGAACTGAAAAACTGTAACTGAAAATAAAATGATGAAACCTTGAGCTTATTTATGTATAGATACTATCTATATACATAGTTGAATTACTCAAGTTAAATCCACCTTCTAGTGATACCATCCCAACATCTGAGTGCTGGACCTTATCCCATTGTGCTGTTGAAACTCAGAAATTAACGTAGCCTTGCACCACATAAACTTTTTAGGAAAAATATTTAACACATACCCTAGAATTGATACATGCTACTTACCAAATAAATTTGTCATATAGTCAGCTACTGGGTCATAAAATTGATGAGAACAATTTACAGTTTCACCCTTGTTACACATCATTTTGTCACCATCCCTGCAATCCCTCATCCCGTACATTGGAGGACTATTCCCGTGACCTGTGAATACAAAAATGTCCTGAAAACACCTTGATGGTATCCTACTTCATAAGGACAAGAATTCCACTGAAGAACATTTTCTCTGAAAAACACTAAAAACCCATGTTTTGGCATTGGTGCGGGTAGCCAGTTCATCCCTCGCACCAATGGGGAAAATTCACACTAGTGGGCGCACCAGCTGGTGCTCTTTCCCTGTGTTTCACTTGCACCAAGACTATTAAGGAATTTTTTTTTAAAGATAAATGGCAAATGTTCGATTCTAACAACTTCAGAATGAATCATCAGAAAGAAGTTGGGTTGTTTTCCTCCAGATCTCCCTGATTAGGAAGTGGTTTTCCACCTCTCATGGAACCTTCCTAAGAGATAGGGCTCTATTCCATGATTATAGGGATCCCAACCTCCCTTCCTCCCTCTATAAAAGCCTGCCTTCTCCCTTTACAAGCTAGTTGAACGCTTGGAAGCTGAACATTTGGGAAGAACAGTATAGCTGAGTGACTATTGAGTGCAAAGCCAAGGAGAACCCCGTAAGAGAGAGAGCCTTGTCCAAATTCCCGACAAGCTTTGTGAGACACGCTCCGGTGGAAGCCCTGCCAAAGGAAGAACGCGACGTCGAAACTCGGTTGTAATATTTTTTTCACATTTTAATATATGCTCGAATACGTTATTGGTTCCACTGTTGTATTGCTTATCTGTGTAGTGTAATTTAGTTCAATCATTTCCGACTGGTTGATAGTTACATGTTTGAATTATTACATTGTATGCTGTTGTTTCTTCTCTGCATGTGTACAGGTGTCCAGACGCGGTGAGAGAAAGGGTTGTGATCTGTCAAGCTAGGAATAGGAAGCAGCGCTTCTTCTTCAACGACAACAACGTAGGAGTTGAGGTAGGCTATCTATTGTAGCTTTGTCTTTTGTAACTAGGAATCAGTATCGTAGCATGTTTTGATTGTTGCTAGACCCACTCTTGGGCTAGTGGGATCACCTCTATCCGCAAAGGGGATTTACCTCTCCAACAAATTGGTGACTCCACCGGGGATCAGTGGGAGTTGTTCCTTCCTCCATTGGTTTTTTTTTGGCTTTTCGTTTGGTTAGTCTGCTTTTCTGGTTCACCTTCCTTGGTGTTAAAGCCCTATTCAGCCCCCGTAAGACCAGATCCAGTCTCTGTTTGTCCATTTTCATCGTTTTTCTTGGGTAAACTCGATTGGCGCGGTTATCCCCCTGACATTTGTGCCAAATGGCACTTGTTTCTCATTAGGCACCCGCGCCATCCCTTGTTTCGCGTAGATTACAGCCAAACAGGCACGCCAACCTTGCTTGGTTTTAGGGTTTGCCTATTCTTGGGCTCTTTGAGCTTGAATTTTGGTCCTGGTTCATTTTTTCTGATTGATTGAGTGCTTTTAAGTCATTTTTTACTATGTTTAGCCCTTGTTGTCAGTTTTTCATTCTAGCCCTAGGGCTTCTAGGTGCTTCAGTGTGCCGAGCCTCCCGTGGGAGTTTCGGGTCTTTGCTTTCCCAGTCAACTTAGTTTTTTCTTCTTTGCATTCATCTTGCTGGATCCCATTGAATCATTGCATTTATTGAGTGATCGTTCTCTCTTTCGTTCAATTTCTCTTTGTGTTGCTCCAAGCCTAGATCACACGGTTTGTTTGAGTCTCTTTCGAGATTCTTCTTCATTTTGAGGGATTTCGTCATCGGTTTGAGTCTTGATTGTGCTTATTTGAGTTGAGTGAATCTGTTTTGCTTCAGCTCTCTTCCTATCGTTCTCAAATTGGTGTTTTCATTAGTTTTTTCATTTATTTAGTGCATTTTCTCTAATATATTGAAAAATACAAAAACAAAATCTTTTGCATTTTGATTGGCATAGTGAAAATTGGAAACTTCTTCGTATTACTAGAATTATATAATTCTAGAGAAAAGTTTTCTAGTTTCATTAGCTTGCATTGAAAATAGTAGTGGATGTTTTTGTGTGTTCATTTTGCTATCATTTGAAAGCTCTCAACTCTCCTGTAGATATCTCTTCATTGAACAAAATTATATTTCGTGGCATGTAGTTTGCATCTAGAGGTTTTACGAGATCCAACATTTGATAGAGCCTTGAAATCGAAATGTAAACTGAAGATCAACTTTAAATTTACTGAATTAACCTAAGGCAACATTGAAACTTAACGGAACATCTAGTAGTCTAAGGTAGAGACGTGTTCTGGCGTCTTTAAGCCTAGTAGTTGTTTCTCGCCATCTGGCTACAAACAGTGCTAGTATGGACTTGTGCTCCCCTTACCATCGCATATATAAAGGGAGACCCCATTAGGTTGCAAATCCTTTATCTGTAGGAAGCTGAGTCTGCTGCCTTTTAACCGTGATACACCGAACACAGTATTCGGAGAGATTACCTGCACGTACGTTAAGTCCTTGGTTGATTTCTCTTTCATTTTTACCAAGGTGTATATGGAAGTTCACGGATATCTAGTACACCCATTTACCTAGATTACCAGAGCAGTCACTTTGATCTTTGCTGACTCTTTTAACTGAAAAGATCATCGATCTCTTGTCCTTTCAAGCTCGTGTCCAACCTGAAAGCGATAGAGTCACCTTTTGCCTATTTCTCGACTCTTAAAATATGAAACAACGGATTCTGGTTTCAGTGTCTTAAAAATTAATCGCCCACGAAATATTCCTGGTTAGAATTTTTGTCCTTAGTGTTTTATTTCAAGGTCATTTCCAATTGCAACTTTTCCAGAGTTTTCCAATCAAGGAGTCCCCTCTAAAGGGGGTCTTGGTCCTTTTCCTACTTTAGGAAATATTGGTGTTGGCCACATTATCCCTCCCTAGGTTAACTGTTGGGTTTCCTGTTTGGTTGTTTTCAACCTATGGTCTCAAGTGTTCCGGCTACCATACCATCAACTCCTCCGCCTGAGAAATGCCATGTTGCTTCGAAGATGGACCTCTCCCCTTCTTCACCTGTTTCTTCATCTGCATCTCCTACTTCACCTAGTAAAAGTTTGGATTCTAGTACCCAGATGGCTAAGAATAAGAAGAAGACAAATAAGCGAGAGGCTAATTCTGCAGTTGTTGCTTGTAAAAAACCTGCTCTCAATGAACCTTCCAAACCTCCATGGAAATTTAAGTTCCCTTGCATGTTGTGCCAGGGAAACCATCTTATTTGAGATTGCCCTGGCATTCCCAAGGTAATCGAAGTATGGTCCAACGTTCATCTGTCGTTGCCTTTAGGTTCTGGGAGTCAGGTTGGGGGCACGTCTTCAGCTAGTGCTGGTAAGACTCCTAAGAAGTAGGGTAAGATCACCAATCCCTGTAAGTTGTGTGAAGGGAATCATGTGATTCACCTTTTTCCATATATGGATGAAGCCAAGAGAGTTTTGGACAACTCGACTGCTTCTCCACCATGCCTTCCGACTAGTTACAAGCAGCTTTCTTTGAATCCTTCACCATCTGATTCAAGGATCAGTTAAGAGTCATCCTTGCTTGATCCCGCTCCCTTGAAAATTCACCATCATGAATCCATCCCTGACCAACCATTGGTCGTGGGATCAGTTGAGCTGGCCCCGTCTACGGTGCACTAGGTCTTTAACGTTGAGAGTGGCTCTCATATCCCACATGTTCTTCTTATTTCTTTGGATTCCTCAAACTTGGAGAAAGATTATCCTGTCCCTATACCTCAAGAAGCTGATCCTCCACCTCCAAGACATATTCTGGCCACCCCCTACACTCGACATTAGTGCCGCCCAACGAGCCATCTATGGCTCCCTCAGTGGTGGATCTGGGACTATGGCCTCCTAGCGCTAGAATATAGGTAGTCATTCCAGGAAGAATGACACCAAAATTGATCCATATCCAAACTATTTTAGTTTGGTCTATTTTCATTTTGTGAGTTGCTACTTGATATTCATTATTACAGCCTCCACCCAGTTGAAAATGGTGGGGCTCATGCACTCCGAAGAAAGCAGCATTTGTGTCTTGGTGGCTTCGTGCGGTGCCTGTGACCCTGCACCCCGCGTAATGGTGTGTAGAACTAAACTAAGTGCTAGATCGGGGACATTATGAATGTCCACCTTGCCAATTCATGTTCCCTTTCGTGCCCCTGGGCACACCCTGTTCATGACCATTGTCATGTTCTCTCCAGAAGACTGTGTACCAGTCAAAATAGGGATTCCACCTCTGCTTGACAATCCGGTGATGAAACATATGTCTGACACTTTGAGTTAAAGTTCTTGATCTCGAAGTTTGAACTTCTCTTGATCCTCGTCCTAGATACTGATCAGATACTACACTAGTTTGGGCTGAGCCCGGAGACACGGTGTCATAAAGAATTTCTTGAGCCCGCAATTTTTGAGAGCACTCATACAATGTTCATTCTCCATTTCCTGCTCATCTTCTTCACTGTGCTCTCTTTCCTTCCATTCAATTACCATTTTTTGTTTGTACCTTCATCAAATCAAACATAGGAGTGTTAGAACCTCCTCAAGTATTCAAAATTGCTTTTCATTGCTTCGTTTTTGATATTTTTTAGCCGGAATTTGCATGCACCATTGGCGTAGCTTTCTGGCTAACAATCGCGCCAGCTGGCGCGGCCTCTATATCAAACAAAGCGGATTGGCACGGCTTCATGCCTAGTACCAGCGCTAACTGTAGAGCCCTAAATTTTGAAATTCCCTCCCTAAAAGACCTCAAACCGTGATTAAATATAATGAAAGGAAACTTAAAAGATGGCTAATGAAAGCGGCTCTTACCTGAAAAAGATGGAATCCGGATTCATCCACTGGATTGTTCGCAATCGTCATCTCAATATTGCAAAGGAAATGGCTCACTATCGCTCTGCAAAGAGGTAAAAAAGTGAAAAGTGAATAAGTTTTTACTATTGGTAATATTTATAACTTTTCAAATCAAAATTAGGTTTAAAGACTTTTTTTCCGATATTTTATTATATTTTTGTCGAAAAATGGGTTTTACACTTGCTTTTTGTGTAGGGACAGAACTTCACGCAATTAGGACAAAGACACGAGTTGTATTTTATACTTTTTCGGACTCGGTAAAAACACGAAAAAATTCACTATTGGAGTCATCTTTCAGCTCTTTTCTGACTCTCTAAAACTGAAAAGATTGTCGAGTTGCTTGTCGTTTTGAACTCGTTCAATTGGCTACGAAAGGACATTACCCAATATACGTTTACCCCTTTTTCAGGTTGGGATGGATTATTTACAAAAAAGGAATACCCTAGCCTATCGTGACTAGGAGGTTCTCCCAGACACAGTTTTCTACCTTTTAAGATCTGAGGGACTATCTACGAAAAGGGACTGCTAGAGTTTTATTTTCCACTGTCTTTTCAAACTCTCTAAACATGAAAAGATGTCGAGTTCTTCCTTTTTCAGACTCGTTAAAAAATGATGACATCAGACTCCGTCGTAATGATGTTACTGGAGTTTCTCCTTCCTGGGGCTTGTAAAATTTACTAGGTTGGATTTTTCCGAAGGACAAACTTATATCGCAAGCATATGCTATCCCCTTCAATATTTTTTTCAAAAATAATTGGGATACTCGCCAGAAATGGTGGGGGAAAATCGAACCAGTATTATAGTCGTGTCGGCAGTATGTCGCTCTTGAACATGGCACTTGTCTGCATTCATGTCGGGTTGGGGACATCTCATCTCGTTATCTTCTTGCCTTCATGGGTTTGGGTAATATATTTTGACCGCTCATTTTCTCTTTGCCACGTCACCATGACCTCATATCCCTTGATGTCAAATACTGCCAAATATAGTGTCATGTCGCTGATATGTTCAAGAGAAGTTGGCCTTTGCAGTTTTCAACATCCCTCTGATTCTATGTTAGTCTTGATTCATAAACATTATATCCCTCTGTCTTGTGTTGATGATGTGGGAAAAATTATGGCCCACTTTCAATCAAAGTCACTTCCTATTGACTTCAGCTCATTATCCAGGAATTTGATCTAGAGACTCCCTTCAATTACCTTGGAGCCTGCATGCCTTAATGGCAGGTGCTTCGCATTCGATGCAAGGTTTTCATTATTGGCCTTCGATCGGATGATTCTGTGGGTGTTCGACGCCAGCTCACTGTTCACATTATGTGGATTGTACCTCTTGTACCTTGAGATCCATCGTCATTATTGGTGGTCCCTATCACGTCTGTTAACGGCTTTCATTATTGGCTGGTAATCAGACGATGTTCTTGCATGTTCGACTTCAGCTCACACATTTTCATGCTCGAACTTGTACTCTATTCAGGTCGAGATGGAGCGCAAGACCCTGGATTTTGTCTGATAAAAATCTAGGCTGTGGGTTTTTGTGGATTATTATGATTTGTTACATGACTCCTTTGATTGGATGGCTAGGACCATACCTGAGTCTACTTGTTGATCCTTATTTACTGGATGGTTGCATCCATACCTTGGATCCTGGTTATTGTACACTCTATTATGGATGGCTGCACCCATACCACTTATCATGTATCAGAGATATCAATTGTATTTGTATTCGCAGGTCTTCCAACGGCAGTGTTTTCAGTTTAACGCATTCTCATAAAGAATTTCACCCCTCCCTCTCTCTTGGACCTCATGCTTTAGGGGGCATCTGTTACATAGCATTTTGTCACCGTCCCTACAATCCCTCATCCTGTACATTTGAGGACTATTCTCGTGACTTGTGAATATTAAAATGTCTTGAAAACACCTTGATGGTATCCTTCTACATAAGGACAAGAATTCTCTTGAAGAACATTTCCTCTGAAAAACCCTAAAAACCCATGTTTTGGCATTAGCACAGGTAGCCATTTCATCCCTCGCGCCAATGGGGAAAATCCATAGTAGTGGGTGCACCAGCTGGAACTTTGTCATTGTGTTTCACTCGCGCAAAGCCTATTAAGGAATGTTTCTTAAAAATAAATGGCGGAAGTTTGATTCTAACAACTTCAAAATGAATCATCGGAAAGAATTTGGGTTGTTTGCCTCTGGATCTCCCTGATTAGGAAGTGGTTTTCCACCTCTCATGGAACCTTCCTAAGAGATAGGGCTCTATCCCATGATTATAGGGATCTCAACCTCCCTTCCTCCCTCTATAAAAGCCTACCTTCTCCCTTTAAAAGCTAGCTGAATGCTTGGAAGCTGAACATTTGGAAAGAAAACTATAGCTGAGCGACTATTGAGTGCAGAGCCAAGGAGAACCCCGTAAGAGAGAGAGCCTTGTCCAAATTCCCAACAAGATTTGTGAGACACGCTCCACTGGAAGCCCTGCCGAAGGAAGAACACGACATCGGAACTTAGTTGTAATATTTCTTTCATATTTTAATATATGCTCGACTACGTTATTGGTTCCACTATTGTATTGCTTATCTGTGTGATGCAATTTAGTTCAATCCTTTCTGATTGATTGATAGTTACATGTTTGAATTATTACTTTGTACGCCATCGTTTCTTCTCTGCATTTGTACAGGTGTTCGGATGCGGTGAGCGAAAGGATCGTGATCTGTCAAGCTAGGAATGGGAAGCAGCATTTCTTCTTCGACGATAGTAGCGTAGGACTTGAGGTAGGCTATCTATTGTAGCTTTGTCTTTTGTTACTAGGAATAGGTATCGTAGCGTTTTTTGTTTGTTGCCTAGACCCACTCTTGGGCTAGTGGGATCGCCTCTGTCCGCAGAGGGGATTTACCTCTTAAACAACCCTATTTTTACTAGTTTCCAAAAATTAATCTTTTAGTAAAGGGTAGGCACAAACATTTCTTGGATATTCAACTTTGGGCTTTACTTAAAGAGGATGGTGTTATCCATCTTCTTTCTATTTGATCGTAAGAAAAAATTCTTTGAAATCTGCAACAAAATATTCCTCCTCTGAACTATATCTTTCATAAATAGGAGAATATTAGAACAACCAAAACCCTCATCTAAAAGATAAATGTCATAAACAGGAGCAATAGAAAAATATACGAGATAGTAGAGTATGTATGCAACTCAATCAAATATTATTTTACTGGAATTAACTTACCCAAAAATTATGCAGGGTTTCCATCTTTAAATCCAAACAAAGAACACCCAAAGTGAAGTATATAGGTAAATCTATACAACCAACACTTGAGTCCTCTCACCTTCAAAAATCAACTCCAAATTTTATCAAACCATTAGGGGGAGTGTTGAGGTCTAAGATAGGCCTCCTAAAAAAATTATAAAATAATAGTGAAAATAATAAAATAAGTTTTGATTACATCATCAAATTTTGGAGAGAAAAAAGAAAAAACTATTTTTTCAACTCATATTTTCAACTTATCTCCCTATGGGTTTACTTAAATTTCAACGGGAATATTTATTGGATGCAGAATTTGATTCCTCATTCAAGGAGTACCCATGTTGTATACTTTCAATGGACCGTGCTATATGAAAAATGTTAAATACATGAAAAACGTGATTGCAATCACGTTTTTTCATGTATTTATCATTTTTCGTGTAGCAAAGTTCGTTAAAGGTATTCAACATGGGTACGAGTACTCCCACGCAAAATTTGGGTAAAACCTTAGGGACATAAGTTTCAAATTCAAGTTGAAAAAGTAGTTTTATTATTTTATTATTGTTTAATTTGTTTACTTTCTTACCCAAAAATGGTGAATCATCCCCCATGGTTGACATCATTAGGTTGAATAATATTGGTTCTTATAAATTTTATTTTAGTTGTAAATTTTTATTAGAAGGCCAATTTTAGACCTCAAAAGCTCTCTAATGATAGGGAAAAATATTCTAATCCTTTCCTCAGAAATGACACCAATTTTATGTTGCTTTCCTGGAGAAATCTCCTTTCTGTGGGGGAAACAGTGCCTGTGACATCTCAAGATTGATGAAATTTCTGTGGCAGGAGGGACAAGCCATGAGGGATTACAACAAAGCTTATAATTATGAAACCCTAGCCACCAAAATAGAATGGCCAAAAAACACTGAGAGTTGCAGGTTCTTGGATTAAAATATTGTTTAAATATAAATAAAGAAGATAGATTTAATCCAGATAATTAAGAATATGAAACTAAACTTTTGTAGAAAGAATCATGACAGACTGAGAAAATGTGAATGAGTTCCTGAATCTAGAGAGCTTCATTAAGGGTTTAAATATTAAATAACATGTGTAAATTAATTAAATTCATGAAAAAATAACATGAAACAACCAACTGCATCTCACACCATCCAAGAGAAAAAAAACATTGATGAATGTTGAATGACAAGAGAAAAATAGTGCTTGCAATTAACCCCAAAGATAGAATAAAAACTCACTCATATTCTTTGATTTCAAAGAGATTTTATGATTTTAATGAAGTCATGAAACTAACTCTTTGAACTCTTTTCCAATTTTATTTTCCCACTTTGATTTCCTACCCCATGCTAACTAAATAACAGTCAAAACAAAATCAGTTTAAGAACTGACTCTTGAGTTGGTTACAAAATTGTTTTTAACAATCATAAAAATTGTTTTGTTTAAAAGATATATAAATTGTATATATATCTTGAGTCTCTACCTTTATGCATAGGTTGGTGCTGAGTTGGAGGGTTGTGGAAAGTCATGTGCGGGTAGCAATTGTTGTCCTACATGCCTCAACAAAAATTGTGTGGTTTCTTAAAACCCAAAACTACCTCAAAGATGGCCTTTGGAAGTTTCTGGAAAGGAAAGGAGGTGGTGTCGGGATGAATTATGTACATTAATCTCGAGATGAGAGGTTTTCTAATAATTTTTCTCCAACATCACAATAGTCATTAATTTTTGTTGAGATATGAGCTATCAGATATCATTGACCTATGAATGAGTGTTGTGGATGATTGACTTCTTCTAGCACTTTCATTCCAGCTCGTCCTGCAACCTACTCTAGAAGTCATTCTCTAGGTATCCATAATGAGCTTGTTCCTTTCAGGTATATTCTATGACCCTATGACACCTTAAATACAATCATAATTTCTAGATATATGTGTAGTTTCATGCCGCTCAAGCAATCAAGGTTTTATGCTTTGAAACTTCGAAGCTCTCTTCCTTTCAAGCACATCAGCTTAATCAAGGTTTTATACTTTGAAGCTTCCAAGCTCACTTCCTTTCAAGCACATCAGCTCCATCAGTATTAGAATGAAAATTCTTCCAAGTTACCATGCCCTTTAAATGAATGTCATTTATCTTCAAATAAACTGGGTAAATATATTTCTTATGAAAAAATGTGTGTTTGTCATCTTGGTTTGGAATCCTATTTTGTTGACTGATAGAAGTATGGTTTAGATAGATATGATTGAATTTATCTATTCCAAGAGGACATATCTATGTATATTTCATTCTCATTCTCCACAACCAATTTTGAAATAACGTTAAACTCTAAATTTTTCTTCTTGGGAAATATAAATTTTGGGAAAATTAGTCTGAAAATTCATTGTCCTCTAGCATTGGTGTGCTCTCAAAACCAAGAGTAATTTCCTATAGTTGAAATTTTCAACCTTCATAGTTTGGCCCTGTAATTTTTCCAAATACTGAGCCTTCCCAGATCCTTTCTTCATAGTTCCAGTGAGCTCCAAGAGACAGTTTGCGAATGTAGATTTGTTGTGACTGATGTGAGCAATGATTATGAAGTTCCTTATGAGCTCCGTTGGGTACTTATTTAAATATATTGCTTGAGAATTTCTACAAAGCGATTGTCTGGATAATGAAAAGGAGTGAAATTTAAGTGTTCTCTCTTGAATATGACACTCTTCCAGAGGGCTCCTATAGCTTTTGGTACAATATGAATTGATGCAAGGGGCTTGCAATGTTGTGTGAAATAGAGTGTTTACAATTCCCCTATCCCTGGCCTGCATAAATATTCACTGCAAATATCAACCATACAAATTCCATTCTACTTAATTACATCAATAATATGTCATATTTAATAGATTGTAATACAAAATTTGGCACTGTTTGAATCTTGCTTCAAAATGGTGTTATGTAGACCACCATCTACACAATTAGTGAGTAACTGGATTTTCAACATATATCTCAAGAAAATATATTCCATTAATACTTTTCAATTAATATTTTTGGTTTCTTTTTAAATCAGCCTTTTCTATTATGACATCGGAACCTTTTATGTGCTCGCTTTGAAACCAATGTCCCATATTTGTGGGAGGATAATGTTGTATAAGTTTTTATACTAACCACTTCACACAAATTTTGTTGACATTATATGGGATTTATGGTAGCTGCTTATGGGTTGCTCCCTTGATGCTTTTTCTGGGCGTTGCCTTGGTTTCTCAGTTCAGGTGCCAAGCTTGTTTATAAGGTAAATTATGATTGATGGGCTCAGAAAATGTATACCCTATTGAATGAAAACTCAACCCAAAGATTAGGGTCTTCGAGATCAATTATTTTTTAAAACAAAGAAATTCTCAATTTTCTAATAAAAGAACCAAGAGCTTTTAATTTTTTACCTGAAACGATAAAACTACAACATATTGGCTCCAATTCACTATCTGAAAACCTCAAGGAAAAAAAATGTAATTGAAAATAAAATGCTCAACCCATGAACTTATTTATGTATATATCCTATCTATATGCGTAGCTAAATTCCTTAAGTGTAATCTACCTTCCAGCAATACCAACCCAACATCTAAGTGTTGGACCTTATGTCATTGTGTTGTTGAAACTCATAAATTAAAATAACCTTGCATCACATGAAATTTTCAAGAAGAATATTTATCGCATACTCTAGACTTGATACCGGTTTCTTACCAAATAAATTTTTCATATAGTCAGCTACTCGTTCATAAAACTGATGAGAAAAATTTGCAGAAGCCTCTCTTTCTTGAACAGTTTCCAGACCAGAACCTTTTTTCAAAGTGCAGGCACAAACATTGCTTGGCTCTTCATATTTGGGATTTTCTTGAAGAGGTTGTTGATGTCCATCTTCTTTCCATTTGATGGTGAGAAAAACTTATTATAGATATACAATAGAATATTCCTTCTTTAAACTATAGGTATCATAAATTGGAGAATATATTGAATAACTAAAACCTTCATCTGAAAGATAAATATCATAAATAGGAGCACGAGAAAAATATACAAGATAGGACCTCTGAGGGTTTCTATGCAGCTCAATCATCTCTTATTTTGTGGGAACGAAATTATTAGAAAAGAATGCAGGGGTTTCCATCTTTAAACCCGTAGAAAGAACACCCAAAGTGAAGTAGATAAGAAAATGTTTACAACCAATTGTTGAGTCTTGTAACCTTTTAAAATCAACTCCAAAATTTATAAAACCCCATGAAAAATTATTTTAATATGTTACCAACCAACGATGAAAATTTGATGTTGTTTCCCTGGACATGGTTTCTGGATGTGGGAGAATTAGTGCCCTAGACACCTCAAGATTGATGAAAAACTTTTGTAATATGTGGTCAGAGGACATGCCATGAGGGCATGAAGCAAAGCTTATAATTCTAAAACCATAGCCTCCAAAACATAATGGCCAGAAAAATATGAGGGTTGCGTGTTTTTGGATTAAAATAGTTGTTTGAAGATAAATAAAGAGGGAAAAGTTTAATCCAGGAAATTAACAATCTGAAACTAAACATTTGCAGAAAGAATCATGACAGATTAATAAAATGTAGATGTCAATACTAAGAAAATGTGGATGTGTTCTTGAATGTGGAGCAGCACTTCCTTAAGGGTTTCAAGATTAAATAACATGAATACAATTAAATATATTCATGAAAAATTAAGATGAAACAACTAATTACATCTTACATTGCTCAAGAGAGGAAAAACATAGATAATTGTCTAATCACAAGAGAAAAACAGTACGTACAATTAACCCCAAAAATGGAACCAAAAATTCTTCATATTCTTTGATTAAAAAGAGATTTTATGATTACAAGAGTGTTATGACTCCAACACTCTAAATCCTTTTCCAATGTAATTTTGGGACTTTTATTTCCAACCTCCAGCCCAACTAACTATAGTGTGATGGAGCTAAGTTGGAGGGTTGTGCAAAGTCATACGAGGGTCCCAAGTGTTCTCACATAGGCTTGAGAAAAAACCATTTTGTTTCATAAAACCAAAAACAACCTCCGGTATCACCTTTCGCAGTTTTTTGAAAGAAGAGGAGGTGATGTTGAGATGTTTTTTTTGTCGTTGATCTCCATATGAGAGGTTTTTTAACAATTGTTCTTGGACATCACAAAAGCCGCTAATTTTTTTTGAACTATGTGCTATCAGATATTGTTGATCTGGGCATGAGTATTGTGGATAGTCAATTTTTTTATGGTGCTTGCATTCCAACTCCACCAAAAACCTACTCTAGAATTCATTCCCTAGGTATTCGTGATGAGATCGCTCCTTTCACGTATAGTGTATAAGCCTATGACCCCTTCAATACCATCATACTTTCTAGATATATTTGCTAATTAAACATCTAATAGCCCAATTGTTTTTCATGTTTCCGAAGCACTCAAGATTTTGTGCTCTAAATATTCCAAGATCTCTTGATTTCAATCATTATTAGACTACTCATTATTCCAAGTTATCAGGTCATTTAAATGGGCAAATATTTTTCTTATGAAAAAGTGAGCATTTATTATTTTGGTTTGGAATCATCTTTTTTTTTTTTTTTGGAAAATAAAGGTATGGTTTAGATAGATATGATTGACCCTTATCTATTCTAAGATGATTTATTTGTTGATAGTTCATTCTCATTCTCCGAAACCAATTTTGAAAAAAAATATATACTATATATGTCTTCTTGTGATATATAAACGTGGGCGAGTTAGTGTGAAAATTGTCTATCCTATATCATTGGTGTGCTCTTAAAACCAACACAACTTTCCTATAGCTGAAATTTTCAAGCTTCATAGTTTGGCCCTGTAATTTTTCAAAATACTAGGGCTACCCATGTCCCTTCTTGATAGTTCCAGTGAGCTCAAAGATACGGTTCACAAATGTATATTTCTCGTGATAGACATGAGTAATAATCAAGAAGTTCATTACGAGCTTCAATGGGTACTACTTTAAATCTATTTCTTGTGAATTTTTACTGAGGAACCATCTCGATAATGAAAAGGAGTGAAATTTAAGTATTTTCGCTTGAAGATGACACTCTTCCATGAGGCTCCCATAGTTGTTTGTACCCTATGAATTTCTGAGAGGGGTTTGCAAGGCCATGTGAAATAGAGTGTTGGAAATTCCTCTATCACCGACACACATAAATATTGACTCGAAATATCAAGGATACAAATGTTATTCCACTTAATTACAGGAGTAATATGTCCAATTTAATAGATTGTAGCACAAACTTTGACCCCTTTGGATTCCTACTTCAAAATGGAGTTACGTAGAGAGTCATCTACACAATTAGGCACTAAGTGGGTTCTCAACATATATCTCAAGAATATATCTCACATTAATACTTTTCAATTAAGTTCTTGCTTGGTTTTTAAATCGACCTTTCTTTGTTCTTTTCAAACAATATAATTTTTTGTGCTTACACATTTTCTATCATGACATTGGCACCTTACATGTCCTTGATTTGAAACCAATATACCATATTTGTGGGAGGATAATGTTGTATAAGTTTTTATACTAACCATTTCACACACATTTCCCCAACATGATGTGGGATTTATTATAGCTTCTTATGGGCTCCTCCCTTGATGCTTTGTCTGGGCATTTTCTTCGTTTGTTAGTTGGTGTGTGAAGCTTGTTTGTAAGGTCAATTATGATTGATGGTCTCTGAAAATGCATTCCCCATCGAATGAAAACCCATAAATTGGGGCCTTTGGGAGCAATTTTTTTCTTAGACAAAGGAAGCCCCAATATTGTAATAAAAGTACAAAGAGACCTTTTTTTTTTAATTGGAAAGATCCAGCTACAACACCTGGGATATTTCTTCTTCCTCTGAGTACCCATAATTTTCTTTTTCTACTAAAGTAGGCCTATATACATCACTACTAGATGCATTTCTGTCTTCAAACCTTCACATAAAAATCTAGAAGATAAATGAAATGTATTTTTACATTTATGGTGGAGAAATAAGATACATTTTGAGAAACATGATATCTCTTGTGAGTTTTCTTCATCATCAACTCGAGAGTGATGGGAAACAACTTCCTTATTGGATGAAGTATCTTCAATATTTTGAGCATATTTCCTTTGAGGTTTTTTCTTCTTCTTCTTCTTCCTTCTCTTCTTTTCATTATTAGCATCCTTCAAATATTGAGGACCATTTTGTGATTAAAAGGGTCTTCTAACTTCTATTTAGGCACATTGTCATCTCCTCCATACAGACATCACAATATGTTCAAGAATTCATTTTCTGATTCACAATGCCTCACTTGATCACCATCTGGCTTTGATAGCCCTTTCATGATAATGTCCTTGGCTTTTCCATTCTACTTACTCTTTTCATCATTCACTGGGGAGAACCATATATCAACATCCAAATCCATTCTAAAATTCTAGAGTAAATATGCTTTTGCATTAAAAAATGGGACTCCTTCTGGTATATGCCAAGTTAGATTATACATTCTTTCCCTTTGATCTGCCTTCAAGAATTTAAGCTATTCCTAAATGAACTTGGCTGTAATAAAAATTGTTAGAAACAATGTTAATACTAATAAGGGGTGAATTAGTGTTAAGGCTAATTTAAACTTTTGTTCCAATTCATACTCAACATTCAACCTTGGAAATCATCCATATAATTATCAACAACATATCACGTCGTAGGAATATAAATTCAACACATAAATACATACACCGTGAGTAGCATACACATCAACACCAAGGTTTAATGTGGAAACCCTTATAGGAGAAAAAAGACCACTTTTTTTTTGTTATTTTATGTAATAATAATCTCATACTTTATTACATTATATTATTTGTGAGAAACCACTCATAGGAAGCACCAACTGCCTTCTGCACAGACATCATCAGCTTACCAAAAGCACCAACTTCATAGTTTTTTTGCAAGAACCAACTTCTAGGACGCACCAATCCCAAGGCTTCTCAAACAACCACTGAGATGGAAGCATCAACTGCCTGTATGTAGGCTCCAACCTACACTCACAAGAAAACTTACTTCTCACTATAATTTGTATCCACTCTACTTGTTATGAACTATCTTCTTCTTTGCAGCCTTCTATTTATGCAACACTCTATCCTCTGCTTACTTTTCACCAACACACTATCCTCATCTCAAAAACATTCACTAATACACAAACCTCATGGCACTTTGTCCACTTTACAACATCATACACTTTCACACAGATCTCTCTAATATTCGACCCTGTACTCTCTGCAACACAGACACTCATACTCATCCCTCTTCCTTTGGAACTATCAGCCTCTGTTTGCATATTAGGTACACTTTTTCTCTCTCTACAACATTATCACACATAATCAGATCTCCCCCCTTATCTCTCGAAGAAATTTTGCATGTCTCCGTTTTCTCAATGGAAATCCTAGGTTTTGTTTCACTACCTCACATGGAATTTTGTTGTCACCTTTTCCCTCCATACTCACTGGAATAATGTATCCCCATGGAAATCCATGTTGCATAGGATAGGATCACCAATTTACTTACACAACTGCAATAAGGCTCTCCATACTACTATTCCATCAAAGGATTGGCAACTACAACCACATTAAACACTAAGACTAGGCTTCTTAAATTTTTCTCGACTTTCACACTTAACTCTAAATGTATATGGGTACCATAGTAAGGCTATCCATTCTCCCTAATTTCCCATAGGGCTCAGATTGTACTTCAAGAATGGCTCTCTTGTTTTGTGATCAACACTCCTATTGAGAACCATATTTACCATTTAATTATTCTCAATGTGAAAGGAAGTATATACGAGGCATCTTTCAGTTCAAAAAAATCTTCATTAATTCCTTTGTGTTCAATAATATTCCTTGTTCTTAGGTCAAAAGATCTTTGAAGACTATGTCCAAACAGTGTCGACTCATCCATGGCTCTAGTTCATTGTAATTAAACATGTATTTAACAAATTTTCCTACAGTCGAAGACTTGCGATATTTTCCATTGTAAATAGCATGTAGGTTCTCAGTTTATTTAACATTAAAAAACACTACCAGTTGACGGGAAAAATTGTCCGGCCAACAGTAGGGGATCTCCCCGGTAGAAAGTCCCAATTAGACCTTGAACCGTTTGGAATAGGGATCTCGTCCAGGGTGTGGGTCCGGCTATCGCTTAAGCCACCTTCCCTTTGGTCTCAAAAGAACTCGATTGAACCTGTGGATACACACTTATTCACATAATACAAGATACATGGTTGATGCATTAAACACGTATATAACACTATGTGTAGCAAGACAAATAATAAAGCATACACACCGAAGGAGGTGTTGTTAACAACACATCTTTGGGGTTATGCTTGTAGGCTATTCTGACCACAAAAGAAAAATATCTTTATGGTGAGATGCCCCTTTACTTCCTGAAAGATAAAACGAAATGCTAATAAACAAATTCATTAACATCCATTAAGCAAGCAATCAGCCTGAACATCATTAACACAAATACATGAAACCATAATGCATGAATGATACCATTAAAGAGTGCAGTTTCATTAATCAAAAGATGTTTTGAAATTGTATATAAATACTCATAGTGTTCGCACAGCAAAACACATCATATCCAAAAGGAGTCTCTACAGGTATCTATATTCATATGCAAAAAGAGTGTTGTCTTCAAATACAATGTTGTATAGCTCTTGAGTCCCAAAAAAAAGGATCCTTTTACATTTTCCCCACAGGGAGTTTTATAGAACAAAACTTTCCCTTTGGGCTTCCTGACTCTTCGCATGCCTGCCTGTTGAGTTGCCTTGCGACCCGGAGGAAGACTGCGACCTGCGACCTAGCTGGTGAGTGCGACCTGCGACCTAGCTGGTGAGTGCGACCTGCAACCTAGCTGGGCGGTGTGACCTGCAACCTACTGCCAATGGGATATGAAGATGAGCGTGCAATTGTGAGGTCAGGGGCGTCAATCTGTTGTTCTTTGAGGAAGTCTTTCCAGGTCTGATACTCTGTTGTTATGGGAGAAACGAGAGGGACCTCTTCTTTCAACCGATGCATGCACTCCAAAGCATTTGGGACTAGAGTTTCCTTTTTCTGTGAGATATGGTTGGAAAGAGAGGCGAGCTTGGTGTAAAACCATACTGGTGTGACAAGAAACTGACCAGGTTTTCTCATGACGCTGCAAGATCAGGAGCGGCAGCAGCTTGCTTGATGGGCTACAGAAATGACTCGATCTCTTGATCTACTTTTTCCCAGGTTTTCTCCTCGTCCAATGCTCCCAGTGAAGGAATATGGTGAAGGTTATGCATCGAGTCGATGTCGCTGATCAGGTGTTCATATGCAGACATTACTTTGTCTAAATCCTTAGACAGCTTATCCTTGGACTGCATTTTCATTCAAATTTGGACTTTGGCATCTTGCGTATGAATCCAATCCTTCTTTGGAAAATTCTTAGGAGCCTGAGGGTACTGCACTGTCCCGTCCATCATTTTGTCCAAGGAAACTGACGCCTCCTTCAGCTGCTCATGTTTCTACTTAGTTTTCGCTCATGCTCTTACCAATGGGGCGACTGTTTGTTTTATGGTGAACATTTCCCCATACACTTTCCTCATGGTCGCCTCTAATACATCGCACTCCTTTAGAATGGAAAGAGGAACTTCATTGACAGGGGGATTTTTGCTTCGGAGTTATTGAACCTCCTCTTTCAATGCAGTCCTCTCTTGTTCTGCCTTTTTCTCCCACTGTTCTGCTTCCTGTAGTCTATTTTGTAGAGAAATTATCTCTCTACTCATTCTAGTCACATTTTCTTCCGTGGCCGCAACAAAAGCTGTGCCAGCTGATGCTATCATTACGGGATTAGTCCTATTACCAAGGACTATGTCTTTTCCGGTTGCGACCGTGGATGTGGCGGAAGGATTTTGCGCCAGGCTTCTTCTTTTCTCTTGTCGGATTTTGAAGGAGAATTAATCGAATGTGAGCCTGGTGAGGTCGAATACCTCCTCCTCTTGTCCCTGGGAGGAGCTCGCATCAGAGAGCGGGGCTCTTGTACTGACTAGAGGTACCTCAAGGGGAGATACCTCGATGTCTTCTAGCATTTCATCCTCTTCTTCTTTCTTCTTCCCTTTGTAGGCGTTCGGCTTCCGCCCTCTCATGTTCTTTCTTCTGCCTAAGCTCTGCTTCTGCTGCTGCTTCTATTTAGGCTTTCCTCTTCCGTTCGGCTTCTGTAGCTTGCTCTCCTTTCTTCTGGCGGTTGGCTTCTGCTTTGTCTAGCTCTTCCTTGAGTGCCTGTTCTACTGCAGCCTTCGCCTCTTTTTCCTCCTTTTCCTTCTTGACCTCCTCGGCCTGCTTCTTCTTTTGTTCTGCCTTTAGGCTCTTCTTGCGTTTATCCACGTCCTCTTTCATTTTATTTTCTCTCTCTTGCTGGGCTTTGGCCTCTATTTCTTTCTGTTGGGTAGAGGTACTATGCCCTGTACTGGTCCGAGGCTTTTTAGCTAGAGAGGAAGAAGCACCTCCTAATTTATGACTCCTTTCTTCCAAGGTTTGGTCATCCGGGTCTTCTTGGCCAGAGTCTGCCCCCGAAGCAAGTTGTCTATCTGCATTGTACCAGTTCCTTCTTTCATCTTCTCCTGGGCGTTCAACATGCTGATAGTTCCATTTGAATTTAGCCTTCTTGCAATGTTCAGGAACTATCCGCTCTGGGTCGTATGTTCGGTATTCTAAAGCCCTAAAGTGATAACTTTTCATCTCTCTCCCTCTGCCTCTACCTCTCTGAATTCTTTCAATGTGTATGCGCTGATAGTGAGGGGTAGCGCGGGCCATGGCTTCTTCTTACCTTTGGATAGGACCCTAGAGAAACCCGACGACATTTGGAAGCAGACCTCTTGCATGAGCACTTTGTCTCTAACAAAACGAGGCATAGCATGTGGTGCCCTGAACGAGCCAATGACTCGGATGAATGTATATTCGGTGAAAGGAAACCAATGCGCCACTTGGTTTAGCATCTCCCTAACTCGCCAAGACATGCAAGGGGCATCTTGGCCGAACAATTTTCTGTATAGAGTGGGGATGAATACTTGGGAGATTGGATCTATATATTTTTTATACCTAGATTCCCAAAACACCTTGGTTTGTAGATGAATTCCACAGGTCTCTGTGGGATCCCTGTTATGTTCCCATCCTTCAAAATGCAACCTCGAACAGACGGTGTCCAATAAATAAGAGGCCATATAGAATTCTGAAGGCATTCCTTCATTTGGTACCAATGCGGAGGATAAAATTGTATGCATGGAGGCCATCAATATGCTAGCCTAGTTGAAATGGGTGCCGTGCACTATGACATATTCCATGAGAGTTGCCCATGTGATGTTGAAGGTGGTGGCATCGGGGCGCCCGTACAATCTGCAAAGCATGGCAGATACTAATTTATATACCTTTCTCAGGCTCGCCACTGGATATTCCTGGTCTTTCTTGACCTTAAACTTTTCGGGATCCTCCCACCATTGCCTTATAGTGTCAACTACAAGAACTACATGAGCCTGGGCCCAATCTTCTGTGAATTCTTCTTCTCGCTCAGGAAAATATTAATAAACATGGGCATCTGAGCCTTTAAGCGTTGCGAAAGCCTTGCGGAAAAAGGAGGCAAGCAACGTCATATGTTTGAACCCTCATGATTTGCAGGGAAAGATAGAAGTTGCTTATATGATCCTCAGCCAAGGTGCCTTTCTCGGGATCAAACTTGGGGAGATCTTTCTTAGGGTTCCTAGGCAGGTCGTGGAGGGGGCCCAAAAGATCTAACGGGGACTGGGCCATCCAGGAAAGTGGTTGCACTCTCCTAGCCTGCTGGTGGTGCCTAATCTCAGGCTCGGATTCACTCCCCGTACCTGACACCGTTGCTTCTCCCTCATGGCGAGAGTGTTCGTCTTGATGTCTCTGATGGTTGGCCATGTTTCTAAGGTACCCCCAATTGTAAATAGGTGGCCTATTTGGGTTTGGGCGGCGGTGGTTGGCACGGTGTCCTTGGCCATGGCCTCTATCTCCTCTACCTCTAGTCCCACGGCCTCTATTTCCCTCACCTTCATTTCTGCGGGCTCTATTCCCCTCTCCTTCATTTTTGCGGGCTCTATTTCCCTCGCCTTCATTCCTTCGGGCTCTATTTCCCTCGCCATCATTCCCTCGGCCTCTATCTTCATCATCTTCCCCAGGTGGGGGAAGCACTTAGTTGTTGTTCTGTTGGGCCTGGTTGGGCTGAGGGTCAGGGAAAGGTTTAGTAATGCAAAAATCGTCTTCACCTATTTGGAGTTCAGGAATCGATTCGTTGTTCTGGATAGCAGTGGCAAGGTATTCAACCATGAGATTCACCAACTGAGGTATGGAACTCACTAGTGCACCATTACGAGTGAGGTTTTCAGTAGGGGTCCTATTATGGGTTAAGAAATTCATGATTGGGGCATATCGCAAATTCCTGATGATATTGCGGGTAGCTGGGCGCAAGGCTCTCAACTGTTCTCTAGTAATTTCATAATATGGAACCTCCTCCCCTGGGATATCTTCCAAAGGGGGAGGGATAGGATCGTCGTTTATGACCTCCCCATGGGGATTTTGTGATGGAATGTTGGTTGTATGCTGGGAGGATGCCATCAGGCCCTCCTTCTAGCGCCAATTCTGTTGACGGGAAAAATTGTCCAGCCAACAGTAGGGGATCTCCCCGGTAGAAAGTCCCAATCAGACCTTGAACCGTTTGGAATAGGGATCCCGTCCGGGGTGTGGGTCCGGCTACCGCTTAAGTCACCTTCCCTTTGGTCTCAAAAGAACTCGATCGAACCTGCGGAAACACACTTATTCACATGATACAAGATACATGGTTGATGCATTAGACACGTATATAACACTATGCGTAGCAAGACAAATAATAAAGCATACACGCTGAAGGAGGTGTTGTTAACAACACATATTTGGGGTTATGCTTGTAAGCTATTCTGACCACAAAAGAAAATTTTCTTTCTGGTGAGATGCCCCTTTACTTCCTGAAAGACAAAAAGAAATGCTAATAAACAAAGTCATTAACATCCATTAAGCAAGCAATCAGCCTAAACATCATTAACACAAATACAGGAAACCATAATGCATGAATGATTCCATTAAAGAGTGCAGTTTCATTAATCAAAAGATGTTTTGAAACTGTATAGAAATACTCATAGTGTTCGCACAGCAAAACACATCAGATCCAAAAGGAGTTTCTACAGGTATCTGTATTCATATGCAAAAATAGTGTTGTCTTCAAATTCAATGTTGTATATCTCTTGAGTCCCAAAAAAAAATATCCTTTTACATTTTCCCCACAGGGAGTTTTATAGAACAAAACTTACCCTTTGGGCTTCCTGACTCTTCGCCTGCCTGCCTGTTGAGTTGCCTTGCGACCCGAAGGGAGACTGCGACCTGCGACCTGGCTGGTGAGTGCGACCTGCGACCTGGCTGGGCGGTGCGACCTGTGACCTACTGCCACTGGGCTATGAAAATGAGCGCGCAATTGTGAGGTTAGGGGCGTCAATCTGTTGTTCTTTGAGGAAGTCTTTCCAGGTTTGATACTCTGTTGTCATGGGAGAAACGAGAGGGACCTCTTCTTTCAACCGATGCATGCACTCCAAAGAATTTGGGACTAGAGTTTCCTTTTTCTGTGAGATCTGGTTGGAAAGAGAGGCGAGCTTGGTGTAAATCCATACTGGCGTGACAAGAAACTGACCCAGGTTTTCTCATGACGCTGCAAGATCAGGAGCGGCAGCAGCTTGCTTGATGGGCTGCAGAAATGACTGGATCTCTTGATCTACTTGTTCCCAGGTTTTCTCCTCGTCCAATGCTCCCAGCAAAGGAATATGGTGAAGGTTATGCATCGATTCGATGCCGCTGATCAGGTATTCATATGCAGACATTACTTTGTCTAAATCCTTGGACAGCTTATCCTTGGACTGCATTTTCATACGAATTTGTACTTTGGCATCTTGCGTATGAATCCAATCCTTATTTGGAAAATGATCAGGAGCCTGAGGGTACTGCACTGTCCAGTCCATCATCCTGTCCAAGGAAATTGAGGCCTCCTTCAGCTGCTCATGTTTCTGCTTAGTTTCCGCTCGTGCTCTTACCAATGGGGCGACTGTTTGTTTTATGGTGAACATTTCCCCAAACACTTGCCTCATGGTCACCTCTAATACATCGCACTCCTTTAGAATGGCAAGCGGAACTTCATTGACAGGGGGAGTTTTTCTTCGGAGTTGTTGAACCTACTCATTCAATGCAATCCTCTCCTTTTCTTCCTTTTTCTCCTGGTGTTCTACTTCCTGTAGTCTATTTTGTAGAGAAACAATCTCTCTACTCATTCTAGTCACATTTTCTTCCGTGGCCGCAGCGAAAGTTGTGCCAGCTGATGCTATCATTACGGGATTATTCCTAGTATCAAGGACTATGTCTTTTCCGGTTGCGACCGTGGATGTGGCAGAAGGATTTTGGGCCAGGCTTCTTCTTTTCTCTTGTCGGATTTTGAAGGAGAATTGATTGAATGTGAGCCTGGTGAGGTCGAATACCTCCTCCTCTTGTCCCTGGGAGGAGCTGGCATCAGAGAGTGGGGCTCATGTACTGACTAGAGGTACCTCAAGGGGAGATACCTCGATGTCTTCTAGCATTTCATCCTCTTCTTCTTTCTTCTTCTTTTCCTCCTTTTCCCTTTGTAGGCGTTCGGCTTCCGCCCTCTCTTGTTCTTTCTTCTACCTGAGCTTTGCTTCTGCTGCTGCTTCAATTTCGGCTTTCCTCTTCCGTTCGGCTTCTACAGCTTGCTCTACTTTCTTCTGGCGGTCAACTTCTTCTTTGTCTAGCTCTTCCTTGAGTGCCCGCTCTGTTGCAGCCTTCGCCTCTTTTTCCTCCGTTTCCTTCTTGGCCTCCTCGGCCTACTTTTTCTTTTTTTATACATTTAGGCTCTTCTTGCGTTTATCCTCGTCCTCTTTCATTTTATTTTCTCTCTCTTGCTGGGCTTTGGCCTCTATTTCTTTCTGTTGGGTAGAGGTACTATGCCCTGTACTGGTCTGAGGCTTTTTAGCTAGAGATGAAGAAGCACCTCCTAATTTATGACTCCTTTCTTCCAAGGTTTGGTCATCCGGGTCTTCTTGGCCAGATTCTGCCCCCGGAGCAAGTTGTCTATCTGCATTGTACTAGTTCCTTCTTTCATCTTCTCCTGGGCGTTCAACATGCTGATAGTTCCATTTGAATTTATCCTTCTTGCAATGTTCAGGAACTATCCGCTCTGGGTCGTATGTTCGGTATTCTAAAGCCCTAAAGTGATAAATTTTCATCTCTTCTCCCTGTGCCTCTACCTCTCTGAAGTATTTCACTGTGTATGCACCGATAGTGAGGGGTAGCGCGGGCCACGGCTTCTTCTTACCTTTGGACAGGACCCTGGAGAAACCCGAGGACATTTGGAAGCAGAACTCTTGCATGAGCACTTTGTCTGTAATAAAACGAGGCATAGCATGTGTTGCTCTGAACGAGCCAAAGACTCAGATGAATGTATATTCGGCGAAAGGAAACCAATGCACCACTTGGCTTAGCGTCTCCCTGGCTCGCCAAGACATGCAAGGGGCGTCTTGGCCGAATAATTTTCTGTATAGAGCGGGGATGAATACTTGGGAGATTGGCTCTATATATTGTTTATACCTGGATTCCCAAAACACCTTGGTTTGTAGATGAATTGCACGGGTCTGTGTGGGATCCCAGTTACGTGCCCATCCTTCAAAATGCAACCTCGAACAGACGGCGTCCAATAAATAAGAGGCCATAGAGAATTCTGAAGGCATTCCTTCATCTGGTACCAATGCGGAGGATAAATTTGTATGCATGGAGGTCATCAATATGCTAGCCCAGTTGAAACGGGTGTCGTGCACTGTGACATATTCCATGAGAGTTTCCCATGTGCCATTGAAGGTGGTGGCATCGGGGCACCCGTACAATCTGCAAAGCATGGCAGCTACTAATTTATATACCTTTCTCAGGCTCGCCACTGGATATTCCTGGTCTTTCTTGACCTTAAACTTTTCGGGATCCTCCCACCATTGCCTTATAGTGTCAACTACAGGAACTGCATGAGCATTGGCCCAATATTCTGTGAATTCTTCTTCTCGCTCAGGCAAAGAGTAATAAACATGGGCATCTGAGCCTTTAAGCATTGTGAAAGCCTTGCCTTCGTTGTCTCTGATCACGAACTTCTTGGGATATGTTTTCTGTATAATCCAATCTATCACCTCTGGGCACGGGAATATGGCCGGGTGAGCACCTGCGAGATGTAGCTTGGATCTTTTAACCTGTAAGTATATTTCCCGATCTGGGAGGTCTTCTGGGAATTCCATTTTGGCGAACTCACTTGGTACCAACGCATGTTGTCCCCTTTGGAAATTGTGCAAAGAGTATCTTTGTATATCGGGGGTGGGGACATTGGCATGTCCATCTCCACATATTCCACTACCAAGTGCTTGTCTTTCTTCCGGGACACTGGAGGTCCCATGTTGCTGGAATCCGAGAGGACAAGTATACACTCCAAGTCTGCTTCAAATTCACCTGTCATATTCATGAAATATTCCCAAGATAAGAAAGACGCCATGATGATATAAGAACAATTACAGTTTATCAATTACTTCAACTGGGACACAGGAAAAACTGAATAAAGGGCCTACTGGATCGCGGGGTCGCAGATTGTAAGAAAATGGCCAAGTTACGACCTTGCGACTGGGTCGCTGGGTCGCAGGGTTGCAAATTTCGGGAAAAATCGAAAATGCGACCTTGCGACCTTGAGACTGGGTCGCGGGGTCGCTAAGTCACAGATTTCGAAAAATGGAAGGGATGCGACCTTGCGACCTTACGACTAGGTCGCGGGGTCGCAAGTTTCGAGAAACCGTGGAAATGCGACCTTGCGACCTGGCGACTAGGTCGCGAGGTCGCAAGTCGCACTAGGGCTTGCCGGGGGTTTTGGGTGCGCACGACGTGGGGTTGTTTTCCCTTTAACTTGAAAAATACAAGGCTAAATGGGTCCAGACATAGTCAAAGGATAGATTTTGGAGTAGGGAACAAGCCATGAGATGCTGGATAAGAAATTGTGATGAGTTGGGAAAGTGTGATGAAAACTGGAATCAGAAGAAAACCCTAAGAAATAAATGAAAACAATGGGTGAGGCAAATGACAATTTAAAGGCTGGGGAATGCAGAAATTTGGCAAGAATAATCAAAAAGGAAACAACAAGAGGAAAAACGGCAACTTACCCGGGAAAATCGCGCTCCAATCGACCTGTCACAGCCGTTTTTTTCTATCCGCCGCATATACGAAATGTGACTTAGCGACCTCCAATATATAAAAGGGTCACACTGCGGGCATTTAATGAGGTCGCAAGCTCGCATGTTGAGGTGATTCGAGGGGAATGCGACCTCGCGACCTTGCGACCTCATGGTCGCGGGGTCGCAGTTTTCCACAAATTTAGGATTTGCGACTCAGCGACTTAGTCTTCCTAACTTTTACATAACTTTTCTTTGTGCTCAAGGGGCTCCAAAAATTTGAAAAGTGGGGTTTTTTTGGAGGGTGTTGTAGAGGCTACAACAAATGGCGATTCATTGGACGAACTCAGAGTCTCTGTCGATGGTTAGCCTCGGAGGGGGGAGGGAGGGGCCTTCGCTAGTTTTTCCTTTTACCTTAATGTCAACACTGCCTAAACTTTTTGCACCTTGCAAGGTTTCTTGGCCTGCTGGCTCGTTCGGGTGCTGGTAAACCGAATTTCATTTCTTCATGTCTCAGGACCGAAAGGGTTGGAGAACTCCAGGCGGCTACAGGGTCCGGTACGATTATTTTGTCCTCATTGTGTTGCTCCGCTGCCAGCAAACCTCTCGGTCCTGGCGGAGTCACTGCCTAGGAATCGTGAACGTTGCTCCACTGCCAGCGAGCTTGGTTAGTACCCCGGCGGAGTCGTTACATCACCTCTCTGCGCAGGAAGCCTTTCTCAATCCTTTACCCTTTATTAGTGTGCTACTGCACTTATTTTGAATGTGCCTGAGGCACTTATTTAGATGTGCTGGTGGCACTTATTTGAGATGGGAAATTTTTGCCTGGGCGGATGAGGGATCCCGACTTATTTTACTTGCAGAGAGGTTGCTCCTGGTCTGGTATGAGGACTTTGGTTTTTCCCAGATGCCCTGACGTAACATGGAGTACCTCTGTTCCCTTCCGATCTAGTTACCACTGCATCGCACTTTCTTTTGCAGACACCCTCTCAAACTTGCTAGGTGGGCTCCCCGCCTGATGGCTTGAGCTAGATCATGTGCTGCCTTTAGGTGTCGGTAGCAAAAAATATTTTTACCACCTTTGTGTTTATCAGGAAAAGGCCTTCCATCAGCATAGAACATGTTGCAGTGTGCCAATTGCGTGGCTCTGACAAGCCCTTCCGCTTTTATAATTTTTTTTATTTTTTTATTTTTTTTGACAAAAGGAACTAAAATGGAAACTATGGTACAAGGATAAGGTAGCCCCTAAGGACTGCTAAGTGAAGTAATGTTTGAGGCCATTCCCGTTTACCGGAAGGACCTCAACTCTTCCCTCAAGAGTTTGCAGTCTAAACGTGTGGGAACCTAATTTCTCTTTAACTTGGAAAGGACCTGTCCACAGTGCTTGGAACTTGGAATGTTTTCCCTTTTCTTCGTGAGCTTTATCCCAATTCAGGACCAGGTCTCCTATCTCAAATTTTTTATTCCCTGCGGACTTTCTATCAAACCATCTCTTGATTCGGCTTTGGTGGATTGCGAACTTTTCCCGGGTTTTTTGTCTTTCTTCCTCCAACTTCAGCAGGGTGTCCATTCGAGTTTGCAAGGTAGGGCATGGGGTACCATGACATTCTTGGGACAGCTGAAGGGCAGGGAGAGATAAATGGGGAGGAAGAACAACTTCTTTTCCATACACGATAAAATACAAAGAGGTGCCTAAGGAGGACTTGGGCGTGACATCGTCAGCCCAGAGTGCATTGTGAAGAGCGTTGTGCCAGTTGCGCTGGTGGGACAACAGGGTCTTCTTAATGATGCGGATAAAATTTTTGTTAGTTGACTCAGCTAACCCATTTCCTTGGGGATAATAATTTGCAGAATGTTTAAGAACAATACCGTTTTCTAGAGCAAAATTGTATAATTTAAAAGATCAAAAGTAAGTTGCATTATAAAAAACCAAGGAAGTTGGAACGCCAAACCTGGTGATGATGGAATGAGTGACGAATTCTATTACCTCTTGATCATTGATTCGGCGTAAAGGTGCTTCTTTGACCCACATGGTGAAATAATCGGTAGCAGTAAGAATATACCGGTGTTGCTTGGAGGAGTGAGGTATGATTTCACCAATGACGTCCAAACCCCTTTGCTGAAAGGGTTCCTCCACTACTACTGATAGTAAGGGAGCGGCTGGCTGTGCTTCCCGGTTTGCAAATTTTTGGCACTGAGTGCACTTCCGGACATATGCATGCGCATCTCTGAAAAGGGTTGGCAAATAGTATCCTGCGCACATTATCTTATGGGCGGTGGTATCGCCTGCAAAATGACCTCCAGCTGGTCCGTCGTGCAGCTCGGTCAAGATTTTCTGCGCTTCATCATGCTCCAAGCAACGTAGCATGACTCCATCGTAATGTTCCTTGAAAAGCTTACCCTGGATCAGCTGGTAAGATGCATCTTTGAGTCTTATCGCGCGTTTCTGCTGGGCAATTAGGGAAGGGTCTAGGACGCCCTGGCTAAGTATCCTGAAATGTCAGAGTACCAAGAAGGGCTTGTCTGCGGAGGCACGTGGTCACTCTGATACATGTTGATTTCCTGTTCCCAACACTCTTCTTCAACTCCATGTGAACTTGCAGCCTCCGCAGCCATTTGGCATAATCCTTGTCCTTTAATGGTGTGCGCTGGTTTAAACTCTAAATCATATTCTTGCAGGCACGCCACCCAGTTGCCTCGCCTCTTGCCTAGCTCTTGCTGCAGAAACAGTGAGCGGACTGCCGGGTGAGGGACGAAAACTGTGACATGGTTTTTCAAAATGTATGGCCTGAAATGTTTGACTGCCTTGTAGACTGCATAAGCTTGCTTTTCGATTTCAGGGTAGTTCAATTCTGCTCCTTATAAACCAGTACTCATGAAGGATATGGGCCATTCATCATTGTTGATGTCTTTCTGCATGAGGACTGCTGCAAGTGATGAATATGAAGCGAAAGTATACAGGATAAAGCCTCTGCTAAAATCTGGACTTTGGAGGGATGGAGCTTCAGCTATAGCGTGCTTGATTTTGTCGAAGGCCTCCTTCTCTGGAAGATTCCATTTGAACACTGCATTCTTTTTTATCATTCCCTGCAAAGGCCTAACTATCTGGGCGAAATCCGATATGAATTTACGGACAAAATTGATTTTTCCCAGGAAATATTGCAATGCTTTATTACTACTCGAGGGGGGGAATCTGGGCAATGGCTTTCTCCCACTCTGGATCTACAACAATTCCTTTCTTATTTATAATGTGGCCCAGCAAATTTCCTTCTGCCACAGCAAAAACACTCTTCTTTGGGTTAAGTGAAATCCCGTACTTCCTGCACCTCTCGAAGATTTGCTTGAGGTGGTGTAAATGATCGCCCCGGTGTTTTGAAAACACTGTGACGTCGTCCAAATAGACTACCATGCTCTACCCTATCAAACCACGAAAAGCTATATCCATGGCCCGTTGGAAAGTTTCCCCCGCGTTCATCAATCCAAAAGGCATGCGCCTGAAAGCGAACGTTCCCCATTTGGTCCGAAAGGTAGTTTTCAATCTGTTTGGCTCAGCTACCAGCACCTGGTTGTAACCAAAGAACCCATCCAATAAGGAGAACATCTCAGACCCAGACACAGCTTGCAATATTTGTTCCATAGGTGGCACCGGGTAATTGTCTTTATTTGAGACCGGATTCAAATTCCGGAAATCTACACATAAGCGGATCTCACCAGACTTCTTTCGTACCGGGACCAAATTTGACACCCGTGTGGAGTGACGAACTTTGAAGATGATGCGTGCATCCAACAGCTTCTTAATTTCTTTCAGAATCATCGGTTCCAAAGTAGGATGCACTTTTCTGAGCTTCTGTTGGAACGGTTTCACGCCTTCCTTCATGGGTATCATGTGTTGAATAATCCGAGTATCGTACGTACGTAAATCATCATACGTCCAAGCAAATACATCTTCATACTTCCGAAATAGTTGGGTAAAGGCCTGCGTCTCTTCTTCAGTACAGTCTTTCCCAAGGTTAACGAACTTTGGGTTCTCATCTGATCCCAAGTTCACTGGCCGATGAGCCAAGATGGAAATTTGTACTTTGGTATTTGGGGGGTCGTGGAATCGGCTTTGCAGATCAAAGAGCTTTTCAAGTGACACTATCCCCATGGGCATGGGGTTCTCCTCATCATGGTCGGAAGCATCATCCTCCCCCGTATCCCCCGGGGTTTGATCATCCAGAAGCTGATTTACCACTGCCGTCATGCTGCCGATCCATTGTGGGCATGTTTTGTCAGAGTGGGCAACCTGGTGGAAAGAAAAGAATTTATCTTTTCTTATTTCTTCCACGTTAAGAACAGTGTTTGGGTTGGACGGGGGTCGGCTGGTGTTGGGGTTTCTCTTTCTGAAAAGTGGCTTAGGTGCCTTGGTGCTAGTCGTGGATTATATACCCTTCCTCTTCAGGTCGGAGACTTCATTTGTCAGTAGCTTGAGGGTCTTTGCTATACTCTCGAAGTTGAAAGCATCCTTCTCTTTATCCGTGGTTTTGTTTGTGGAGGACTGACCCTTTTTCATGATTGGTTTGTGTTCATCTCTCCCCTCGTGATCGATGGCTCCTATAGTTTAGAATTTGTATAAATATTTCATCCTTTGAAGTATTATTGCGCAATAAATTGCTGAAGTTTTATATAGTCATTTTTGCTATACCTGAAGGGTTTCTTGTAGCAAGTTCAAGTAGTAGACTGGATCAAAATCATAAAGCATCATATTTCAAGATTCGTGTGATGAGCCATTGAAGTGAAGTATTTTCTACTATCATTGTTAATCTTCTTATGTTTTACATACATCCATATATGTGTTCTAAATTTGAATGATAAATCAGGAATATTATTATAGAATTTGTTAAAAGAAATTTGTCTTTAACTATTTATCATTTATATGTTTTCTGTTGATTTCCAGAGTAGGGAACCCTTAATTACTTCCTCTTTCGAATGACCTCTATCTTCTCTTTCCTTATCCGGATAAAAGAATTATTAACTGCTCTTTATCCCGATTAAACCACTTCACCAATCAGCCTTCAAAGATATTTAGTGACTTGTCTATCTTGCCCTGAAAATATTTTTCTTTTTGACCTTGATCTTGAGCTGTCTACTTGACACATTGACTCCATATGCCCAATGGAAACCATACCTATTACTATCCATCTCAGTAAGTGATTTTTCCCACCAACCAAACCAAATCTCAAAACCAAATTTTCCTTTATAACTAACCTAAAATCATATTTAAAAACAAAGTTAAATCTTTTAGAGAGAGCCCTCTCTGAACCCTAGGAAGGCTAGATCCTAGAGTTTAAAAGTAGGTTTGTGGTTACCTCGGTGAGTTCTTTCTTTAACCTTGAGAAATTACAGAGTGATAATAGTAAGCAAACTAAAAGCAGTAAATGAAAATACAAACAAACTAGCTAAATATTCATAAGCAAAACTAGCTAAATGACATGAAAGTAAATAATGATTACACAAGAGAGGCTAAGGCACATGGATTGGGCCCTAACCCACAAGCCTAGATCTCTAAAACTAGATCATTAAAGCAAAGTCTTAATACTCATTTCATTTCAAAAGATAGTCTCGTTACATCAATATAAAAGTCTTCAAAATTTATTACAAGAGCAAAGAGCCTAATGGCTTTCTAAATTTCAAATCCTAATGAGCTCTTACTTAGCCCTATTTAACCTAAAGGGTAGCTACCAACAGCTCCCTAGAAAATAGGTGATGGGTCCATTGAATCCAAGTGAAGTATCGCTTGAGTGCATTTGATCTTGAGTTTGCTTGGCTGCCTTTGATTTCGAGTTGTTGGAGGGAATATCGAGGATCCCTTGGCTGCCTTTGGGAGTTAAGGAGGGTGGAAAACCCCCTAGAATCTCTCCTTGTTGTCTACTCCAAGTCTTAATGAAAAAATCTCCACAAAATGAAATATCTTCATGATTTTCCTGCATTTAACTCATGTTAGGTACTCGAAGTATGTTAAGCCTCAATCACCACCTACACTAGAATCATAAGACCATAATATAATTAAAATTCAAGAAAAAGAGACTTAATAAGGAAAAAAGGTGACCATTAACCCCTCCAAATGTACCTAATGATGGAGCTCATTTTCACCCCCCTACTAAATGGTTGCTCATCCTTTGAGAAACTAATCCTCCTTCTGCATTTATTTTAAGGCTTTGATGAACCCTCTGAATTCCCATGGAAGAAGTGTGGGATTCCCTTCAGGAGGGTAAAACCCATCATTCTTTTTTGCTTCCTCCCATTCTTTTTTCTGCTCATCTTAGTCCTTTCCATCACTCAGCCCCAGCAGCAAGGTTGGACTTATCTTCAAGCCAAGCCTCTAAATATTTTTGGCCTGCATGGCCCTCTTGTACAATGGTGCTCTCTCCAATTCACCCCTCAACCTTTCTGGTATGTGGTACTCCATGTTTCTAAGGATGTGAGGAAGGTTGTTCCATCTTCTTTAGCTAGCCATTATGTGCTCATCTCCCAACAACCTAGAAACATCATCAAAGTGGGCCGTTGCTTGAGCTTCTGTATGGAGGTATCTTTCAGCAAGTTCAGGATCCTTTTCAATCTTCATATGGTTATTGATGACTCCTCTAGGGTTGAACAGTTCCACCCTAATGTTTAAGGGTTCTCTGTTTTCTCTTCTCATAACCCTCCTCATCTCTTCTGCTCTTGTATCCTTATTAACCATCCATGATGCCAAAGCCATTAATTGCATATCCCCCTTCCTAGAATTGGGGTCCCAAATATTTAAATATGTTAACACAAGGTTATGCATATAAAACTCTTCCATTTTCGCCTTGTCAGCCTTGCTTGCTTGATTGTAGAAATTAATGAACTATCTACAGTTTTGGAAAATTAAGGATCCATGGGAGGATAAATTTTTAATTTGAAAGAGGAGCCATTGCTCCTTGAGGTAAACTGCACATGAATCTAAAGTATATCTATGTTGAATGGCCTCCATGCACAAATCTACCATGGTGGCCACTTGTTTACCCTTTTGCTGAAGCTGCTCTTGTAGTGCTACATTCTCTTCATGTGACTTTTAAAGTTTCTCCTTCAAAACTGACTCTCTGAGCCTCACATCAGATAAATCCTTACCCAGCTCAACTACTTTTCCTTCCATGACTCCTATGTCATACACTTATTTAGATGTGGCAAGCTTCATCTAATGATGAGTGTGTTCCCTCTCTTCCTTCAACGAATAAAACAAAGGAATTGTGAACTTTTGAGGAATGAATCCAACCCCCTCAATGTATGTGTAGTAAGAGCTGAGATTGGATTGAGGGCTAAGGTTTGGCACTATTGAAACATCTTTGGGGATTTATTTTGGTGAGGTGGCCTCTTCTTTATCATCTTTTCCTCCATCTTTTTCATTGTGTTTTTCCTTCAGCTTCCTTCACCTCTTGCCCCCTTGTGGTTTTATTTTCCTCTTCAGTTAAGGTCTTTATCTCCAAATATGTGCTTGCTAGAGTTTCCTGTATCAAACTCTGTTTTTCTTGCTGAAGACCCTCTTTTCCTTATTTTTCACTCTTTTCACTCCTTGGAGGGTCTATGGAGGTTGCATGAGGTGTATGGGCTACCAATATGGCTGAATTTCTTCTGATATATGTTACAGGGGTCCTTATAGGTGAAGTGACTTCTTTCACCCTTCCTTACTCTAATATGATTTCTTCCTCCTTCTTTTTTTATTCTTCAATGGTGATAGGGCTCTTGGTGGGAGTTTGTGGTTTTCCCTGTCTCACTCTTTGACTCTTCCTAGTTCTGAATTATAGGTGTCTTCCTATTTCTTTTTGTTTTGACAGGTGTGCTCAAAGTAGTTAGGGTGGAAACTACCTCTCGGTTTGTGATGTTAGGTGGCATGCTTGTGTCTTGAGGGGAGGTTTCATTGCCTAAGATAGATTCCACGTCTTATTTTTCATCAGTCCTTTATTCCTCCTTTTTCTCAGCTTCTTCCTGCTCTCTTTCTGTTGTCTCTATGTTTTTTGTGTCAATTTCCATCTCTTCTTTTTCTTCTTTGTTTTATGCCTCTTCTTCTTCTTCTTCTTCTACCTCCTCTTCTACCTCTTCTTCTGCTTCTTCTTCTCTTTCTATAAGGCTAGAAGCAGAGGTTTTCACTGTTTTAGAAGCTCTAAAGGCTTCCCTATCCATGTATATGAAAGAATACCAGGATATAGGTAGGTTCAACCTTCTCAAAGAATCATTTACAATTAGTTTTATTAGACCATGATGGGCCAAGTGCTAATATTTCCTTTTCCTCACTTTATGGCTCATGTCAGTGATAGATTTTAGGAGGAAGTGAGGTATTGTTATGAAACTAGCTCCAAAAATAGAAGAAAAGAGAGATAGACACCTTAGAAATCAGCCACTTTGAGGGGGAAACCTCCTTTAAATTACATAAATGAACAATTCTTGGGCGGATGCGTAGTTTGCTGCAAGGGTGGGCCGAGCTTCGCTTTTTACGAAGACAGCGATATCCCTAGGGAGAGCTTTCGTATAGTAGTCTATGGTGATAGAGTTGTCCAACGCCAGGTTGGGGGGGAACTTTTGTAGTATGGTGGCAACGCGCTGGCTGAAGTCTCTAACCTTTTCCTTCTTATGGCACTTAATGGTGCTTAACTCTGTAAGGAGCATGGAAGGGGTTTTTTCTTCTGAAAATTTCTGCAGGAATACGTGAAGAAACTGGTCCCATGACGTAATGGAGGCACTTGGGAAAGAGTGGTACTAGGTGGCCACTTTGTTTTCAGGAGTGTGCGGAAAAAGGCGGCAAGCAACATCATCTGTTTGAACCCTCATGATTTGCAAGGAAATGTAGAAGCTGCTTATATGATCCTCAGCCAAGGTGCCTTTCTCGGGATCGAACTTGGGGAGATGTTTTTCAGGGTGCCTAGGCAGGTCGTGGAGGGGGCCTAAAAGATGTAATGGGGACTGGGAAATCCAGGCAAGTGGTTTCACTCTCCTAGCCTGCTGGTGGTGCCTAATCTCAGGCTCGGATTCACTCCCCATACCTGACACCGATGCTTCTCCCTCATGGCGAGAGTGTTCGTCTTGATGTCTCCCACGGTTGGCCATGTTTCTAAGGTACCCCCAATTGTAAATAGGTGGCCTATTTGGGTTTGGGCGGCGGTGGTTGGCACGGTGTCCTTGGCCATGGCCTCTATCTCCTCTACCTCTAGTCCCACGGCCTCTGTTTCCCTCACCTTCATTTCTGCGGGCTCTATTCCCCTCTCCTTCATTTCTGCGGGCTCTATTTCCCTCACCTTCATTCCTGTGGGCTCTATTTCCCTCGCCATCATTCCCTCGGTCTCTATCTTCATCACCTTCCCCAGGTGGGGGAAGCACTTGTTTGTTGTTTTGTTGGGCTTGGTTGGGCTCAGGGTCAGGTAAAGGTTTAGTAATGCCAAAATCTTCTTCACCTATTTGGAGTTCAGGAATCGATTTGTTGTTCTGGATAGCAGTGGCAAGGTCTTCAACCATGAGATTCACCAACTGAGGTATGGAACTCACTAGTGCACCATTACGAGAGAGGTTTTCAGTAGGGGTCCTATTATGGGTTAAGAAATTCATGGTTGGGGCATATAGCAAATCCCTGATGAGATTGCGGGCAACTGGGCGCAAGGCTCTCAACTGTTCTCTAGTAATTTCATAATATGGAACCTCCTCCCCTGAGATATCTTCCAAAGGGGGAGGGATAGGATCGTCGTTTATGACCTCCCCATGGGGATTTTGTGATGGAATGCTGGTTGTATGCTGGGAGGATGCCATCAGGCCCTCCTTCTAGCGCCAATTCTGTTGACGGGAAAAATTGTCCAACCAACAGTAGGGGATCTCCCCGGTAGAAAGTCCCAATCAGACCTTGAACTGTTTGGAATAGGGATCCCGTCCGGGGTGTGGGTCTGGCTACCGCTTAAGTCACCTTCCCTTTGGTCTCAAAAGAACTCGATCGAACCTGCGGATACACACTTATTCACATGATACAAGATACATGGTTAATGCATTAAACACGTATATAACACTATGCGTAGCAAGACAAATAATAAATCATACACGCCGAAGGAGGTGTTGTTAACAACACATCTTTGGGGTTATGCTTGTAGGCTATTCTGACCACAAAATAAAAAGTTATTTATGGTGAGACGCCCCTTTACTTCCTGAAAGATAAAACGAAATACTAATAAACAAAGTCATTAACATCCATTAAGCAAGCAATCAGCCTGAACATCATTAACACAAATACAGGAAACCATAATGCATGAATGATGCCATTAAAGAGTGCAGTTTCATTAATCAGAAGATGTTTTGAAACTGTATAGAAATACTCATAGTGTTCGCAGAGCAAAACACATCAGATCCAAAAGGAGTTTCTACAGGTATCTGTATTCATATGCAAAAGGAGTGTTGTCTTCAAATACAATGCTGTATATCTCTTGAGTCCGAAAAAAAAAGATCCTTTTACATTTTCCCCGGAGGGAGTTTTATAGAACAAAACTTGCCCTTTGGGCTTCCTGACTCTTCACCTGCCTGCCTGTTGAGTTGCCTTGCGACCCGGAGGGAGACTGCGACCTGCGACCTGGCTGGGGAGTGCGACCTGCGACCTAGCTGGGCGGTGCGACCTGCGACCTACTGCCACTGGGCTATGAAGATGAGCGCGCAATTGTGAGGTCAGGGGCGTCAATCTGTTGTTCTTTGAGGAAGTCTTTCCAGGTCTGATACTCTGCTTTTATGGGAGAAACGAGAGGGGCCTCTTCTTTCAACCGATGCATGCACTCCAAAGCATTTGGGACTAGAGTTCCCTTTTTCTGTGATATCTGGTTGGAAAGAGAGGCGAGCTTGGTGTAAATCCATACCGTCGTGATAAGAAACTGACCCAGGTTTTCTCACGACGCTGCAAGATCAGGAGCAGCAGCAGCTTGCTTGATGGGCTGCAGAAATGACTGGATCTCTTGATCTACTTATTCCCAGGTTTTCTCCTCGTCCAATGCTCCCAGCGAAGGAATATGGTGAAGGTTATGCATCGAATCGATGCCGCTGATCAGGTGTTCATATGCAGACATTACGTTTTCTAAATCCTTGGACAGCTTATCCTTGGACTGCATTTTCATACGAATTTGGACTTTGGAATCTTGCGTATGAATCCAATCCTTCTTTAGGAAATGCTCAGGAGCCTGAGGGTACTGCACTGTCTAGTCCATCATCCTTTCCAAGGCAACTGAGGCCTCCTTCAGCTGCTCGTGTTTCTGCTTAGTTTCCGCTCGTGCTCTTACCAATGGGGCGACTGTTTGTTTTATGGTGAACATTTCCCCATACACTTGCCTCATGGTCGCCTCTAATACATCGCACTCCTTTAGAATGGCAAGCGAAACTTCATTGACAGGGGGATTTTTGCTTCGGAGTTGTTGAACCTTTTCTTTCAATGCAGTCCTCTCCTGTTCTGCCTTTTTCTCCCATTGTTCTGCTTCCTGTAGTCTATTTTGTAGAGAAATGATCTCTCTACTCATTCTAGTCACATTTTCTTCCGTGGCCACAGCGAAAGTTGTGCCAACTGATGCTATCATTACGGGATTAGTCCTAGTATCAAGGACTATGTCTTTGCCGGTTGCGACCGTGGATGTGGCGGAAGGATTTTGCGCCAGGCTTCTTCTTTTCTCTTGCCGGATTTTGAAGGAGAATTGATCGAATGTGAGCCTGGTGAGGTCGAATACCTCCTCCTCTTGTCCCTGGGAGGAGCTGGCATCAGAAAGTGGGGCTCATGTACTGACTAGAGGTACCTCAAGGGGAGATACCTCGATGTCTTCTAGCATTTCATCCTCTTCTTCTTTCTTCCTCTTTTCCTCCTTTTCCCTTTGTAGGCGTTCGGCGTCCGCCCTCTCATGTTCTTTCTTCTGCCTGAGCTCTGCTTCTGCTGCTGCTTCTATTTCGACTTTCCTCTTCCATTCGGCTTCTGCAACTTGCTCTGCTTTCTTCTGGCGGTCAGCTTCTGCTTTGTCTAGCTCTTCCTTGAGTGCCCACTCTGCTGCAGCCTTCGCCTCTTTTTCCTCCTTTTCCTTCTTGGCCTCCTCGGCCTGCTTCTTCTTTTGTTCTGCCTTTAGGCTCTTCTTGCATTTAGCCTCGTCCTCTTTCATTTTCTTTTCTCTCTCTTGCTGGGATTTGGCCTCTATTTCTTTCTGTTGGGTAGAGGTACTATGCCCTGTACTGGTCCGAGGCTTTTTAGCTATAGAGGAAGAAGCACCTCCTAATTTATGACTCCTTTCTTCCAAGGTTTGGTCATCCGGGTCTTCTTGGCCAGAGTCTGCCCTCGGAGGAAGTTGTCTATCTGCATTGTATCAGTTCCTTCTTTCATCTTCTCCTGGGCGTTCAACATGCTAATAGTTCCATTTGAATTTAGCCTTCTTGCAATGTTCAGGAACTATCTGCTCCGGGTCGTATGTTCGGTATTCTAAAGCCCTAAAGTGATAACTTTTCATCTCTTCTCCCTCTGCCTCTACCTCTCTGAAGTCTTTCACTGTGTATGCGCCGATAGTGAGGGGTAGCGCGGGCCACGGCTTCTTCTTACCTTTGGACAGGACCCTGGAGAAACCCGAGGACATTTGGAAGCAGACCTCTTGCATGAGCACTTTGTCTGTAACAAAACGAGGCATAGCATGTGGTGCCCTGAACGAGCCAAAGACTCGGATGAATGTATATTCAGCGAAAGGAAACCAATGCGCCACTTCGCTTAGCGTCTCCCTGTCTCGCCAAGACATGCAAGGGGCGTCTTGGCCGAATAATTTTCTATATAGAGCGGGGATAAATACTTGGGAGATTGGCTCTATATCTTGTTTATACCTGGATTCCCAAAACACCTTGGTTTGTAGATGAATTGCACGGGTCTGTGTGGGATCCCAGTTATGTGCCCATCCTTCAAAATGAAACCTCGAACGGACGGCGTCCAATAAATAAGAGGCCATATAGAATTATGAAGGCATTCCTTCATCTCGTACCAATGCGAAGGATAAAATTGTATGCATGGAGGTCATCAATATGCTAGCCCAGTTGAAATGGGTGCCGTGCACTGTGACATATTCCATGAGAGTTGCCCATGTGCCATTGAAGGTGGTGGCATCGGGGCGCCCGTACAATCTGCAAAGCATGGCAGCTACTAATTTATATACTTTTCTCAGGCTCGCCACTGGATATTCCTGGTCTTTCTTGACCTTAAACTTTTCGAGATCCTCCCACCATTGCCTTATAGTGTCAACTACAGGAACTGCATGAGCCTTGGCCCAATCTTTTGTGAATTATTCTTCTCGCTCAGGCAAAGAGTAATAAACATGGGCATCTGAGCCTTTAAGCATTGCGAAAGCCTTGCCTTCACTGTCTCTGATCACGAACTTCTTGGGATCTGTTTTCTGTGTAATCCAATATATCACCTCTGGGCACGGGAATATGGCCGGGTGAGCACCTGCTAGATGTAGCTTGGATCTTTTAACCTGTAAGTACATTTCCCGATCAAGGAGGTCTTCTGGGAATTCCGTTTTGGCGAACTCTCCGTACACTTGTTACCAACGCATGTTGTCCCCTTTGGAAAATGTGCAAAGAGTATATTTGTATATCGGGGGTGGGGACATTGGCATGTCCATCTCCACATCTTCCATTGCCAAGTGCTTGTCTTTCTTCCGGGACACTGGAGGTCCCATGTTGCTGGAATCCGAGAGGCCAGGTATACACTCCAAGTCTGCTTTAAATTCACCTGTCATATTCATGAAAGATTCCCAAGATAAGAAATACGCCATGATGAAATAAGACCAATTACAGTTTATCAATTACTTAAACTGGGACATAGAAAAAACTGAATAAAGAGCCTACTGGGTCGTGGGGTCACAGATTGTAAGAAAATGGCCAAGTTGCGACCTTGCGACTGGGTCGCTGGGTCGCGGGGTCGCAAATTTCGGGAAAAATAAAAAATGTGACCTTGCGACCTTGCGACTAGGTCCCGGGGTCGCTAAGTCACAGATTTCGAAAAATGGAAGGGATGTGACCTTGCGACCTTGCGACTAGGTCGCGAGGTCGCAAGTTTCGAGAAACTGCGGAAATGCGACCTTGCGACCTGGCGACTAGGTCGCAGGTTCGCGGGGTCGCAAGTCGCGCTAGGGATTGCCGGGGGTTTTGGGCGCGCGCAGCGTGGGGTTGTTTTCCCTTTAACTGGAAAAATACAAGGCTAAATGGGTCCAGAAAGAGTCAAAGGATAGCTTTTGGAGTAGGGAACATGCCATGAGAAGATGGATAAGAAATTGTGATGAGTTGGGCAAGTCTGATGAAAATTGGAATCAGAAGAAAACCCTAAGCAATAAATGAAAACAATGGGTGAGGCAAATGAAAATTTAAAGGCTGGGGAATGCAGGGATTTGGAAAGAATAATAAAAAAGGAAACAACAGGAGGAAAAACGGAAACTTACCTAGGAAAATCGCGCTCGAGTCGACCTGTCAAAGCCGTTTTTTTCTATCTGCCGCATATACGAAATGCGACTTAGCGACCTCCAATATATAAAAGGGTCGCACGTGCGGGCATTTAATGAGGTCGCAAGCTCGCATGTTGAGGTGATTTGAGGGGAATGCGACCTTGCGACCTCAGGATCGCGGGGTCGCAAGGTCGCGGTGTCGCAGTTTTCCACAAATTTAGGATTTGCGACTCAGTGACTTACTCTTCCTGACTTTTACTTAACTTTTCTTTGTGCTCAAGGGGCTCCAAAAATTTTAAAAATGGGGTTTTTTTTGGAGGGTGTTGTAGAGGCTACAACAAATGGCGATTCACTGGACGAACTCAAAGTATCTGTCGATGGTTAGCCTTGGAGGGGGGAGGGAGGGGCCTTCACTAGCTGTTCCTTTTACCTTAAGGTCAACACTGCCTAGCCTTTTTGCACCTTGCGAGGTTGCTTGGCCTGCTGGCTCGTTGGGGTGCTGGTAAACCGAATTTCATTTCTTCAGGTCTCAGGACCGAAAGGGTTGGAGAACTCCAGGCAGCTACAGGGTCCGGTACGATTATTTTGTCCTCATCGTGTTGCTCCGCTGCCAGCGAACCTCTCGGTCCCGGCGGAGTCACTGCCTAGGAATTGTGAACGTTGCTCCACTGCCAGCGAGCCTGGTCAGTGCCCCGGCGGAGTCGTTACATCACCTCTCTGCGCAGGAAGCCTTTCTCAATCCTTTACCCTTTATTAGTGTGTTATTACACTTATTTTGAATGTGCCTGAGGCACTTATTTAGATGTAACACATATTTCATTAAAATTGGAAAGTTTCTATTACAAGGACTTTAACAACAAACACATTTCATTAAATTTAGAGTTATTCAATGGATGTAGAATTTAGAACTTTAACTAGATTAAGTTTGAAAATCAGTTAGTTCACTACTTTGAATGTATATATTCACCATATTTTGGGGTAAAATTATCATGATAAACTATATAAAACAAATTTATATAAAGTTGCAGAAGAAAATCTTTGACGTCTTAATCTTGGACTCTCTACATTATTTCTTCTAATATTTTTAATGGTTCCTCTTAAAAAGTTGATTAATATTATTTCATAACAAGACTATTATGTATATTAGTATTATTAACCAATTTAATTATAATTTTAGATAGTAAATATCGCACTAACTATGTTGACTTACTATTCTAGTACAAGGTTGGCACAGTTTTAATACGTCCATAAAATTTATTTAATGATAGAATTTTATCAATATGTTTGTTACCATAACAATTTTGATTTCAGGTACTATTAGTAATTTTGTTTGCATCGAGTATCATATTTTATTATATAATTTAGGAGGTTGATGAACATTATATCATCAACAAGAGAAATATTACATATTAAGAAACATAGTATGTTTAATTTTATTTTTTGAACCCAAAACCAACATAAGGACTTCATTACCATAATTTTCTTGTAAACTAGCATAGATTCATCTTATATCTAGATCTACGAAGCACCAACAGGGATAAATTTCAGAGTTAAGATGGATCTAAGTTGGTACTCTTACATTCAATAATGGATTTCCTCAGGCCTTTAAGTAGGCTCCATCATAACGAATACGACAAAAAAATATCATGGGCTATGCAATAACATGGTCTTGTAAAGCACCATCGATAAACCCATCAATCGACTAACTCAAATTATCTTAACTAGTCTATGACTTGAACATTTAATGGGGACCTCCTCATATCCTAGTAAACATTGACATGTACAAGTGTAAATGTTTACAGGAGGTCTTGTAATATTGAGTTGTATATTGCTTCTCGACACAATCACAATATTAACTTAAGGTAACATAAGATTAATATTTTTAGTAATGTCAAACCAATTAGTGACCATCAATACATCAAACATGGGGGCACAACAATATCAATATGCAATAGGGGTGTGAAAGTAGCTCTAAGTAGGAATAAAATAAATCATATTAGTATCGCTAACATCAAAGCAAGATATTATAGTTACAAATAATAGACTAGATTCCTTGATGTCCTTTTTTTTGCCTAACAACTCTCACCCCCAAGTTCCCCACAACCCGGGAGGGAGTTTTTTATCAAAATATGATGGTGTTGTGAGTATATCAATGTAAGACATGGCAAGTGGTGTCTCCCTTGCAATTTTTTCATTGAAACTAGTCTACCAGAAAGTTACTAAGTAAAATGTGTTTTATGCTAAATTTTATAGCTCCCCTTAGTGCCTTTAAAAAAAGTAAGAGGGGGTTTAGACCAATTATCAAATAATTAAATTTATTTAAATGTCATTTAAGATTCATTTTCAATTAATTATAATTTGTAAAAAAATGTCATAATAATGGTGCAAAAAGTATAAAGAAATCCATTTGTGACCCTTCTCTTGAATGAGCCTTGAAACTCCACTTAACAATCATTAACACTTAATTATTCCATGTTCGATTGGGAAAAGCATTTTGTTTTACAATGAGTTTTATTTCAAAAACAACATTGTCACATTTATACACTCATATTAAACCACACGATAAGAAGATAGAAGCCATAAATAGCTTCTAAGCTATTGAATTTTATGAAATAATTGCAAATACGAGTTACTGATTTAAGAATTCATAGTTAGAAAAAGTTATGGATAAAAAATCAAAATGGTTAATTTAAAATGCATTATCAATTAATTTAAAATGTTTATTTTATAAAAAATATGTATCTTTGCTTACATTTAGAGTTTTATTTCAATAATACATTACATTTATAAACATGTATTATGGAAGCATATAACTAAATAGAATTCAGGTCTTGTTGGCTTCTATGAGATTATATCAACTACAAATTATGTTTTTAAAAGTTGAAATTTACATAATGTTAATATGGATGGAAAAATAAATTGACATATTATGGTGCAAAAAATTTAAGACATCCATTTATGGTTCATCTCTTGAATGAGCATGAATAGTCCACTTAACACTTATAATCAAATAATTGTTCCGCGTTTTATTGGGAAAATCATTTTTTGTATAATGGAGTTTTATTTCATAAACAACAATGTCACATTTATGCATTGATATCAAACCATATGATAGGCATGCAAAAGTCAATAAATGGCTTCCTAACTTATTGACTTATATGAGATGATTGCATATATAAGTAATTGATTTAGTAATACATAGTTATAAAAAGTTATGGATTGAAAATAAAATAGACCACAAAGAGCTCAATATCAATTAATTCTAATTTGTTTTTTAGAAAATATATCTTTACTTACATTAAGATCTTAAATAATTTTAAAAGTACAAGACATTTATAAACTTGTATCAACGAATATAACTAAATAGAATTCAATAAATAGGTTAATGTGTTGTTGGCTTCTATCACATTATTTTTATTAAAAATAATTTATTTAAGAATTGAACTTTACAAATTGTTAATGTGGATGGAAAAATCAAATTTCATCTGATGCAAACTATCAAAAAACATACTTTTATGACCCATCTTTTGAATAACCATGAGTAGTCCACTTCTCTTTTTATTTTCCTTTTTTTAATTGGAATGAAGACAAAGGAATTGTCAGAGTAGTTCCCCACATTTTGTAGATGGCGAATTGAGTAAACCATTGGCCCCTGATTATAGAGCCTTGCCCCACGGGAATAAAAAAGAGTCAAACCCATGATCAACAACAACTTGCAACAATATAGAAAAACTTCATGTCTCACTCTAGACCACTTGAACTAACTCTTAGGGCTTAATGAACAGTCCACTTAACATTCATTATCAATTAATTATTTCATGTTTTATTATGAAAAAACATTTTGTTTTATATGGAGTATGATTTCCAAAACAACGATGTGACATTTATACACTATTATTAAACCACATGATAGGAAATGAAAGGCAATAAATGGATTCGATTTATTGACTCTTATGAGATGATTGCATTCAAAATAGTTGATTTGCAAACACATAAGTTAAGAAGGATTACAGATTGAAAATCAATGCCTTCAACTTGAAAGAGTTTGAAGTCATTGCTATGTCCCCTCGTCCACTAGTCTAAATAGTCTATGTAACACTTATTATCAAAAAATTATAATATTTGTTTTTAGAAGAAATTATTCATAGTTCATGGCTATTATATACCACATTAGTACACTTACATTAATCAATATAAATAAATAAAAGTTGAAAACATAACTTTGTGCCTTGTTGGCTCAAATGATATAATTCCATCTAAAAATACAAATTTATAAAAAGTTATCAATGGACAATGAAATGAAATTAATTGCAAGTCAAAAAATTCAAAGACATAAACCATTTATCATACATGTTCAATGAAACCTTAACACTCTACTTAGCAATAGTTATCAATTAATTATGTTTTTTTTTAAGAAATGAAAAAGTGTTTACAATGAAGCTTGATTTTAAAAATTATATATTACATTTATACACTCATATTAATGCATGTTATAGGCAAATAAAAGTCAACAAGTGACTTTGTTTCTTGCTGATTTCCAACATGATATTGATTTTAAAAATTATATATTACATTTATACACTCGTATTAATGCATGTCATAGGCAAATAAAAGTCAACAAGTGACTTTGTTTCTTGTTGATTTCCAACATGATATGATTACAATTAGAAATATTAATTGATTTAGGTATATTCAAATTTACCAAAAATTATGGATTAGGAAATTATCTTCTACTTCAAAAGTTCAAATCATTCACCTATGGCCCATTACATGTGTCTTATTTCTTATTACCCTAAATAGTGCATGTAGCATTTATCAACTAAATTATCTATAAAAAATTTAGTAAGAGTTGTAATTTTTTTAGTATACTTTCAAAATTTATGTTTCACATTTATATATGGGTATTAATGAATATCAGGAAATATAAATCAATAAAAATAAAAATAACTTTTTTTTCTTAATGGATCACATGATATGATTTTAATGACAAATATTTCATTTAAGAATATATGCATACATTTGGAAAATAAATCTTTGGTAGAACAAATCCAATGCAAAAATGATTATAAATAACAATAAAAATGTACATTAGTAGAGTTTTCAATTCCCATATAATTCAAAACAAATAAAAATTCATTCGAAATAATTCACAAAAAACCATGTCCAAGTTGCATTGAAAAATTGGAATGCTCTTGTGAGCAAATTTATTAAAAAAATTGTCTTCATCCATTACAAGTACATGTTCTATTGAACACTCAAATGTACTCATGTTTCTCTTTGATACAATGAAGTTTCTTAAGCAATGGAAATAAAACTTGCATAAGCCAAGTATCCTGCTCTTGTAGTGCATAGGATTTTATGAATATGTGATTTGACTGGTTTCAAACAAATTAGTAAGGATGCTTTGATGTATCTATTAGCAATATATATGATTCTTCATATTTATTTCCATATTATGACCATACATCAATCAATTGCTCCCATAGAATTTTATTGTTCTCCCTGCTTTCACTTTTGTTTGCAAATGGAAACGAGACATGTTCCATATGAATTTAAAGTCTCCTTATCAATATTTGATTTTCCAAGCACTTGTTGGATGTACTTATCAGCGACATCTAATGTCCGTATTGCAACATCATAAAGTTTAAGCAATATTTTAATGCTTACCACTAAGCTAGTCTAAAAAAAATAGGAGTTATCACCAAACTGCGAATCTAGTCCTCTTTGAATATGAAAACTTGGTTCATCTCCAATGTATGATAGGAAGAATACTCCTGCAATTTCAAAGACGAACATCTTTCGCCTTGCATTAATTCACATCTTCATCTGCACTGCAACCATATATATGACATTAACATATATCCATTTCAACACTTCATGAATTAAGAACATCAAAACATAACACTTCAAAACATTTAAAAAATTATGTTAGTATATATTATAAAACTTTACCATTTGTAACAAAGCGAACTTTACGACTTAAAAGGCAAACGAAAAACATTGTTATAGTGGTCCCATTCAAATGAACAAATTAATGATATGTCTAGTTTATTCATACAACCTAATACATTTATTTAATTTGTATGGAACAAGTAAGTATGTGAATAAATTGACACACCACTTGAATGGTTGATTTTAAGAATTAGAATTATTGGTTTAATTGTAATTGACAAATATAATTACAATGGTCCAATTCAAGTGAACAAACTACTTAAATGTCTATTTCCACAAACCTAATACACTTTTTGAATTTCAAACATACTAATTAATTAAATATTATTTTCTAGAGTATATCTTTAGTTGTTTTGGGTGCTTATTGTAGAGTAATACCTACTTTTATTGCTGGTGCTACATACACCCTAATATAGTTTTTTAACTTTTACGGAAAAAGAGAAGCTATAAGAACACGGCGAACCGTCATTCAAATCAATCATTTTAAAGAAGTCTAATGACAAGGTAAATTACAACTAAAAAAATAATTACAATGGTCCAAATCAAGCAAATAGACCAATTATCAATTAGTTTCAACATACAACTTGGTCCATTTTTTAAATTTCTATAAACTAAGAAATTTTAATATTAACACATTAAGCAACCATTCAATCAATAATTGTCGTTAACACAATATCTTACTAGCAATATAAATAAATAAAAATACATAAATTCTACTACTGTGTTGGTATCGTGAAATACAAGTCAACTCAAATTAATAAAGGCTACAAATATAATAAAGTCATGGTGTCTTTGGAATCTCAGTTGCAGCATTGTCCTTAGAATCATAAAATATATAAATATATGACAATTTCAAATGAATTAAAATAGACACAAGTTAAAAGTGTTGAAAAGTGTAACTAGGATCAGTCTTCATATTGACTATGTAATTATGTATTTATATAAAGAAGAAGACAAACATAATAAAATGTATTTTTTTTATGCTTGCTACATTGGTTTCATGAGAAAGGTTTTATTATAGGTCAATAGACATCTTCTTGATGTCTATTAGGATCTGTCTTCTGATTATAAATGTATTTTAGAGTCATGTATATGAAGTGTCTAGTCAAAAGGATATGCTCCAAAACCTTGTCATTTAACTGTGAAGGAATGGCTCATGACAGCTCTCATGTCAACCTCATTAACGCTAGGATATAAGCCATCCAAATCGGCCTATGGACAGTGGTAAAGTCGGCCTACAAAACAGTTTGTAGGGTTGGCCTAAAACTGGAACAGTGCACTATATATATTGATGGATCTGCGGCTCATTTGAACACAACGTTTGTGGATTGTTCTGAAGCAGAAAGTGCGGATACGTCTGAGATCTTCGGACAGTTCTAAAGTAAGAATTCAGATGGTTTACAGTGATAAGATGCAAGGATGAAGAACTAAGTTTTGCAAAGTCCAGATTTGATGCGAAGTTTGTGGTTAAGGATTACGATAATTTTGTGAACTATCTCCAAATTACAATGTGAGAAAAGAAGGAAGGTAAATCTTTTCCTGATCTAATGTGCGTGAAGGGGAGGTAGTATATCTCAAGTGAAGAAGCTTCAAAGACATGCGAAGTGAAGGGTCTCGAATGACCTTGTCTAATATCTGAATAGAAAGAAGTTTGTGGAAAGGCATTACTATGCAAAGTGTAAAGACGTTCTAGAGAAACAAGAAAGATCTTTGTTTAGGGTAGTAAGGACAAAGAAGAATAAGCAGAGAAGAAGTGTTTGGGTAATTGAGACAAGATAAAGAAAGATAGACTTAGAGATCGAGCTCTCTAGTGTTGGTGCAGGACAATGCAAGTTGGTGCAGAAAAGAAGGATCAATTTTAAAGGACAAGAAAGAAGTAGTGACAAGGTCTTGGAGGCATACATAGGTCAAGGGTTTGAATATTGGTCATGGTACTTGTCATTTGAAAGTCTATAAGAAGAATTACTTGCGGGTTTTCCTCTCCAAAAGGGAGAGGTTTTGGCCCTAGCTTGAAGAGCCTATATTTGTGTCTCTTGTGTTTTTGATAATTGACTAAGAAGAGAATACATAAGTAAAGTAAGATCCCCAGTAATTATCAAGGAGATAATTTGACTTAATCACCACCCTACCAAATTCTCAACATGGTGTCAGAGCTAAAGGAAGGGCTACTTAGCAAAGAGGCACTCAAGGAAGCAAGAATCAAAGTATTCAAAGGATTCACTCTTCAAGAAAATAAGCTTTGTCATCAAAGATTTATATTCAGGACATTGTTGGAAGAGACATTATCTTTTGGAAACATCCTTTGTCATCAAGGATTCAAGATCACCTACATTGGAGAATTTAATCTAAGAAATAGTTCCTGACTTCATCTCCATCATCATCAAGGAAGTTGTTGAAGGAGAAAGTCACTTACTCAAGTAAGTATCTATGACTATATCTGAATCTGTCAAAATGACTAATTTTATATAGAGCAACAAATTGGTTGGGTAATCAAACTTTAATGCATGGAAGAAAAGGACATATTTGAATCTAATTGAAAATGAAGTTATGGGCCTCATCGAAAGAACTACAATTCAACCTCCAAAAGAAGACATTCTAGGATATATCAAATACATGAAGGGAGACATAAGAGCTCGAAGGATTCTTATAGAATCCATAAAAGGCTCTCTTGTTCCCTATGCATCAAAGCTAGAATCCTGAAAAGAAATATATGATAAATTGGTGGAACTTTTCTCGAAAGGCTCTGCAAAGGAAATAATATCCCTAAGACAAAAACTATACAAATTAATAATGTCAAGAAAGGAAGGAATAATTCCATATCTGATGGATATTTTCGCAATACGAGATCAACTACAGAAATTGGGAGAGGTAATGTCTGATGGAGAAATACTCACTATGGTACTAAATGCTTTACCGAAAGAATGGAGAAGTTTCACTTCAAGCATAGATGGGAAAGAAGAAGCCATGTCATTTAAAGGTCTAGGTAAGATAGAAGAATCAAGATTGAAGGTAGGATCAAGTGTAAGGAATCAAGCTTTTGCAGCCATGACCAGGTAGAAAGGAAGATTCGGTAAATTTGGTCCTCGGAATAAGAGAAGAAATATGAACAAAGCATGATGCTTTGGGTGTAATGATTTTGGGCATTATAAACAAGATTTTCCTAAACTTAGAAAGGACAAGGGGAAAAAGGAAGAAGCCCATGTCACAGATGAAAGGGAAGAACTTGATGCAAATAAATCTAAGAAAGCAGAAGCGAAAGATCTCTGTTATGATTCAGATCCTCTTTCGCTTTAAGTGATTTCTGTTGGTTGTAAAATAGTATGATAGGTAGCAGAGTATATTAATAGCATCATAGAAGTATGGAAGGAGCACTTGAAGAAGTAGCTCATGGGAACCTCACTGATAAAAACATTGATGGAAGATAGTCATCAAGATCAAGGGTCATCATTCAATAATCAATACGGAAATAGGTGTTGACATTTTCTAATGGAGTTCTTTATGGATTCTCTGGTTAGAAAGAAAGCAGAAAGGTTTCATTAAGGATTCTATGCTACAGAATTTTGGGATTAGGATATGTTGACATATTGATTAAGCAAGTCAAGGGAATGAAGTTTTTCATTCTAGTAAAATTGCTACAGGATGACTCAAAGGGAAAAAGGTATTAGGTACATATATTTATACGCTAACACTGGATGTTGTAAAGTCATGTCATATGGTTGCAGGTAATGGACTTCTATCTTTAGAAGCACGATTTATGGAGGAGGATCTCTTATGGTGCACTAACAGGTTGTCACTAACAGATGAAATTAATTATGTCCTCATATGGAATATGAGGTAGTTGTATACAAACAAGGCACTGGATACTGGAAGTTCCTGGGTATGAAGTTAAGCGTATAAAGAATTGAAGAGATCATGAAATGCAACTATGTAAAGAGGTGGTTATAATTTGGAAGCCAAGAAGATGTGACTATGAGATCTCCTGGGAAGATATGTGAATTCTGATAGAAGTATGGTAAACAAGAAGACCCTTGAAAATACATGTCTTTAGGAGATGTGTCAATCTAAATAGAGGATGTCGATGCCTACAAGAAGATGTCATGGTGAAAGATCATCACTGAGGTAACTTTTGATTTAAAAGTTCTTATGTATATGTTTATCTGGATAAGTTTATGCAGGGCTGCCAATCATGTGGAAGGATGTAAGATCCTTGGAGATGATTCGAAGGAAAGCATCATGGCGTAAAGGTGGACCAGATGAGAAGTACTGATGAATCGCCTTTTTATGGTTGACATGACTCGTGACTGAAAGTGATGGATGATTTGTGCCCTATGGAGCCATGAGTTGAAGATTCCTCAATATCGAAATACATGACATCGAGGGCAGGAATCCTTCATGAGCAGTTGGGTGTCTCACCATTGCTGCTGCAGGTACCTGGTTGAGAGGGAGCCTATTGGTAAGTTTATTGCTTGGAAGAAACTTGAAATATGTCGTTCCAGAGTTAAGAGGGAGTGTCGTATATGATTGTCTAATACATGGGTCATGCACTAGACCAGGACTAACAGCCATAAGTCTTAGTGAAGGCCATGTGGAGAAATGAATAGATACATCATTCTAGTCTTCACCTGGAAGACAGAATGGAGGATTGGGTAATCATCTGGCATCTGATACTCTTTGAGAATGTGATAGGACATTCAAGATAAGAGTAGTCGAGGACCGATATTCTTTGAGGGTTGGCTACGAAAGAGAAGAATAGTCCAAGAAGGTAACACTATGGGAACACTTGGGTGGAGTATATACCTTAGAGAGACAATGACTATGGTGTCTATAAGTCATGTGGCTCGCCGACATTGCAGTCCATTGTCTCGCGGAGAGATGGGGTTGTTAGTCAAGGCCTTGCACTAGGACAATGCTAGTTGATATGATGTTATACAGATGTGATTACCAATCCAATTCTTCTTATGAGATTCTTTAGTTCGAAAGTGACCAATACATGTATGAATACCTCCCTTGTTAAGAGGAAGTGTTGAAAAGTGTAACTAGGATCGGTGTTCATCTTGACTATGTAATTATGTATTTATATAAAGAAGAAAACAAAGATAATAAAATGTATTTTTGTTATGATTGTTTCATGGGTTTCATGAGAAAGGTTTTATTGTAGGTCAATAGACGACTTCTTGATGTATATTAGGATTTGTCTTTTGGTTATAAATGTATTGTAGAGTCATGTATATGAAGTGTCTAGTCAAAAGGTTATGCTCCAATACTTGTCATTTAACTGTGAAGGAATGGCTCATGACAGCCCTCATGTCAACCTCATTAACGTTGGAATATAAGCCATCCATATCGGCCTATGGACAGTGATAAAGTCGGCCTACAAAACAGCTTGTAGGGTCGGCCTAAAACTGGAACAGTGCACTATATATATTGATGGACCTGCGACTCATTTGAACACAAGGTTTGTGGATTGTTCTGAAGTAGAAAGTACGGAGCTAGATTTGTTTGACCCTGCCATGTTTGTGATTGTGCTAGAAACAAATCTAGTGTGGCTAGATTTGTTTTACCCTGCAATTCTTTTGTTCGTGCTAAAAACAAATTTGGCATGCACTAGTTTTATTTTAACTTGCAATTCTTGTGATCGTGCTACAAATAAATCTAGCATGCAAAGATTTGTTTTGCCTTGCAATACTTGTTTTTGTGTTAAACATAAATCTAGCGCACGCTAGATCTGTTTTACCTTGCAATGTTTGTGTTTGCTGGAAAAAAATCTAGCATGCGCTAGATTTGTTTTATCTTGCAATGTTTGAGTTTCTACTAGAAGGAAATCTAGGGCACGCTAGATGTGTTTTACCTTGCAATGTTCGTGTTTCTGCTAGAAACAAATCTAGCACGTGCTAGATTTGTTTACCTTGCGATGCTTGCGTTATGCTAGAAGGAAATCTAGCACATGATAGATTTGTTTTACTTTGAAATTTTGGTGTTTGTACGAGAAACAAATCTAGCATGTGTTAGATTTGTTTTACACTGCAATTGTTGTGTTTGTGCTTTTGTTTTACCCGGAAATGCTCGTGTTTTTCCTTACAATGTTCGTGTTTCTACTAGAAACAAATCTAGCGCGTGCTAGATTTGTTTTACCTTGCAATGCTTGTGTTATGCTAGAAGGTAATCTAGCACATGCTAGATTTGTTTTACTTTGCAATGTTGGTGTTTGTACTAGAAACAAATATAGCATGCGCTAGATTTGTTTTACATTGCAATGTTTGTGTTTGTGCTTTTGCTTTACCCTACAATGCTTGTGTTTATGTTAGAAACAAATCTAGTCAGTGCTAGATTTGTTTTACCCTGCAATTCTTGTGTTTGTGCTAGAAACACTGATCTAGCGCGAGCTAGATTTGTTTTATCTTGCACTGCTTTTTTGTCCTAAAAACAAATCTAGCACGCACTAACTTTGTTTTAACCTGAAATGTTTGTGATTGTGCTACAAACAAATCTAGTATGCGCTAGATTTGCTTTACTCTGTAATTCTTCTTTTTGTGCTAAAAACAAATCTAACACACGCTACATTTTTTTTTATTTTGCAATGCTTTTGTTTGTGCTAGAAACAAATCTAGCATGCACTAGATTTGTTTTACCTTGCAATGCCTATGTTAATGCAAGAAGAAAATATAGTACATGTTAGATTTGTTTTATTTTACAATGTTGGTGTTTGTGTTGGAAACAAGTCTAACACGTGCTAGATTTGTTTTACCTTGCAATGTTTTTGTTTGTGCTAGAAACAAATCAAACATGTGTTAGATTTGTTTCTAGCCCTGCAATGTTTTTGTTTGTGCTAGAAAGAAATCTAGTGTGTGCTATAGTTGTTTTACCTTGCAATGCTCTTGGCTTACATTAGATTTTTTTTTACCCTACAATGCTTTTGTTTGTGATAGAAACAAATCTAACAGGTGCTAGATTTGTTTGACCTTGCAATGTTTGTATTTGTGCTAGAAACAAATCTAGCACATGCTAGAGTTGTTTTACCATGCAATGATTTTGTTTGTGATAAAAATAAATATAGCATGTGATAGGTGTGTTTTAACCTGCAATGCTTATCATTGTGCTACAAATAAATCAAAGCCACCAACCTATCAAAGGGAAGGCTAAAAACATTCCCTCTATCACAGTGTGAAATTTGCTCCCTCTATCACACCCAATACTACATGCACTTTATATTTTGCAGCTGCAACTACTATCCTTTCTACTTTTGGTCCTAGTACAATCAACAACAGAAGCATGGTATTTATGAAACTCCTCCAACCCTTAAAATATATATTATCCATTACAACACCAAAATCTGAACCTAAAGAATAGCTACCAATAAAAGCTTCAAGAAGCACAAGCAACTGTGACCCATAAGTAACACCTTCTACTATCATTATTTCTACTTATCTATGATAAGTTGCTCAGCATGCATTACAAAATATGATGCAATAATTCCACTCATTACTGCCACACTTGATTGGTTGATGAGCCTATATCTCTAGCACTTTGAATGTTGTCTTTTTTATTCTCCACACATCCATTCATGTAGCCCTACACATTTTTCATTCTGTATTTTTATAGATAATTCATGCCTCTATTTTGTAAATTAATCTTCAGCTACAAAAATTAATGGGCATTGTGGGTATCTCAAGCTATAGAAAAATCATGGAAAAAACGTAACTATTTAGATGGGAAATGACTATATGTAGGTTGTTGTAAATTCCCATGTATGAATTCTTATTGTTTCTTGTATAATCATGGATTATGAACTATATGTTATATTGGTTGAATAAATTCATGTGTAACTGATGAACTTGTCATGGGAATTCACTACTATATTATAATTGCCTATGATTTGGTTGTCGGCAATCTTGCCTTTAGAGGTTTGAAAAAGGCCTCTATTATTTACATATTACTTTCCGGATCTTTGCATTTGGCCTCTACAGGGTGTTGGTTGTGACTGAAAACATGAGTTGCTAAGGAGCGTGCCCTTGTATTTTGGTGGTTACTAGTTGCACAAGATAATGCTTGGAGATAGTGACAAGTAGGAAAGTCCTTAACTCGAAAGAAGAGCAGTGAAGAGTCAGTCTTCCCCAAAATTCTTGCACAATCAAACGACATAGCTCTCTTACAGGATTCATAGAAGAGAATATCATTATTATTTGGCTACTAGTTCTACATGTTTGATATATTATAACAAGAATTATATCAATCTTGAGCCTAAAACTTTTTAATTTCATTATTTACTACAAATAAACTACATAAAATCATTTAAACTCTTCAATTCATTATTGCAATCTCAATGCAGTGCCTTCACTTGGGTACTTCATATCAATTATTGTCAATTCCCAATTAACCATTGTGCTCTACTCAAAGCCCATGCTTTGAGTGATTATAGTATTGCTAAAACTCATCATGACCCTATTGTATATACATGTTACAGCTTGCCATAAAACTTGTACAACCTATCATGATCATGCCATAACATTGATTATGTCCTAGTTTTACACTTGTTGTGTAGTTGTCATGAACTGTCGCCACTTGTGACCAATCCACCTGTTGTAACTTGTTGTACCTATTATAAACATGTCACCTAGTACCTATGACAACCTGTTAATATACCTGTCACCTACATGTGCCCAGTTCACCTGTTGTAACCTGTAATGATCTTTTCACTTACTTGTGACCACTTTCGCACAACCTGCTACCAAGCTATTATTGCCTATAGGAAATCTATTATACCACATGTATCCTGGTTATGCCACTTATATCTTGGTTATGCCACATGTATCCTTGTAACGCAATCTGTATCTGATCCTATTACAAAGTTGTCATAACTTGTCACAACCCTGTGACAACTTGTACATGAACCTGTTTTGCAGCCACCTTGTGCTACTTTCCTAATGCCCGCCCTATGTTATTACAAAGGCACATAAATTTTCCCAACCCTTTATATTACATGTTAAGGCACTAAGCAACATTCATAACGTTATACTTATCCAAGCTCAAAAAAATTGTTCTAAGAACACCTTAAGACATCATATCTCATATTTATAATAGTTGATTAGATAGTTGAACAATCTTTAATCATGCTCCAACTTTGGTTTGTTAACCAAACCTTGTATCTCCCTTCAGGCACAACCTCTCATACAACTTGCCTACTTGTTGAATGTGTGACTTAATAATGATGTTGAGTGAATAAAAAAACTCAAGTGTTATTCTTCTTTATTCATCTCTTATTGTAACAAAACAACTACTCTCCATGTTGTCATTGCAATAGGCAGCAATTGATACTGCATCAGTGACAACATCAAGCCTGATTCTTTTCTCAACATTACATCATAAAATTTTAGAGCTTCATGGGTATTACCCATCTTGCAAATTCTATCTCTCAAACTAGTAAATGGTCCAATATTAAGAGCAAGCCCCTTTTCTTGCAACTCCCAACTTCCCATTTAGTGGAAAGCCTCTCTTCTTAATTTTCCACCTACATTATGTTCTCCCTGTCACATGTTTTGCTTACATAACCAACCATCAAGGAGCTTAAATAAAAAAATCATGTAGTGTAGCACCATTATTAATAATGTAGTCAGTCGAATATTTGGTTGTCCCAAGAAATCTTATCTTCAACAAACCATAAGTGCAACCCTATAACTACTCCAGGTAGGCTCCACACCATAACATTACCAATAGGAGTAATGTTGTTTAAGCTATTGAGCTTAATCAAATTTTCTAAAAGTAGAAAGTTAAATAGAATTGCCCATTAGAAAAGAGGTAATTTGATTTGTTGTAGCTACAAAGTATTATTTCCAAGACCTACTTAATCTTGATGTCGTGTAGCCTTTCTAACATTTGGGTCATGGCTTCTTTTGCCAAATATGATCCCAATTACCCTTTACAAAATATCCTTGCAAGCAAAACTTATTCAAACTCCATAATACCACAGCATTTTATGTGACTTCCTTATGCTAGTCAGAAATTATAATTAGCATTCAAGGGATTTGTCCCAAATTTCACTAATCTTCCCTCAATCAACAATCACTTTAAGCCTCTAAACCTTGTAGCTTCCAGGAAAAAATTTCTTCAAAATTCCTACCCAGCTTAAAATTCTGGGTTCACAAATGTGTTTTGTCCATCGATAGCTTTCTATTCACTATCCATTTATCAAATTCCAATACTTGGGCTAAAAATCATGCCTTCTAGAAGTTAAGATTAGTAAGCACAATTCACTCATGTTTTCTTGTAGCTTTCTCCATGGATTTAGTAGAATTTTTTCCTCCGAGCAAAATTATGGGTTGGTAGTTGTATTCTATTTGGAAACAACTTTCTTTTGACTGCTCACTCATCCAATTTCGATGTTTGAGCTAAAAGTCACTATCTCAGCAAGCTCAACCTATTAAGCCACATTTTTCCCTTATGGTCATCTATAACTTCTCTCTAGAATTTAAGCAGAATTTCATCCTCAATTCAAAATTATGGTTTGATAGTTGTGTTTTGCTCAAAATTACTTTCTTTTGACTATTCACGGGTTGAATTTTGACTCACGGGAGAAAAGATATGGCCCTGTAAAGTTTGGCCTTTCTTTTCCCAATTCTTTTGTTGTTTTAAGCCCTACTTGTTCTGAAATTTGGCGCTCATCTGCACTCAAAATTATTGGTTGCACTCAAATTTCTCCACTTCCCTCACTCATAATGTCATAGGCTACATCATCATGATTTTAGCCTAACATCCTCATGTGGGTTGACTTCAACATGGCTAACATGGCACTCCACCTCACCGACCACATCAACACCTGCAGACACACATGTTGCCTACATGGCCCAGCCACCTCGGCATCCAAGTTCATGTCACACCTATCAACCTCCACGTAAGCATGCCTGGCTACATTGGCCCTTGTTGATTTGTCATGCCCATGTGGGATGGCCAACTCGGTCCCCGCGTGGCACCCTTGTAACGTCCCCAGCCACCCCCAAACGATGCCACTCAAACAAACCTTGGAACTTGAGCTTTTCACTCGATATCCTAGCCAAAAATTAAAACATAAATATCTATATAAATTGACCAAATACATTTACCATATTTCATTTCTCCCAAGCATAACCAGAAATAAATGCATAATTTAACTACCATATGCAAATTAAGCACAGTTAACCACAAGATTACACAACCATATGTAAAGGCACTAGAATAAACATAAAACCACTTCTCAAACACACATATGTGAAAGTTGTTGGATGGTTGCGAACCTCTGACGTTCCTCCCAACCATAGACCTTACGGTTCACACCTCTTAACCGCAAGTCACCCGCGAGCTAGGGCTCCAACTTCATAGGCAATGGTAACTGATAATAATTGTATCTCCGCGGCCAATGTGTCAACCCAATAGTCATGCTACTCCAGGGCTCTACGAACCCTCCAATCTAACTACCAAGATGTCAACCCAACAGTCATGTTGTTCCAGGGCCCCAAGGCATAACCAAATTGGCTCACTGGTCAGTTCCAGAACCCAAGGGGCACACTATTCCCTAGGATGGTCAATCCCTTTGTGATGCCCACCTTCCAGGGCCCACCGACGGGTCGCCATAATTGTTGTCACGTCCAGAATCCAAGCACATGACTCATTGGCTAAAATCCTCCAATTAATTATAAAACACTTGCACGGGCTCACTAACTGGTCCATAACTATTCATAGTTGATTGTTGAATAATCCATCTAAAAGCCCTGCCTTTTCTAGCAATGAAGTCATGGGCACCATACTCTTTTGTCTAGGTCCACCTGTAGCCACTATGGGTTTATTAATATGCATACATTAAACATGTTTACTGCATTTGATTTTCCATCCTCATAGCATACGAATCACATACACGCGGGCACACCAGCCCCAACTCATAAACACAGACACAGGCATAACGCCCCATAAGCAACTCTCAGCTCACCAACCTAATTAATTATGCCCCGACTCACTAGCCTAATAATCACGGTCCTTAGACCCATTACACAGACACACTAGCCTTAACCATATTCGTAACTCATCCCACCAGCCTAACATTTATATACACACAGAGACATGCCAACCTCAATTAGTTTTAGGCTCACCAACTTATTCCACATGTACATGGCGATTACAACACACAAGGGTTGAATAGGGGGTGTTACATCCTCCCCCCTTATTTGTGCACTGTCCTCAGTGCATTCAATTATAGTCGGATCTTGCAAGAACTGCTATCACATATGATCTATCCTCCATGCATTCATACTTGCAGTTAGCATATTGCAGGCACACTATTCATATTCTACAATGATGTCTTTATTTAAGTGCATCCTCAATTCTCGGTGCACTAACCGAATTGAGATGTCTTTATCATGCCCTATATAATACACAGTTAATAACAATAAATATTCACAAGATAAAACTTTAGTAAATGAGTATGGCACATTGTACACCTAAGTGCCTTGTCATTGTTCTTTCTGGAACAGAGAATCCACCATATAACAGGCGATTAACGACAAGAGGTTAACTCTCAAGGTAACACCACATTCAATGAGCAACCACATCTGGAATTTAAGCCTTTCCTCAACAAAGTTACTAGTGCATATAACGTTACTATTGTTTCCTTGATTTTCAATACTGCATTTAGGTTGCAAAGCCTCGATGCATTGTTTGTCCTGTCCTTAATCCTGTAAATTTTTAGTATTCCAGACTAACTCAGATACCCAAGAACTCTGTTCAATGGTGGAAACTCATTTGCAATAGACACCTTACAAGCTTGCACGTGTTTGTCCCAGAACATACTTGAGTGAAAGATAATTGTTTCTCCTTGATTGTTGATATAAAGCTCCTACACACATTGTACTATTGAAGGTAATATGCTTGATCGTCATCCAAGAAAGGCATGTGTACTATTGAAGGTAATCTGCTTAATCATCATCCAAAAGGCATTGTTACTAATTTTAACTGCATCTTCATAAGTATGCAACCTTTCTCTGATTATCGACCTGGGGATGTGTTGATTGTCACGTAGTCTTGGAGAGAGCAAGACTATATGAATGTAGCTGACTAAATAAATCATCCTTTGAATTATACATGGCTGCAACAACAATTTAACAGGATCAAAGTGAATTCTCGTATCGACTTTGGAAATATCAATAGAACCACCTTTCCAAGGTATGCTTAACTGGGCCAAACCCCAGGAAGCCACCTCCATTTCCATTTATAGTTGACACTTGAGTCTTATTAGCCTGACCTCATGCAGACCTGCCACTGCAGAGTGATGCAATGGACCTTGAACTTCCATGTTGTCCATCCTTTGAAGTTCCTTTGAAGTATCAACTAAATTCCCGGAAGAAATTAAGTTAGGACTAGGTGTATAATCCGTCCACCTTGAAGTCTTGTAAGCAAGGTAAGAATGCTGCAATATAATAACAAAATCTTTCCAACTTCAAAATAAACTGAAGATGAAAAACACCTCAATTTTGTAGATTAAATTTTAATTTCATAGGGCTACTGTCATTCCAAGATATTCTGTATCAAAGTAAATTATGACAACATTGTAGGCAATGAGTGTACAATCAAATCCATAGAAGAATTTGGCACATAAATCAGAGAATCGAGGTCCTCATAGAAAATCAGGAAGACCAATTGTTGCCTCAATTGCTGACCATTTTGACAAACTGTGATCCTTCTTCCTGACACTATTAGTTTGACAGCTTGAGTGGGCCTAATGGATAAGAGCATGTGTTTCCTCCTATGAGGTCACAGGTTCAAAACCAGAGGGGGGCAGAGTATGTATGCCTTTGTAGACTTAGCAGTCAAATCACTATGCAGATGTGGGTCTCTTGTCCCACAAACAAAGAAGTCTCATACACCAATTTGGTGTCTGGCTTAGTCGTGATCTTAAAATTGGATAGTAATAATAATAATTTACATGCTTCATCACCGATTCATCCAATAAAATTTTCCAAAACCTTTTATCTACTGAACACATAAATAACCATGAAAAATCTAATCCACTCTTACATAAATCCATTAGAAGCACCCCCTCTTCCAGAAACAAACTCTGCTATCCATCCATCTCTAAAATTCAAATCCACAGGTTTTAATCCATTGCAATTGAAATATCTCAGCAAGAGGTTACAACCTTGGACATGCTTTACAACATGATATGTTTATCCATCCCCACAAGAAATTTTGTAAACTCTGTGACACCATAAATGTCTTCTCCAACCAGCTCTAGAAATTCTCCTCTGCGGCTTACTTAGAGGACACAATATTGTTTCAAATGCTATTGCAATTACTTTTTAAAAACTTTCTGGATTTGTTTGTGGTATGGGAGGCAAGCGATGCGTAATCCACAGGTTCAATAAATGACATGTATTCATCCTCAAATCCTGCAAGGACTATTCTCAGCCTTCTTGCAAAATGGTGTTGTATTGCCATAGATGGTAGTGCTTTAATTGATGGGGACAAAACGATTTATAAAAATGAATCTTTAAAGCCTGTATGTGCTGATATACATCCAATGTTGTTGTTGGAAGAATTGATTTCATACCTTATTCACCAAACTATATACCTATGACTTCAGCCTTTTTACAAACTCACATTCAAAGCTCTTTCTACTAGAAGTTTGCAGGACGAGACCAAATGCTTGTGGCCATGCATAATAGGCACATTGGTCAACATCTCTAGACCAGCGTCAGATAAAGTTTTCTTTGACTTCTGAATCTATGTGATATCCAAAATAAATCCATCATGTCATTTCCAATAACTCTTCATTCGATTCTTCCTAATATGCATGTGATCTCCAACATACTAAATATGGGGAAAGGCCTATAACTAAAGCCTGCTAAGGTCTATCTGCAAATATGAAACACTTTCACCAACCTCCTTCAATACCTTCAGCATGTTTTGATCAACCCAGAGATGTGATTAGTTGATAGATTTACTGCAACAAGGGCAACGCCATAAAGGCCACCTCGAATTAATTTCCTCTAGGTGCTATAATTCTGCTTTTGACACATTAAATTCACTACCATTATTGTTTCATTGTTGTTGAGAAAGGAACTGCCTTTATAGTTCTTTCATGTCTTCCTTAGAAAACTCACAGCAATATCCATATTTATGCACCTTATCAAACAATGGAAATTCGGGATGATGTGGGATGGGAAACTTGTCCATCATTTCTCAACACCCAGAAAACATTTTTAGTTTGCAATTCTTCTAAAGGATGCACATCGTTGAATAGCATGCAGCAACTTGTGAGGCAACTCTCATTTGTACATGCATAAGAAAGAATTATAAAGGATATAGGAGGACTGACTGAGATGAATTGATAGATTACCCATGAATATCAAAGGGTAACGCTTGATTGGATATCTCTTCCAGGTTTCCATCTTCTAATGGACATCAAACAAATTGGCTTATGATCATACGCAGGTCAACCTACCCTTGCCTTATTTACTTCTGAGAACGTTTCTTTTCTGCTACCATTATACCTGAATGACATGCAAAACGCCCTCCCCTCTGAGGAGAGTCAATGCCAGTAGAAACTTGTCTTTCAAGCCCTTTTTCTTTTCCCAACTCATTGTCAGCAAAAGAAGTCAATGCATCTTTAATTGTCTTTGTGCTCTTTACAAGGCTTAGTCCCGTAACATGGACCTTCATGTTGTCCAACAGTATTTAAAGATTCTGTGATGCCAACAAATTTAGGCTCAGGGCTTGTTTTAGGTGCTAAATGAGCATTGGTATGGTTATCAGACCCAATGCGCATAAATATTTTTGGGCTTTTGAGTTCCTTTGGTCTGAGAGAGGTTGATCAAATACACTAATATCACACATGAATTTTTCAACAATAGGGTGAATGTATTGCTCTTCCAGCAAGCACCAAAAGCGTTTTTATTTGTGATAACATTTGATATAAAATCTAACAAGTTCCCTCCTTCCCTGTGCTAATGGTGCTTCTCAATACTCATAAGTAAAACAAGAGAGTGGGGGATATTTTTTTTGGGAATGCCTTAATGCCCTCTCTAGAGAATGACCAATACAGTAAATTTTTGCACAACTCATCAACCCAACCTTCATTGTTTTCCTTGAGTTCTCTTACCTCTATCAAAACTTTTATAAGACTTTTGTCACCTCATCAAGACATGCTACATGCTTTGAAACAGATTGACTGTTCTTTCTACCATTTTCCACAAACAAATTACTTTAAATCTTCTCATCATCACAAACTTGAGGATTTGAATTATTGTTCCCATTGTTATTCTGCTCCACAATTGATACATATACACAACATCTGGCATGATGTCCTTTCCGATGGTTTCCTGCCACATGATGCCCCTCTGCATGTTTCAGTAGACCACCAAATTTGCCCCCTTTGAATTCAACTTGAGTGGTCTCTTCATTTTCTGTCTCTGTCTAAAAAGAATCAAACCCTCAAGCTCTTTCCCCGAATTACCCTGGATCTATTTATTAATAAACAAAGATGTTGAAAAAGTGGCATCCATCATGTGCTTTATAATTAAACTCCACGTCTAAGGATAGAAGGCCCTTGCAATAGCTTGCACTGGCTGTAACTGTACAGGAGATAAGTGACATCCCATTTAAATCAGTGTTCCACGGGGTCGCGTCCCCCAGGGTCGGGTGCGCGCACCCCTCGCACCCGGGACGGGGAGTCTCCTGAGGGTGCGTTTCCCCGCGCACCCTTTTTGGGGAGTCTTGGGGAGACGCAAGGGGTGGTGTTTCCCCAGTGTGGGGGACGCGACTCCCCAAAAAGGGTGCTTCTGGGCGTCCTCTTTTTGAAGGGGGACGCAACTCCCCAAAAAGGGTGCTTCTGGATGTCCCCCTTTTGAAGGGGGACGCGACTCCCCAAAAAGGGTGCTTCTGAAAAAAAAAAAAAAAAAATAAATAAATAAATAAATAAATATATATATAAATAAATAAAATAAAATAAAATTGGTAAGTTTAAAAAAAGTTTACGATTCAGTTATATAAATTGGTAACTATTTTTGAGTTTTAAACTTTCAGTTATATAAATTTACTATTTACTATTTAGTGTTCAAAGTTCAAACTTTAGTATCTACTATCTACTTCTAGTATGTTTTGCTTTCAATTTCGATTCTAGAATGATGAATGATGAAATTAATTTTTAAATCAATGTACATTGTAGATTGTAGAATGATGAATGATATGGAATCATGGATCAATGTATTTGAAGATTTCATTATTGAATTTATTTATTGAATGATCATTGATTATGGATGAATATTAGAATAACGAGTATGTCATATGAATGATGTATGTATCAAAATGAAAGATGAGGATGGATCAATGTATGTCATTATTCAATTCAATTATGAATTTAAATTTTATCATTTGTAGATCAAATTTCAATTTTCAATGTATTGGTATTCATATTAGTATATAGTATATAGTATATTATTATTAGTCTATTTAATATTTAATATTTATCCTTTCATTGTTTATTATCTAACAATGAATATGAACTTGAAATATATATATATATATAATAAAAAATTATATACCTCGACGACTCCCCGCACCCCCAAAATTTCCTTAAAATTTTAGGGTACTCCCACACGTCCCCCCTGTGCGTCTCCCCGCATCGGAGTCTTGGTGGAACATTGATTTAAATATTAGTGGTGGATGAAATTGTGGCACTGGAAGGAATATCAAATGTTCTATTTACTTATGCAAATTTCAGAATTGAAAAATAGCATCCATCTGCGGCTTTGGTCACTTGTGTTATAATCTGTAGCTTCCAAGTTTGAAGGCATCTAAAAAAAGACCTAAGTAGACTCCCACTTTCTAGAAGTTTTCTGTAACTAAAGACTGTAGCTTGGCTATGGGTATGGGGTTTCTATACATAACAATGCCAATTCCCTCAATTGCAGCAAATACAATACCAGCTACTAAAACATCCCAATCACCTGTTTTCCCAATGATTGTAGCTAATGCATTTGCTATATAATAAGTTAGTGACCTAGAGCAGGAGGAAAGTTTACACTGGAAAATTGCTTCGAGCTCCATTAATTTTCTCAGAGAGTTGACTTGCACTTGCTTGAACTACTCTACCCAAGAGAGTGTTACCAAGCCTTGATGTCCTGGTATCTGTTCATTGAAAGTGCCACCACTTTAGCCAGAATTTGCTCCTGTATTTAACGCACAGATTACCTTCCAAGCTTCTCGCTTTGAACTGCAACTTGTATTTCTAAATGGTGATATTGACCAGATCCTGAAATGTAATACACGTTTTCCACTATAGCTCGCTTTATTTGAATTCAAGCTGCAAATACTACACGCTGTTATTGATGAATTCAGACATTCCACTAGATCAAGTATTCCCAACACGTTCTTTGCTGATGGTTGTATAATGTAGCTTCCCATAGTAGATTATTAAAACCTTGAGGATGTGTAGCACAATCGAGAACCCACTTTTAAGCATCCACTATCTTCGCTAACTGTATTTAGAAACGAATTGTGGTCTTGAAGTTTAGCCCTAATGATAATTATGCAAATACAAGTAGATTGAACAGTGAAAATCCAGAGGCCTGAATTGTAACTGAAAAACTGACTTGACACAATTGGGATGTTCTATAACGCAGCGACCAAATCTATCCATGTTGATTCCAGGCCTGCCCAATATTTCTCATCGGAAAGCTTCAGGTTACCAACATCAATAATTATTATCCTCTCCTTTGCGAGCATTACCTTTCTCCTTCAGCAAATTTTGAAAACCAACTGCCTCTCCAGCCTATGCTCCCACACCTGGCATATCCTGAGAGGTTACCAACATCAATAATTTTTATCATCTCCTGCTTTGCGAGCATCAACTTTCTCCTTTAGCAAATTTTGAAAACCAACTGCCTCTCCAGCCTATGCTCCTGCACCTGGCATATCCTGAGATCATCATACTCCGTGAGACAACATTTCGTATAGGGAGATTTTTTACAAACACTTAGCGTGCATCCTCCACAAAATGGTGCTTCACATACATGTTGGCAACATACCCTCAGTGCAAGCCATGTGTGCATCCTGTAAGGTGCGAAATTTAGCCACAAAACATTACACCATACCCAACATTGCAAATCATGATGGGATCTGAAACACAATGTGTGCTTCCTAAAAATTGGTAGACATAGCAATTTTTTTTAACAATCAATGTAGTCCAACGAATGGCATCCCATATATTCATTCTGTCAAACACCTGATATGTATCTTATACACTCTGGCATTTTGATTATATATATTGACAAGAGCACTTCCCACGCAGGCATTACACTCATATCCAGTGATTATGGGTGTGAACCTGGAGTCCCTCATCTATGTTCCCAAAAATCCCCAAAATGCTTGCATATATGATACGCCTTGACTCCCCCCTCCCCCTTGAAAATGACAGGAGATGCAGTTTAGAGCCTGTAAACGTACACAAATTGGCTGAGTAGCATCTTGTTGAGCATTGCAAAGTCAAACAATAGTTACAGTCTTAATCAATATGATTTTCCAATTATGGCATTCATCCTTTGGCCCTAACAATAGCTCCCGACATGGTTGATAAATTCAAAGGTTTATAGCTTCTAACAAGGAAATCCATTATCAATTACACTCCATGAAACTAAGTTTCATTCAAGCCTTTCGTCAAACAATTTGTGCTCCAAGTCCTGTTGCAGATATCCTAATTGGATATAAATTGTAACCGGGTACAAGTTCAAGGTTGCTGCCTACATTGTTCCCCAACATCATTACAATACCCAGTTTGTGCATAGCCAACAATCAATGTATTCCATAACACCAAATCTCGTTTCCACATTTTGTCAAACACGTTATGTACATCCTCCATATATACTTGTCATTTTATAAAAAAGGACATGTTTCTTTGTTCCACGGAAGACAAGGTACAAATCCACATACGCTATTACAACTAACAAGAAATCAGAGGTTATGAAATATATGCATGCCCTACTCTTCTCATGCCAATGTTACTATGGGAACAGATTTAGTATCTCAATTGTAGTGAAGTCAATTAAAAAATGCATGGGGAAGCTGACAAGATTTGCAATTGCCTAGGGCTGATTAGCTCTTTTCAAAATCCATGTTGTACCATAACCAACAAGACTTGCAGAAACTGCTCTTTTTCACACCATCCACAAATATCATGGGCTACTTTTACATTTCTCCCTCACTTTTTTTTGAACAATTTCCATACCTACCACAATGACTATTCCAAGAAAATGCATCTGGCTGAGGGAATCTAACAACACAGTTTGCAATCGATTGAGAAATTTTGTAAAACAGTTTGTTGGTATACTTTTGCTTCAATTGCTTCAAAGTCCTGTACTTGGCCCAAGCAGGCCTAGTGGTGAAACAAAGGCTCTGATACCACTTGTAACGTCCCCATCCACCCCTGGGCAACGCCCTTACAATAGCTCCCGGCATGGTTGATATATTCAAAGGTTTATAGCTTCTATCAAGGAAATCCATTATCAGTTACAGTCCATGAAACTAAGTTTCATTCAAGCCTTTCGTCAAACAATTTGTGCTCCAAGTCCTGTTGCAGATATCCTAATTGGATATAAATTGTAACCGGGTACAAGTTCAAGGTTGCTGCCTACATTGCTCCCCGACATCATTACAATACCCAGTTTGTGCATAGCCAACAATCAATGTATTTAATAATACCAAATCTCGTTTCCACATTTTGTCAAACACGTTATGTACATCCTCCATATATACTTGTAATTTTATAAAAAAGGACATGCTTCTTTGTTCCACAGCAAGCAGGGTACAAATCCACATAGGCTATTACAACTAACAAGAAATCAGAGGTTCTGATATATGCATGCCGTACTCTTCTCATGCCAATGTTACTATGGGAACAGATTTAGTATCTCAATTGTAGTGAAGTCAATAAAAAAATGCATGGGGAAGCCGACAGGATTTGCAATTGCCTAGGGCTGATTAGCTCTTTTCAAAATCCATATCGTACCATAAGCAACAAGACTTGCAGAAACTGATCGTTTTCACACCATCCACAAATATCATGGGCGAGTTGACTTGCAGAAACTGCTCTTTTTCACACCATCCACAAATATCATGGGCTAGTTTTACGTTTCTCCCTCACTTTTTTCTGAAACGATTTCCATACCTACCACAATGACTATTCCAAGAAAATGCATCTGGCTGAGGGAATCTAAGAAACACAGTTTGCAATTGATTGAGAAATTTCGTTAAACAGTTTGTGGGTATACTTTTGCTTCGATTGCTTCAAAGTCATGTACATGGCCCAAGCAGGCCTAGTGGTGAAACAAAGGCTCTGATACCACTTGTAACGTCCCCATCCACCCCTGGGCAATGCCCTAATGATAGCTCCCAGCATGGTTGATATATTCAAAGCTTTATAGCTTCTACGAAGGAAACCCATTATCAATTACACTCCATGAAACTAAGTTTCATTCAAGCCTTTCATCAAACAATTTGTGCTCCAAGTCCTATTGTGGATATCCTAATTGGATCTAAATTGTAACCAGGTACAAGTTCAAGGTTGCTGCCTACATTGCTCCCCGACATCATTACAATACCCTGATTGTGCATAGCCAACAATCAATGTATTCCATAACACCAAATCTCGTTTCCACATTTTGTCAAACACGTTATGTACATCCTCCATATATACTTGTAATTTTATAAAAAAGGACATGTTTCTTTGTTCCACGGCAGACAGGGTACAAATCCACATAGGCTATTACAACTAACAAGAAATCACCCAGAGTCATTTTCACTTGTTTGCTCATGAGAAGAGTTGAACTTGGACACTCACAAGTCTAGTGACAAAGCATCAGGACACTAATGAGAATAAAATTATAAAATTTGAAACAAGCTTATTATCAAAAATAAATGTAGAAATTAATGATTAACAAATCATAGTTGTCTATTCAATGTCACAATAAACAAAGAACAATAACTAGCAGTAAAGTATTCATGCTTGATCATAAAGGCTTGAATATTTGTTTTTTTATAGAAAACACACCCAAAGTCAAAATACAGAACCCTTATCTCAATTTATGTGCAAAGGCATTTAGTTCCAAGTTCTTGAAATTGGAAATTGATGGGATTGCAAGATTAGTGAAATGGCCTTACGTCATAATATTAGATGCTCATCTTGGATCCTGCTGGGATATAGTGGAATGCAATTTGCCAATTTTATACTTATGTCATTACATTTCACAGTAAGAGTAAGAGTCAAAAATTTTGGTAAGTGATGTTGATTAAAAATACATAACATAGGTTCTAAAAAACAGATGCACATAATGTTTGTCCATTATCAATATTGTTAGACACCTAATCCATTAGGGTTATGGTGAGGAATATGAACCATCATTGAGAGTACAAGAGACCCTGGAAGATGAATCCAATGGTCATAGACAATGTATTTATATCTGTGTCATTTTAATGAAAAAATATTCCATGCTTATCTTTAATTCTGGTGTAATTCAACAGTGGTATCAGAGCAGGGCATTCATTCAACTCCATGATTCCCATACACCCTTTAGTATTTACTATTCTGAGCTCTGCTTCACCCACTGCTTCAGATCAATCTTTCTAAGTTTGTCTGACCTTGCCTCAGCCAAATTTGTGCCTATTTCTCTGCATTATTCTCCTGTTGTGCCTGTTTTCCTGTAATCTCTTCTCCATTTCAGAGATTTCATGCCTCTTGGTGAAAATGACTACCTTGCATCTCAGAAGCTGTGGGCTGCATGCTTCCTGTCCTATTCTATCAAAAATTCTAAAACCCTATATTTTTCTTTTTTCTCTTCAATCTCATATCTACAAATCCTAGAAACTGTAGCGAGCAAGCCTATCTTTTCTATGACTAAAATCTCCAGATCCTGTACAACAGCCATGGCTTGCATTGCAAAATATCACCGCCCTCTTAATCTGCTTGAAGAGAGTCCGAGGAAGTGTTGTAAGGTAACTTCATCATGAGACGTTCTCCCCTCTTAGCTCCAGGGCCATTGTGTGTTTGAACATGAAGAGAATTTAATGCCATACTATAAAATACTCGGTGAAATGCCCTTTATATTTTTAGCTAACTTCCATTGAAAAACCCTTCTATAGACTATCCATTTAGTTTTTCCAACTGAACAACCCCTTCTTCTGTCACATACTTTATCATATATGGGCCTAACCAATGCATTTGGAACTTCCCTAGTTGCTTCCAAAACTTTCTATCATACAACAAACCTAGTCTTCTGGCTGAAACTACTTCTATTTTATACACCTATCATGCCAAGATTTCTCACATGCTTTCTGAACATTTTGATGAAATCTTGCTACTGCACGGTCTTCATCTAATTTGCAATAGCTCTAATATTCTATTCTCTACTGCGCCATAATCAGTCAAGTTTTCCAATGCAATAATGTGTAGACTTGGCACTATTAACTCCATGCCACATGGGCATTATTGCTTCCTATCCATACACTAGTCTAAATGGAGTGTTCCATATCAATTTCTTACATGTGGCCCTGTAAGCCCATAGAACTGTTGGGATCCTCAGAGATCTCATATCAGTTTAAATTTCATACTTTTGTCATAGTATTTTCTAGAATCCTGTTGAAGGCCTTAATAGTGCCATTAGCTTGAGGGCGATAGGGTGTGCTCTTGTGATGAGGCCTTAAAAGTGAGTGCCTTTTAACAATATTCTCAAAAAGAAAATGCATTGCCATTTATGTGTTGCAATCTTTGATAGGTTCTGCCTCAGTCCACCGGGTAAGGTACTCTATCATAGTTATTATATACCTAGCTCTCGATCTTTTCGTTTGTGCATTGATAGGTTTGATGAATTTTACTGCCCATCTATCAAATGCTTGTAATGTCACCTATGGAAATAAGGTGATCTCATCCCTTCTGGATGTGAAAATTCGTATTACCCAGAATCCTACTGCAGCACTGATGAGAAATCTGCTATCTGTTAATTACTTTTAACAAATTATTTACAGATTTTTATTCTAAAAAACAAAATCTCATACACTACAGCCTTCACAAATTAACTGCAGAAAAATACAAGTGCAGAAACAAAATCTGAAAAAGAGTCAATCATAGACACATCTGACACAGTTATTTTTGGACTAATGTCCCCGGAAAAACCCAATGCGGGAAAACCGTTGCAACAGCTATGGATTTTATTATTATGCAGTATTTTTTCTGAATACAAATTGGATGCCCCATTGGCTATCCTCACAGAGAATCTGACTGACAAGAAAGCTAGTGAGATCACGTCACACACTGACACTGGAAGCCCAACTGGAAGAAAACCCGGATGGCAAGCCCTCCACAGCCTTTGAACAGTCACTGCGTAGTCTCTACGTCACTTGGCGTGGGGACTACATGGCTTCTGTGTTCTGGCTCTTCTGCTGGCTGGATCTAACCCTCTGGCCCCTTCCGGTCTCACACCCCAGCTCTCCGGCACTGGATCTGACTAATCCTCAGCTGAATAACGAACCTCCTCAAGGTTGCAGCGCTACCTCATTGTGGATCTGTGTTGGCACTGCGTAGCTGCTACGCTACCTCTGCTGTTACTGCTTTCTATCTTCTCAGTTGTGTATTCTCCAGCTCATGAATAAACTTTGCAACTGAAATTAATCTGCCCCTCTCTGCAAAGAATCTCTTGATTGATCTTTCCTTTGAGCACTGCTCACTTCAGAAATTTGATCTCTTGATGCTTACTGTGTGTTTTCCAAATGACCTTTCAAGCCCTTCTTATAATCTTCTCGTTGAAACTTCAACGACAGAGATTAAATCTCTAATCAACGGCTAAGATTAACTTTTGACTTGATCCACTTTTTCTAGAACATTCACACCCATATTCTATTAATTCACTTTAATTATTTTATTTTCCTAAGTTTAGACTTGGGGTCCTTTTAAAATAATTAATTCTTTTAATAAACTACAATTCGGGTGGAATTTCCCAAAACGATTTATGGGTTCTCTAGAATACACGTGTCTAAGCCTCCCTGCAAATTTTGAGGCTTAGACACAAATCAACACTCCCTCTTAGCGAGGAATGTGCTCTAGCAATACCCCCTGCTAAGTACTGCTATGATTATGCAACATCTCCCTCTGCACTGCTAATGTCTGACATTGTTGCCCACCAACTCTGCACAAACACTGCATCTGTACTGTTGCTGACACTGCCACTGTCAACACTGCATCCATACTGCAACTCTCTCTCAAATTTTGCATATGTGCTGCTATTGACACTGCCACTGTCAACTGCCATTGCACTGCAATATTGTTGCTTATTGCAACAGAAAAACATCCAAAATTGAACAAGTGTTCAGAATGATGCATCTCGATACTGAAGATCTGATTGTTGCTAGCTTTTGCGCTGACCCTTTGAAGCTATTGTGTTGCTACTGACTTTGCATTGTGCCTCACTGCACTGCTGCCAACTCTACTCTACGCTACTAACCACTGCGTTGTCACTTATGCATGCCTTTGCACCAACTGGCACTCTTCCATCCTGCTACATATGATTTGGGCTCCCGTAGCAAGGCATCGATTCGAGAGGTGGACTCCTCAAGGATCCTGCCCATCCTGTAGATCTCTAGGTCTACAGCTCCAAATCACCCCACCTCCCTCCTGGAGATATATGGGCAAACATGGCGAACTCCTACTCATTAATTCTGGTAGGTGTTGCTTGCGCTTCTTGTCTTTGTCTCTCTTCTTGAGAGGGCATTGTTTGGAATAATGACCCATCTCGCCACACCGAAAGCATTTGATCTTGGAAAGGTCCTTCTTCCTTTTACGTTGCTCCTGCTGCCCCTTTGATGCAAGGGCCACATTATCCTCCTCCTCCTTGTCTTCTTCCCACTGATGTTGTTGCCCTCAAGTTGACACTTGTGTAAGTCCCTCCTCATCTCTTCCCGCTGAAGAGCTGCCCACATTGACTCCCAGTCCGACAAATTCTCTCTGCCTAGGATGCTTTGGTCAAAGACCTGATAGTCATCAGACATAGAGTTGAGGGCCAATTTGACCATCTCTGTGACCTAAGGAGTTGATCCCACAGCTGCCAGTTGATCTCGTTTCTCTTGAAGTCTAACCAAGAATGGATCAATGCAATCACCTTTCTGCATCCTGGTAGTCCGCATCTTCTCCTCCAAATGCATCTTCCGCTGCTCGGAAGATCCTTGATATAGCTTCTCCAAGACCTGCCACATTTCTTTAGCAGTCCCTTTGCTAGCAATGTGACATACGACATGAGCCCTTACCCCGTCAAGGATCACACGCTTTACCTTAGCCATATTCTTCTTGTATTCATTCAGAGAATCTGCATCTACTGGAACAACCACCACACCTTCGATGAAGAGTTTGAGATCATGCTCATCTAGCAGGCATTTGATCCTTGCCTGCCAAATCACATAGTTGGAGGCTCCCTCCAACCGATCTTGATCTCTCAGCCTGCTTGCTGCCATCTTTGTCGATTGAAAAAGTATATCGAACTAGCTCCCTCTCTCTTCTTTTCGCAGCTCTAGCCTGGCCTATGTACTCTCTGCTAGAGATGATAGATCTGTCGTCCAAAATTGTTGCTCAGGTATTGAAAAATAGAATTCCTCGGCTAAGAATACCATGGGGAAGAAAGTTCCCTCAAAGTGTCTCCAATTACTCTTCCTGGCGCTTCTACACCCACAATCGTTGTTATGCAAAAAACTGTGTTCCTCCTGCTGCTGATCTGCGTTGCTCTGTTGCGCTACTCCCTCTGCCTCTGCAAACTGGAAAATCGTACCTCTCTGTCGACTCACTCAGAGAGAGATTTCCTTGCAGGGACCAGCTCTCCTGGATTGGACTGCGCAATCACTCGGGATATCAATCTGCTACTTACGCAACTCTTTGATCCCGGCTTCACCAACGCTAGAGCTACGGATTTGTTCTTCTGTTCCTCCTACACTCAGCTATACAAGCTTTGATACCATGTGAAAATTCATATTACCCAAAATCCTACTACAGCACTGATGAGAAATCTCATATCTATTAATTCCTTCTAACAAATTATTTACAGTTTTCTAGTGTAAACAATGAAATCTCATACACTACAACCTTCACAAATTAACTGCGGAAAAATACAAGTGTAGAAACAAAATTTGAACAAGAGTAAATCATAGACACATCTAACACAGTTATTTTTGGACTAATGTCCCCAGAAAAACCCAATGCAGGAAAACTGGTGTAGCAGCTGAGCGTTTTATTATTCTGCAGTAATTTTTTTGAATACAAATAGGATGCCTTGTTGACTATCCTCACAAATAATTTGACTGACAAGAAATATGGTGAGATTACCTCACACACTGACACTGGAAGCCCAACTGGAAAAAACCCTGGATGGCAAGCCCTCCATAGCCTCTGCACAATCACTGTGTCACTCTGCATGGGAGTTGAGTGGATTTTGTGTCTTGGCTCTTCTATTGGTTGGATCTGACCCTCTGGCCCCTTTCGGTCTCACACCACAACTCTTCGACTCTACCTCAAGAAATGCCTCAATATGTCTTGCTTTAGTTGCTGCCTCAAAAAGACTTTATTTGATCTTATGACCTTCCTTAGACCAGAACTTCTTTGACAATCCTATGCCAAAACAGAGTAGAAGAAAAAGAAAAAATAAACTAATTAAGGTGGACTCTTTCACCACCAAAATTACAAGAGAAAAAACTAGGTAGGGTGAGATCACCTCCACCAAAACTAGTCAAAAAGGGGGTCTTAAACCCTCAAAGCCTTAGGCTCGAAGAAGAACAGAGGCAAAATGATCCAACCCAATGATGATCCAAATGAATCTAGCCCTCTTGTATTTATAGATTTCTTCGAAGGGATTTTCTCCTTAATTGATTGAGGTTCACTCAAAACCCCAACTTTGGGTTTCTTTGCCAAGCTACCCCAAAGCTTGCCCTCCATTTCCCTAACAGTAGGTATTTTAGGTTTTCCCCTTTATCAAAGACTATAGCCTATGGAGATCAATAGGCCACTTCGTCTTATGGAACTAACTTCCTGGGGACATTACAACTGTGCCAAAAGTCCTCACTCCCACTGTATGATTGATGCAGTCACTATTGCAAATCTAGGTTGAAAGCCCCTACATGTGGGAGCCTTAGGACAGATTTGTTGTTAGAAAATGTTGATGATATATAGTATATACTAGATAAGTTTTGTTCATCATGGGTAGAAACAAAGTGCACCATCATGATTGATGGATGGATAGATCAAACGAACAGAACACTGATAAATTTCTCCATATCTGGTCCAGAGGCAATAATGTTTCTCAAATTAATAGATGCCTCAAACAAAGTTAATAGTGCCCAACTAATATGTGAAATGATGAAAGTTGTTTAGGAAGTGGGTAAAGAAAATGTTGTACAAATTTTTAATAACAATGCAACTAATTATATGGCTGCTGCTAGACTTTTTGAGCTTAGGAATCCCTCCATATTTTGGAACTCTTGTGCTACACATTGCATAGATTTAATGCTTGAGGCATTGCAAGAATTCCCTGGATACAAAAAGTTATGTATAAGGCAAAATCCATAACCAAATAAATTTACAATCACACAAATGACCCAGCACAACAATATTCATTGAAGGCAAGGAACTTGTTTGTCCTACAGTGACCAAAATTCCAACAAGATTCATCTCTTTGCAATTCATGGTTGACCAAAGGGTAAATCTCAATAGGATATGTTTGGGACCTGAGTGGATGGCATCAACAGACATGGAAAAACACATGAACACATTATAATTGTTGCTCTTGTGTTTAGTGATGGTTTTTAGGAAGATGTTGAAGATATTATTGCTGTGACAGGGTCACTTGCCAAAGTGCTCAGGTACTTAAGTCTTAAACTTTTTCAATGTTCACCTTCAAAGTCAAACTTCATTTCATTTTCGAATTTTATTTATACCAAAGTTTGAATGTTTGACAATCGACTTCAATCTTTCATGATGGTTGATGTTGAAAAACCCACCAAGTGTTACATTTATGAGGCGACGGATCTCACCTAGGAGGCCATCAAAAGAAGATATAATGACAAGGTGGCCAAGTATATGCCACTCCTACATGCTTCTGAGTAAATTTTAGCCTTGCCACTTTGCTAGATCTTTGGTGGCAAAATTTTGGCAACGATGCGCCAGATATTAAAAGATTTGCCATTCAAATCTTGAGCCATACCTACAATGCTTCAGGTTGTGGGTGCAATTGGAGCATGTTTGAGAAAATGCATGCCAATAAGCACAACCAATTAAGTTATTAACACAAAAGCACTTAAATAACCATGTATCGGTCCACTGCACTCTTCGACTTTGCAATAGGAAAATCCAAGGTGAGACATCAAGAAACACAAGACTCAGTTCAGTTTATCTAAAGCTTAAACACTTGAATTGGAAGAAATGACTTAAAGTTTAGTTCACATTTTAATGTTTCATGATAATGACAGGTTTGGATCATTGGGATATTGACCTAAACTTGGAATAGCTAGATCCTACATCAGATTGGCTTCGATCAAAAGAAGCCCTCTTTTTCACCTTAAGGACTTTGCGAACCTTGAGGGTCAAAGAGTCGAGGACATGGGAGAAACCTGCATCTTAGATTTTTTACTATATAGTATTCAGCGTTAACTCTTCACTTAATATTTATAAGCAGATGCTTTCAGTTCTCAGTTTGGACACTATATGAGATACCGATTAATCCATGAAATTTTAGACATTTATTGATAGTGTGCATTGTATGGACATGGCTTTATTGAATATCAATGAAAAATACATATTTTTTATTTAAAATGTGTATATCTTTAATTTTTGTGCTTGCCAAGTTTTTCACGATTTATTCCCAATCCAATTCAAACTCATTGCTCTTTTGCCCCACAGAGTCTTTGTCGCCAGGTCTTGATAATTTTGATCTGGAAGGGACTGGTGCAAATCTTTCCAGTTGTAGACAACTGGCTAGCATGGAAGATTGGTAATGGGGAACATATGAGACTGGAGTCTGATCCATGGGTTGGATGTGAAAACACCTATACTCTGTCAAACAAAATGTTAACTCTTTTATATGAAAGGAATTATTTAAGGTGTCCAAAGTGTCGGTCCTGTGACTACAGATATCTAGCAACAAGGATGGATCAAAACCAATATGGTAGGACTTTAAGGGAACAATGCAGATCAGTGGAATGAATATGTTGAAGCCTTGATTAGAAGTAATGTAAGAATCAGAAAGGAAGCAGATGAAATAGTATGATCTAAAACTCCTTCAGTGGATAAATATATTGCCAAATTAGGGAAAAAAAGCAATGTTTTCCAATGAGGCTCAATAGTCAAAATGATAAGTCCTGATGGTGGAAACCACTATGGAAAAAAGAATTTCCATGTGGGTGGCCATAAGGAATAAAAACTGACTTGCGAAATACTCCAAAACAAGAGCAGAAAGGGACCTAGGAGGTGTGTTTTATGATACTGGGAACAAAATGAATGCAAGGATGGTTCCTTACTATCAACAAATATCACTTCCTTATCCAGAACATAAGATAGTCTTCAATGTTATATGATAAATGATGGCAGACGACCTATTCTTCATAGTTTTTTGTCAAAAAAATTGTAAAGTGAATACTCATATACATCTACTTGATAAGGATTGATAGAATAGATATATTATACAGGATGGATAGATCAATATTGTCCCCCATTTTCAATGAATTAAAAAGGATGTATGCTCTTTTCTCCACGATTCTCACAGACGTATACAGAGAACTGAACACTACAGAAGATACTCTATCTACAGAGGGTCAGGAGGTTGCACAGAGATACTGGGAACAGAATGAAAGTGAAAATTGTTACTTACTGTCAACTAATTCCACTTCCTTGTCCACACCATAAGATAGTCTTCAATGCTATATGATAAATGATGGGCAGACGACCAATTCTTCATAGTTTTTTGTCAAAATGTTGTAAAGTAAATATTGTTATACATCTACTTGAAGCTTAAATGATATGTGCATTTACAACACATGATCTTCTTTCTTTCTTGGATAGAAATTAAGATAAGGAGGGAAAAAAATCCGCACTCACCGATGAAATTTGCAAACTTTAATCCAATCTTTCAGGCTGGAACTTGGAAGGTTAGAGAATCTACAGACTTTGGCACAAGTTCATCTAAGAATTGGCAAGAACATGCTATTGATTTTAATTTAGTTGTCAAACGCAAAGTTTTTAAAATTTGGACGGCTGAATCGAATTGTTATGAAAGAATATGGAGAAAGACATTATGCGTCTTTCCCATGTAATGAATTTTTATTATTAATTCTTTAATTTTTTTTATTTGGAGGATAGAACTGGACTTCTTAATGGAGAACTGCAGTTTTGGTGCAAGTAATGCTTGTTTACAAATCCTTGGTCACAACTTCCCAGAAATTGATCCAGCAACTTTGGTCTTGAGTCTTGACATCCCAATAAATGTTAGGCTTCTCAATCTTCTACTGTATTCATGGGTGAATGAAGTTGCCAACCAGATAGGCAATGTGATTGGGAGATTATTTTGGCGCAAGATGATGATATCCCAAGGACTTGCTGAGCATAGAAAAGGCAGCAGACTTGAGTAAAGGGTTTGCCAAAAAAAGTGACTTCGAAATATGAAGACTTTCAGTGGAAAGAGGTTTTAGATTATATAAATATTCTATTTCTAGTTTTTACCATATTGTCACAACTATAGCCACACAACATCCGTTAGTAGGAAACTTGCCAGGGCAGAGAATTTCCCAAATGGCCTTAGTGGAAAGATGCAACTTGAAAGAAAGGCATCAAGTTCATTTAGATTCAGATATGTAGCTGAGAAAGTGTCAAGAGAATCCAACTCAAAAGTAATTGATAAAAAAGTGCACCGAAGACGTCAGGAGGTTGGCCCTTAAGAGAAAGACGGTGCTCAGTTAGTCCACAATGAAGTAAGAATTTTGGAAAAGGATCGGAAAAATAACTCTCATTCAAAGATCAAAAATGGAAAAGCTAAGGTTGCAAGATAAATTTATCAGGAAAAAGAAGAAGATTGAAAGCACTAGAAGTTCTGGAGCTTTTTGGAGAAAATATACCAAAGGATTAAGCTACTCAAGATTTCATTATTTCATAGAAAAAAGACGAATATAACATGGTTTTGAATAAAAAGATCAAGCAGGAAACATTGCAATTGAATAATGGTTTTAACTGATTCACTGCAATTTTGGCTAGATGTTTAAAAGAGAAGAAAAATCCTTTGGATGTATTTTTTTATGGCGTTAATTCTCTTCCCTAACTCCAACTTCTAAAAAAAGGTCCATTGCAAAACTTGAGAAACAATTGTCTAATTGTCAGAATAGGCAGTCTGTCTCGAAAGAGCTAAAATTGCATTCCACGGTAAAAAAAACTAAACATTGTCAGAAGAACAAATCACGAAGGGGATTGAAAGATAAGGAAATGTCGGAATACCTGCAAACAGTTAGGTTCTCAGAGGATAAAGTACAGAACCTTGGCATCCATGCCGTCAGCACTCTGAGAAGAATATTTGCTGGGATTAACAAGTACAGATCCTTTGGACATAACCACGGCAATATAATTCATATGCACAGCTAGAGCTTGTGGAGAACCGTGATCCTGCCTGAAAATTTGTGATGCAAGTGCCTGTGAAAGATAGCTCATGGAATCAATTTGTCAATGACCTATTGCTGGAGGTCCTCGTCTGTGCTGCAGCTCCCTCTTCCCAGTGCAATCCAGAAGATGCATCTCTATTTTCAAGTTCTTCCGCCAAAAGTCCAATGGCTTAAGAGAGGCTCGGAACTTTTTGCCAGTTTTCCTTCCAGGTCGGCCATGTTCCATTTTTCCCCCTTTTTCATTGACAACATCATCAACGGTCCTTTCATTTTTCTTTCAGGCATTTCTTCAATTACATTGACCTGCTTTTCTTGAGTAACAATCTCTTGTTGGCTCTGGAAATTGGATAGGAGCATTTCTTGTTTCTTCTTCACTGCCTAATTGCGATAGATTATGATCACTATCCAACGAAAATTTACTGGATTCAGAGTTCTGAGTTTCCAGACAAGTATTAGCATCGGAATTCATCAATGGTGGACTTTTTTCACGGTCAGATGTTGGACTACTTTTGCCAATGTTCTGCACAATCTGCAGCACTTCGTTGTCTTGCACTCCTATACTGATATCACCTTGTCCCTCTGTTTCTTCATTCTTCCCGCTTATAATTCTTTGGTCGTCGTTTTCTCTTGTCACTGTCTCTGTTTGAGCAATAAATTCTTCGGGTTCTGATCTCGGTCGGGGATCTTCCTGCTTTTACATAAAAGTATGCGTATCTTTTTCCATTTCCTCTTCGGGTCTAGTAAAACTGAGATCATATGGCATACTACTTGAATTATCCCCAAATTGAAACAGTCCTTCAGAAATTCCCACATCGGAACCAGCCATACTCCCCTCATTTTCCTCTTCTTCCGAAATTGCTCCAACTTTTGAACTAGACTCTGCCGAGCCTTCCGAATCAAGACTATTTTGAGATAGAATGTTCACCTTCCTGTTCTTTATCGCTGTTGCATGTGGACTAGAAACAACGCGAGATGCAGCTGCAGCCGCAGCAAGTGCAGCTCCGGGCTTCGGACTCGTCTTTACACTTCCAAGCAGCGGAAAAAAAGCCGGTGACCGAGATAAAAGCGAAAACGAAGCAGGCGTTGAAGCGGCAAATGTCGAAGGCTTACTAGCAAAATCCAAGAATGCAGACTTCTTCATGTTCAAACTAAGCCTCAATTCAGCCAATTCTCCAGCCGACCGAACTTTGTTGGAAATTTTAGTTTTCTGAAATCTATTATCTATTGAATGCAAGGGCTTGCCCCTTTCCACTAAATTTGAACTAGATGCATCAGAGGAAACTCCAGTTTTCTTCTGATCTTTATTTTTCATCGAATGCAAGGGCTTGCCTTTTTCTTCTAAGTTCGAATTAGAGGCGTCAGAGTCATAAGCATTACCTTTCTCATATCCAATTTTCAATCTGTCTGTAATTGAAAACAAACTTGAATGTCCTTCGAAATTCTCCAGTTTCTTCGAACCTTTCTCGGCCCAGTCCGCGTTTTTTTCATTGTTTTCCTGCCTTTGACGTGTGAAACTAGGGTTTCTGAAGAGAAAAGGTTTTGCAGTCTCATCATCAGACACCTCCGAAGACGATTCCTCCTCGGAATCGTTCAGGATATCTTCGAGGCTACGACTGAGATTTGGCAGATCGCTCACATCGTCGTCGCTGCTCTGCTGTTCAATGAAAGGATCAAGTCAAATTCATTCGAGGCTAGAGCCATGGCATATCAAGAATTTTGCATATAAACCCTGAGCTTCGCCATTTAATTACTGAATTGTCTTATATGCTCGATAGATGTCACAAATTACTGAATTGTCTTATATGCTCGATAGATGTCAAAGGAAATTGAATAGAGTGTAAAGTGTCACATGACAAGATTACACATGAATGGAATTTTTCTCCACAATTACACATGAATGGAATTTTTCTCCACAATTACACATGAATGTGTGATCCATGAGGTGTACATTAGTGTGATCCATGAGGTGTACATTAGTTGGTTTGAGTGGGGTTTACTTCTTATTAGGTTTTAAGTTCAAACCTCATGGCGAGGGGTTAAGGTTTTAGGTTTAAATCTCATGGCGAGGGGTTAATGATGAAAATCATTTTTAGGGAAATTAAACTATCCCAAAGGCTGTCCACGCTCAAATGTGCTTCACACAATCCTGGTGATAGCATCCCATTGTGGGTAGATCGTTCTTCTATCACCCCATTGTGGATTAGCATCCCATTGTGGGTAGATCGTTCTTCTATCACCCCATTGTGGATAGATCGTTCTTCCATCCAATAAACAGGTTAGCCTGCCCTAGGCTCAACCTAGTTACAAAAACAAAACAAAAGAGTCATCTTATGTGTGTATAATGTAAAGTCACATAATGCACTCCATGCAACTTCCTCTCCTTATTGGACAATGTTTATTTTTGCTAAAATAATAACTAGTAATTACTCTAAATGGTGCAAATGAAAGAAATAAAAATACAAATTGTAAAAGTTGAACACTTGTAATGGATGCTTTAGAAAATGGAGAAGAAGAGTAGTAATGTTCCACACTTTCCTAATCAAGACATAAGCCATCAATGTCACACAATTAAAACATGGAATTTTGCACTTTCCACGCATCATAGAAGAGGATGGGCTCAAAAAAATAGCAGTCTTTCAAACCTTGAATGCCCAATTTCGAAAGGGGATTTGCAAGGAACAATCAAGAGAGGGGCTAGGGTGTCTAACCCAACAACTTGCGCTATGTTTCATCCATCGAATGATCAATTTCTTTCAAATTACTCTTTAAATGGAAAAAAAAAAAGTAGAGAAGTGCAAGTTGCTACTAGACAAGGATAGTGGCCACACGCCTTCCAACAAATTAAGAATCTCTAGAAAATTAGCAAATAAGATCCTCATTCACAACATCGTTCAGGTTTAGAAAAGCATATCGGATGGTAGAATACCGCTCTCTCATGTCAATCCATGGCCAAGATGCAATTCCCAATAGCACTCAATTCCTTATGTCACAAGATGGTAGTCTGACGATTTGGGAAAAGGGAAGAAGTTAGGAAACAACAAACAACAATTAAAAATTGAGGCATGTAACAATGTCAAACCATCTAAAATGATGGAGGGTGTGAACTCTTGTTGATAAGCCACACCAATCATGACTACCCAAGCCCATGCTACAAAGAAGGAAGTTCTCTGACAATAATCAACAATATCATAAACCATGAAATCTAGCAACAACATTATCCTCAAGGCCATTGATGTTGAAATCTAATGTCTTTATGTATTTGTTGCATGCACTGGTAATGCATTTGTTCCTCCTATTTATTTTACGAGATTCTATAGTGTGTGTATTGATTTTTTTGTTTAATGAAAAGGATAAATTTTCCTTTCTAGAAAAAAAAAAGAGATACAACAAGCCTATTGACCTTATTAAGCTTCTCAAATTATTCGGCCCAACGTGGGATCCAACCTTTGATAACTTCGCCAACAACAAAAATAAGCTAGGTTGGACATCCTGCAACTTTAAACTGGGGAGCTAACAACTTCCTCAACAAGGATTTACATTTGATGGGATTAGCAATTTCAGGCACAAGCCATTTGTCTTGAATATTGTAGTTTCTTGAGGTTATAGAAGTGGCTCAATTTCCCCTTAGGGATAGTTCCCCAATGGTTTTATTATCCATGTCTACCCTCTCAAATATGAACAATGATGATGGTAAGTCATGGGATTAGACAGATTCCAGTGTGAATTCTATAATGTTACCTGGTACTTTTTCAATCCAGACATTTCGCAGAGGTTTACAAACAATCTATCACAGAGAAATCATTGAGAACCAACTTAAACAAAGGTATTATCAAGTTTATACCCAAGGTCAATGATTCCAAAGTTTATATTGAATGACTCATGTAATTTTATTTATTTATATATTATTGATTAAGTAATATGAAAATTAAAAGTCAAAAGAAGCTTTTAAAAATTATAAATATTCTAAGTATATTGAGGGGTGTCTTGCCATTCAAGCTAAGAACATTGTTCATCATTATATATGGCAACTTTGTGCATCCACCTTGAGCTACGATAACTAACTTGTACTAGGGGAACAAAACTTTGGTGAGTGAATATCACCACCTTCACTTGACTAGTAATCAAGGGCCATTAACTATATTTATATATTATATATATTAGTAGTTAAGGAAACAACTATAATAATAAAAAGTGAAAAATTAAGTCAATCAAGTTTTGTATTAACACCTAAGTTGTTTTAGTACATGCACTGTAATTCATACGTTTGGGTTGAGATCCACGCTTGTGTTTAAGCATATATATCTACTTGACCATGATGATAAACCATCGTGCTAGTAATCAAGAATTATTAGTGCTCACGATGCATTGGATTAACCCACACATATTCCACATCATGTAATTGATTCTCACTAAGTTAATAATGGCCCTAATTAAAAATTGTTATTCATAATTGACTTGATCTCTAGGTGTCTTCCTCCTATACTAGTGAGTTTGTCGGCAAATATCTCCTATTATATGGTTGGGCTTATATCCCCTGACCTCATGCTAGTTATTGGGCTCAAAGTTATAAGTACCACAATACATAAAAAGAAAATACCATGCATAGACAAATGCATGAACAATAAATCCTAATGCATTATGAGTATATTGCTTTGGATTAAAGATTCCTCTACGTGTTTCACTATATAAGTAGATATGTCCCTCCAAAGTTGATCAAGTGTCTAGTGAAAGAGGACCCATAATTTATCCTAATTCATAGAACAAGGCAGTGATCAACCGTAAGCACAATGCTTTAAGTTCAATTGTTAGGAATTACCTTAGACAATATACCCTAAGTAACTACGTGAAACTCCTTAACCTACAAATGCCTTTTTCCTCTCGTGGAATTTTGTTCAGGAAAATGCCCTTTTCCTTTATTGAAGTGCTTTGTCGTATTTTGCATTGCAATTTGTGTTAAGTGGCTTTTTAAGAGCCATATGTCTTTCATGTGATATTGTGATTGCGACTGCGATTTACTTAACACTCTCCGCTCAAGTGTCTTTTAAAAGAAAACTCAATGTTTTTTAACCCATTTCATTCATAATCCTATTTGAATTAATCTCTTAAAGGTTTTATTTGTTCTACTCTAAATTTTTTAAAAGGGTCTCCATTATTTTTCTAAGGTAATTATACTAAAATAATGGGGGTTGTTGAATAGCACAACATATCCTAACCTAGATTTCGAATGTCGTGGAAAAACAACACTATATTTGGGTGACTTACGTTTGTTTTTTTTATTGATTTTAATGATGTTAGTTCTAGTGGTTTAAATGGACACCAACAATTTCATAACGAATGTGACCTCCCTAAAATCTTTAACATTTTGTACTTTACTTAATGGGAATTATTATGTGTTTCTCAAATGAGACCTTCTTGCCCCTAAAAGATGGAATATGTTAGGACATTAGACAAGAATAGACCATATTTGGAAACATCCCATTTACCTTGAGTTTGTCATAGAGCCTCCATACAATAATGAGAAATAATTGTCTAAAATATGTGAAACATGGTAGATAAGTTAAATTAGGGTTTAATGAATGAGGGGGTGGGGTTTAAGCTACAAAATGGTTCTAAGTGACTTGAATGCTTTTAACCCTGACCATAAATTTTTCGTGAGCTTATTTAGGGATGGTACTTATGCTTGGAAATGGGTTGGAAAAGGTAGGAGCTAACATTGGGAAGGGGTGCTTCACGAAAAATAACTATTTTACTCGCTGTTGGGGAAAATGGGAAAGAAAGATTACTTATAGGACTTTGTTTAACTATGTTATTGTACAATTTCTACCTCAAGAAAGATGAATTTGTCACTAGGTCATGATGGTAAATGGAGTATTTAAAGAGTACTTGTCCAAGTGGATAGAGGAGGATATAGCGTACTTAGCCATAGTGGGATTCTAAGGTCCAAGACATTTTATTTCAGGATAAAGGTGATGTTGTAAGCCAAAGACCACACAATTACAGAAGTACTAGACTTAGTTTGATATTAGAACAATTGATGACATTGTTGGGTAGAGTATCCTTCTTCAGTGAATCTTCAAGGAGTTAAAATCCTATGTTTTAATTGAGATAAATCCTTGCTTGGAGGGCAATGCATGTTTTAACGTGTCCAGGGTAGGGATGAAAATCAAACCTTTTGTGTGATTTTACCACAATTGTTTGGAAGGCCTAATTTATGCCTACTTTCTAATGTTCATCAAGGTGCGAGTATATGATGGCGAGAAGATAAATTATGAGTAAATCCATCCCTATTGTAAAGATTGATTAGATGAGAAAAATGCATTTGAATTTTATAACTTTTTTTACGAGAGGAACTAATTGATATCTTTTTGTCCATAAATATGTGATCATGAACATAGTGTTGACCTCTTAGCAAGTAAAATATGATTTTTTTAACCCTTCCTCCTTAAGGGAATCTAGGATTACACATTTTTCCTCTCATATATTTTTCCACCTCTAATATTTATGGACAAAAAAATATCATTTTTCTAAAGCACATGAAAGCCAAATTATCATCTTTCCTATATTGACTCCCTTTATTAAACATTATAAAAAAATCTCCATAAATTAATTATCCTTATTAAACTAAACATTTCATTCGAAATAATTATCAATCCACAACATTACTACTTCACTCTAATTTTTTTGACTACACAAATATCATAGTTAAAAAATCAACCAAAATCCCCTAAAATAATGTGACATTGGGAACTCAAACCATTTTTATATGATTAATAATGATTTATATTAAAAAATACCTTCCTATTAATCAAAACAAAAACACACATTACATTTAATGGAATCTAATTCGCGTTGAAAGATACATTAATGTTTCGTTTAAGTTCTCATCCAAGTTTCTAATTCGCGTTGAAAGATACATTAATGTTTCGTTTCAGTTCTCATCCAAGTTTCATAGGATTTATGTCTTTCAAAATCCCGGGAAGATAATTTCCTTTTGTTAATTCGTTTATGGTTCTGATGGAGGAGGGAACCGGTTTTATCGAAGTGGCAGTTACTGGCAGGGTGGATTAGCGTTGAGCAATTCATCTTTGCCCGTCACTGGACAGCCTAGCACAAACAGGTTCGAAGCCGACGCACGCGCTTGTGGAGAAGGAGTCACCAGCTATGCAACAGGTAGAATAGAGTGACCATAGAATTTGCAAGGTTTTCAATAACGGGATCGGATGGTCACCGCATCTTCTCACAGCTTGTATATTTTAATTTCCATCGTTTATTTCCCTCGCGGTTGCACGGTTTTTCCTTTTCCAAGGAAGGAGGAAGGGCGCTGCCAAGCCGTAACAGGGCTCATATCATACTTTTGGTTGAATTCAAGAAATTGGATTTTCACACTCTGGGCGATGGTCCATCCCATCCCAAGCCCTCCATATCTCTTTGCAACTTCAAAAACTTCTAAACTGGCATAATGAGGTTGTATGTTTAGGGTTCAATGAAGGAAGACAAAGCTGAAGGCATGTGCGACAATGGTTGCACAATTGGCTATCACAGGTGCTTTTTCGATCCCACAACTGAAGACCACAGGTGCCTTTCCGACCACAAAATCAACAGAGAAAATACATAGAAAAGAAAGCAAGAAGGCATTGATTACGACAGGGAAATAAAATGTGGTAATACCATAGGAGGTCACCAGCGAGATGCTCTGGCACAAATGGATTGTGATGATCAAGTTGTCCCTAAAAAATCCAGAGACCCAAAAATGGCCTTGGGATTGGCCTGGACCCGAGCTTGTGCGAGTCCCAAACCAAAGAAATCGAATGCCGAGGAAATGGACATGGAATCAGACAAGTAGGAATGAGGCTCCATGCTCCAGAGGCTACTAAATCCACTCAATAGGTAGGTAATTGCATTTTACTTTCATTGTTTAATTATAGGAATTACTGCAATAAACTTACACATGAAGGACTTCCGATGGCTTAGGTGCGAGGTCTGTATGGTAAATTTTCTGCTAAAATTGCCTAGTTCTCGATTTAGAGGCATAAAATGGGATGACTCAGAGTTTGATTCTGTGTTTTTTCAAATTTCAACATGTATATGTTAATTCATTCTATCTTAATTCATTTGTAACAAAACCCTTTCACAGATAAGTATTACAACTGGATATACATATATATTGAATTCGGGGATAAAATCCAGCATAAAGTACAGAACCAAGATGTATAAATATGCTCCTAGAAGGTGTTGTGATGCAGATTCTTTAGTAAATTTATATACATATAATTAAGCATAGTATGCAAAAAGGAAAATTATCAGACTAAGAGACAGATAGGAAGTAAGACTTTTTTTTAAGGAAGTAAGATTTTTTTTAGGTGACTTCCAGATTTGTGAAATAAATTTAAAACATGCTTTACATGAAATATCAATGAAATATCAATGTGGCTGAAAGGTGAAATTAATGCCCTGGGGTTAATGGAAAAGGCTGCAAATTTCAAGTTTAGTCAATGTTCTGCTTGCTGTCCCAATGTCCAGAATATTTATTAAAGGAGTTTACTACGGTTGATAAGCTCAAAGAGTATGAAGTCTACATGCATCAAGAAATGACCGTATGTACATATGACCAATCAAGGAGAAATACAATGAAGACAATGATCTCTACCATATATACATTGTAAACTTGTCAAAGTAAATCTAATCATGCTGGAACTATATGGAAATGAGGAAAATAATAATCAGACCATCAATATATGGAACATTCACACAACTGTAGCATGTTTACACTACATACTATCTATATATCCTTGATATGCAGATTGAATCTCAACACTAATGTATCATCGTAACGCTAAAGGCCATCATGGTAACTCTGGTGCTCAAAATCCATTAATCAATACAAAAGACACGCACATAAACTTTGCACTTAATCATATTTTTCTAGATATCATAGCACCAACCATTGAGCAGTAGTCACCATATAGGTCATACCCTGGAAATTGGGTGTCCATAAGGTAAAATCTGATGACATTTGGAATTTAAAGTACATGTTCCATGAAAATATGTCTAATAAACATAACTGGAGTATGCTAACTGACCCTCTTATGTCATTAGGGTGACACGGTTCATATGGCCATGATGAAATGCCAATATGCTTAAGGATGGTAATAGCAGTCCTTGAAGAGTATATTTCAAACTAAAATATACTCTAAACTTACTTCCTTCAGTGCACCCCAACTAAAAAGGAAGAATTGTCCGTTCTATTTGGGCAACCAGGAAGGACACAAAAATCAGCAACATCTCACTGATTGGGCAACCAAGAAAAAGCATACTATTTCATTGGAAACATCCAAGAATAGAAAAGAGGGAAACATCTGAAAAACTAGGAAAAAGGAAACATCTAAAATATATTGGCTTTATCTAATTATGCAGTTTGATTTTATCTTTTGTAATAAAGAGAATGATGGCATTGTTTATAAAATGCTCATCTCTTCTTCATAATAAAGTTAGTGATATTGTTTCCAGACCTGTGTTATTCCAGTTTTTGTGTCTACAGTCTGTTCTGTGATTCTCTGTTTTTAATTTTCAGATCTGCAAGTAGATCAATTGGTATCGGAGCGTAAGATCTTGGAAGCCATCCACCTGTTCGAAGAATTTTTTTTTAAAAGGGTCATACATTTCACTCCATTCAGTGGATGAAAATCATGCCGCCCCGTCAAGAGCGTCAAGAGCCCTCCCATGCAGACTCGCCAGTGAATGATTTAGCTAGGGCTCTTCAAGAGCTAATTACGCTGCAACAACAACAACGCCCTCCAGGGCAAATGCAGCTTGATACACGCTTTCAACTACCCAAATTCTCAGGGCAAATGAATGGTGAGACTGTTGATTCTTGGATCCGCAACCTCTCCAACTATTTTAGAACCTGTCCAACAATGGAAGAGGAGATGAAACTTCAGATCGCCGGTCTACAATTGCAAGGCCTAGCACAAACATGGTGGGATACTCATCTTGAGAATATGTCCTTGGTTGTGGAACTTGGAGAACAAGCCGAGACCAGATCGACGCCTATCACATCCTGGAATCTCTTTTGCGAGGCCTTACATGAACACTTCTATCCTCCAGGATATATACAAAATCTCCTTGCCAAATGGTTGCAGCTTTGACAACTACCCAATCAATCAGTGCAAGCCTACATTGATGTCTTCTGCAAGTTGCGCATTCAACTCCATATATCCGATCCAGAAGAGGTACTAATTATCAAATTTAATTCTGGTTTGCTAATGCTTCTTCGTCGTGAAGTTGAGTTGTTTGATAGTGCTTCATTAGACAAGGCCTTTATTCGGGCCCTGGCGGTGGAACGCAAAGTGGGTACTCGAATCCGATATCCTCAAGCCGGAAATGGTCCATCTTCCTTTGGTTCTTCTAATGTCGCCTCTGCCTCATCCCCCACACCTCACCGCACCCCCTGGTGCACATTTCACAAGACCAACTCACATGCTTCTGCAGATTGTTGAGTATTGAAAAATCTCCGCCCCCAGAAAACTCTTTTTACAGAGGTCGAACAACCAAAGGCCACTACCCCACTTCCAGCTGTTTCTCTCGAAAATCCGACAGAAGTGGACCCCTCTATCATCCTCATGACTGCTAATGCAACAAACACCTCTGTTACGCCTTTGTTTACCCATAATTGTCAAATCAAACATGAGTTGTCCACGCTTATTCTGGACAATGGGAGTCAAAAGAATCTTGTGTCACAAGACTTAGTTGAACGCCTTTGCCTTCCCACCACTCCTCACCCACACCCGTATCAGCTCGGTTGGGTCAGAAAGGACGGTCCTCGTCTTACCATCTCACAATGTTGTGCTGTCACCTTTGCTATTGGACCTTTTCATGATACTGTGGTATGTGATGTTTCTCCTCTAGATTGTGCTGATTTATTGCTAGGAATTCCATACCAAGAGGCTCGACATGCTGTTTATCATGCTACAGATCACCAATACCACTTGCAGCACGATGGGTGCACCTATGTTCTCACATCCTCAGCTAGCACATCAACCCAACCTTCCATTGGCAAAGCTCCCATTATGAGAGTCAATTTAAACCAAGATGTTTCTTTGTGCTTGGTTCGCCCTGTCAAGCCAGACAACCTCACCAATCCAGTCCCTCCTTCAATGGCTCCTCTCCTCCATGAATTTGCAGATGTCTTCACCCAACCCACAGGGCTGCCTCCAGCACGCTCTGTTGAACACCACATTGATCTTATTCCGGGCGCTTCCTTACCCAATGCCCCATCTTATCGCCTTGCTCCTCGAGAGGCAGCTGAGATAGAATGCCAAATTGAAGAATTGTTGACATCCGGTCATATTCAGACGTCATCCTCGCCATGTGCATCTCCAGCTTTTATTATTCCCAAAAAAGATACTTCTGAATGGCGCCTCGTGACAGACTATCGAGCCCTTAATAAAGCCACTGTTAAAAACCGCTACCCCCTTCCCCGCATTGAGGATTTGTTGGACCATTTACACGAGGCTTGTTTCTTCACAAAGATGGATTTAACTGCAGGCTACCATCAAGTTCGCATGCATGCAGCCGACACATGGAAAATTTCTTTTAAAACAAATTTTGGGCTATTTGAATGGTTGGTCATGCCATTTGGACTGACCAACGCACCGACCACCTTTATGAGATTCATTAATGATGTTTTCAGGGCACATTTGGGTAAGTTTGTGGTCATCTACCTTGATGACATTTTAGTATTCGGTAAATCTTGGGAAGACCATCTTCAACATGTTTGCACCATACTTGAGTTATTGCGAGCACATCACCTTCAGGTCAAAGAAAAGAAATCCTATTTTGGACAAACATCAGTTCAATATTTGGGATTTATTATTGACAACAAAGGGGTTCGCCCAGATCCCTCTCGTGTACAAGCCTTGGCGCAATGGCTAGCCCCTTCCAATGCACATGACCTCAAGAGCTTCATGGGAGGTATTAATTTCTACAGAAAGTTTGTCTCTCATTTTTCACAGTTGGTTCGCCCTTTGCACCAGTTGTCTCATCAAGCAAAGTTTATTTGGGATGCCGAATCTGAGCAACATATTGCTCAACTCAAGAGTGCCTTATGCTCTGCTCCTGTTCTTCGCTTGCCAGATATGAATCAACCATTTGAGATGGAAACTGATGCCTCTCAATTCGCCATTGGAGCTGTTCTTAAACAGGGAGGCCACCCTGTGGCATACCATTCTGAGGCACTTGCGGATGCTAAGCTCATGTACAACACCTATGACAAGGAATTCTACAGTTTAGTGCAAGCTTTGAAGCAATGGCGCCATTACATTCTTGGCAAAGAGACCATCCTCCATACAGGTCATCATCCGCTAATCTTCATCAACTCACAACGAAAGATTCAAGAGCAACGCCATTTAAAGTGGGCTTCTTACATTCAACAATTCCATCTGGTGATTAAATACAAGAAGGGGACAAGTAATAAGATGGCTGATTTGTTAAGTCGACCGCCTGCTCAGGTCCTACACATTCTAGAGGTGCGTTGTGCTGCATATGATGCTTGGAAAGATATGTATGCAACAGATTCGGTCTTTGGTGAGATATGGGAAGCTTTGCAACACCCTACAGTCATCAACCAAACTCCCTTTCTTGATTATACCATTCGTGATGGTTGATTGTTTAAATTGAACCAACTATGTGTGCCACAATCTGATGATCGTCTCATTCTCATCCGTGAAGCACATGCCTCTTCATGCGGAGGGCATTTTGGCACAGCCAAGACCATTCTCAATCTTCAACGCCACTTCTATTGGCCTGCCTTACCAAAGCAAGTGGAAAAATTCATTCGTGCATGTTCTCTTTGTTCACAAAGCAAGCCCTCAAATCGTAAGCATGGTTTGTATTAGCCATTACCAATTCCCTCTCGTCCTTGGGAATCCATTTCCATGGACTTTTTAAGTGGCCTTCCTACTACTTTTCGTAAACATGATGCTATCTGGGTAGTGGTATGTCGTTTCTCCAAGATGGCTATATTTCTTCCTTGTCATAAGACTACTTCTGCTGCTCAAACCGCAGATCTCTTCTTCCATCATGTGTGGCCACACTTTGGTTTGCCAAGTAGCATTATTTCAGATCGTGATTCTCGCTTTCTCAGTACCTTTTGGCGTACTCTTTGGTCTTTGTTGGGTTGCCAACTTCATTTCTCCACTGCCTTCCACCCACAAACAGATGGACAAACCGAAGTTGTCAATCGTACTTTGGTTCACTCACTTCGCAGCTACTTTTCCAAAAACAAACAGTGGGATACATATTTGCACATCATTCAACATAGTTACAATCGGGCAACACACTCCTCAACTGGTTTCTCACCTTTTGAGGTTTGCTTTGGGTTTCAACCAAGTGCACCCTCTGAGATGCCATTGACAATCACCCCTTCTGGGTCTGCACATCAACAACAGGAACAAAAATCAGCTCATCATTTTATACACTCCATTTCTCAATGTCAAGCTCAAGTAACTGCTGCTTTGCAAGCAGCCCAAGATCGTGCCAAACAGAGACATGACAAGCAGCGAACACACTTGTCTTTTCAACCTGGAGATCGTGTGTGGCTCTTGTTGGACAAGCAACGCTTCAAGGGCCAGCATCATACGCTGCACCCTCTGAGATATGGCCCATATACTGTTCTGGAACGCATTGGAGAAAATGCATATCGCTTGGACTTGCCTTCCTAGCTTGGCATCCACGATGTTCTTAATGTTAATAATCTCAAATTATTTGAACCACCTCTCCTTGAGGAATCTGTTACAATTCATCATCCGGTTGATAATATTCCAGATTTTCAGCCTTCTCTGCTCAAAGATACAATTCTGGATTTCAAGAAACGGAATACACGACATCAGCCATACTTCTCATATTTGGTTGGTCGGAAGGGACACACACCAGCACAGGGAAAATGGATCAATGCAGAAACATTGCAACGCACTTTCCCTCAGTTGGTGGAGGAAGCCGGGACGCTTCCTGATCTAAACAGGGAGGAATTGGGCAACCAGGAAGGACACAAAAATCAGAAACATCTCACTGATTGGGCAACCAAGAAAAAGCGTACTATTTCATTGGAAACATCCAAGAATAGAAAAGAGGGAAACATCTGAAAAACTAGGAAAAAGGAAACATCTAAAATATATTGGCTTTATCTAATTATGCAGTTTGATTTTATCTTTTGTAATAAAGAGAATGATGGCATTGTTTATAAAATGCTCATCTTTTCTTTCAATAAAGCAGTGATATTGTTCTCTGCATCCCCATTATTCTGGGTTGTGGTTTCCTGCGACCGTTCCGTGATTCTCTCAACCTTGGGACCGCAAGCAGACCGCCACACTCGACCACGCTCAACTCTTGACCGCAATAGCTTAATTTTACAATATATTGGGTTTTCTATCTTTCTGCCTTTGTAGTAGTAATAAAATAAAACTTCAATATTGTTTACCCAAAATCTTAGTAGAACCCATTATATGGAGAATTTAAACAGAGGATATGACAACATACAGAATAATGGAATCACATGGTGGATTGCCCAGCCCTTAGTGAGCATTTATGATGTATAACGTGTAAAAGGGGTAATAATATTTGTCAACCACTTATATGGAGAACATTATGCCTGGACCCATTTAATAATACATTAATACATTGATAATTGTGAAGCATCAAAGGATTTCCAAAATCTGTGTTTCTGCACCACTTTCACGAGTTCTCTTGCTATTTATGTGAAAAGTCCAATTATAAGTTCCACAATAATTATTCAGAGAGTCCACCGTATACTTATATATATAGCGTACGTTCGTATCCATTTAATGTCATATTAAATACATTGATATCGAACATCGTGTGCCCGGTGGGTGACTTAGTAACTCGGTCGTGCGCAATCACTGTTGTTGTGGAGTTCTTCGTTGTCGTGAAAGATTCCAAATTATAACCACAGAATTGATCCGTATGAGCCCACCTATACTTACAGAAGATTAATATACATACATTAGAAAGAATATACGATTAAAGTTAGAACAAATATAAGAGAATTTCTAAGCTTCAAATTTACCAAGAATAAGAAAGTTAATATTAGCTGCGAACAATGTTTAAAAGCTATACATACCCCCAGATAAATTACGAATTCTTCAATAATAACGGACCACATTTTGTTTGGTGAGATGTGGGCATTCATGCTCAGTATTAGAGCTTGACCGCTCGATTTTACTTGGTCTTACTTTTTACGAATCTACTTATAGCTCGATACGTGAACAGCCACGTGACAGGAAAACTGGCGCAAGCATGATAGAGCAGGATTGTTTTTTAGTGTTAACCGTATGATGTAGCTTTCATCCCCGATCACTTTTATCAAAAATATATCAAAACTTAGGTTTCTCATTCTGTCCGGGGGCACCAGACACCACCATCTGTGTCATTGTGAGGAACTAGCTGTTAGTTTTAGTAGTTCAGCAAGAAGGTGCGTAGTTGGCTATAATTATCACAGCACCGTTCAACGTCGTAATAGCAATGACTTTAATCACATGGTAAAGGCTCTTGATGCACCATCATGTAACTCAAGGTCTCACTTTGGCTCTCCGTCTGCTAATATATGGATTATTTTTTTAACTTCAACAGTGGTTTGTATTTTCAAAAGAACTTAAAGTTATTACCATACTAGAGAGACATTTAAAACGTGATTCTTTCTTTGATTTTTTTTTTGAGAAATTATCATTTCTTATAAATAGACAAAATTTAATCTTTTGTTTTATAATGAAGAATAGTGGAATCCTTGTTTTAATATAATATTGGGACCCGTATTCTTCGTTTAATAAACTTCTAATTCTGTGAACTTAAAAGGATATAGTAACAACTTACCTCCAAAATAAAAGAAAAACTCGTTAACCCATATTCAACCTTTTGGTCGTTGTGCTCACTATAACTAATTCTAATTTTATGTTGTTAGATTTTAAAGGCAATACTTAGAAATGAACAGCTGATAATAGAGATAAACTTTATTTTTAATGAGGTTGGTAATAATGAGCGAAATTCTTTTCATGTACATCAGCTGTCGATAGTAAGTACCTTCGTACGCATGGTGGTTAATTCATCAGCCTTATAAAGGCCACTATCTAATGTTTACATTGATCGTTACCACAAACACTAAATATTGAAAGTTTCTTTTTCTCGCTGATGGCAATGCTAAAAATAAAGCTAACATAACACCACACTTTGTTGGAGGAAGCGATGTTAGTCCTCCAACATCTCCTTTCAAATATGAGCTAGCTGTTGTCAGCGAGTCGCTTATCACCCTGCTCAATACAAACTTAGAAATGATTATACACTTTCCCCCATCTGCAGCTTCCGGGACTTATTCTCATGTGTCACTCATTGGTTCATCATCACTTATTTCAAAGTGAACTGGCATATGGTATTTTGGTCGAAACTTATTTACGCAACTATCATATTGAATATCCCTTAAATGTTCATCCAAGCCGAGAAATCACTTGTTTATTCACCCAAAACTTTATCTAAAAGACTGGATACAATATTCCTATCCATGAAGCAACTGCACTAGTTGTTATACGACAGAACCATTAGGAGAGCAACTGATAATGTTGTGCTATCCAACTTATTTGCATCAAAATTACGTTTTGTATTTTTTTTCATATCTAAAGGTTTAATTTATCTTCTGCTTCGTTATGTGAGTGTAGAAAGTTAATATTCCGGTCAGTTCTTATTTACAACTATTGAGTTGACATCAGTCCAATACCAAGATACTTCAACATATAAGCATTTTTCAACACTCGTGATCACCTTCGTGTGCCTGTAGTATTAATTGTTTATCGTTTAATTAGCTATTAAATCGGTTTTTAACAGCTATTGAAAATTAATATAATCTTTTTCTTTTCTTTCAATTTTTTTTTAATAAAACATTGATAATCGCAACTTAAAATTGAAAGGTTTCGGACCCCAGACAGTGGTGGCCCATAAAAGTGTATGAAGAATAGCAAAATGTTAGGCATCGGAGATGCAACATGTTTGTCCTTCAACATCTCCTTCAAATATGAGTTACCCAACAGAGTTGTTTATCACCTCGTTCACAAAACTTGTAGCCGATTAATAAATATCCTTCCATCCAAATTTTATTCATCCTCTGTGGCACACTGCTCATTATCACTTACATTTGAAAGTGAATTTGACAAGACGGTATTGTATTTAAACTTACCAAGGTTTGTTCTCCAAGCATTCTCAAAACAAGAGCTATTCAATAAAGAGTTAATACCTAGTTCAACACAAATTTGAATATTACAATATCTTTCGATCTGCAGTCTTTTGGGACCTATTTTTGAAAGCATTTCACTAGATCATCATCACTTCATTCAAAGTGAACTCAACAATATGGTATTGTATTTAAATTTACTAATTACTGTCAGAACATCTCTTTAAACGTTCATCTGTGTTGGTAAAATCGTATTTTGCTTATTCACTAAAATTTTATCTAAAAGATTTGATACGCAATAACTTCATCCATGAAGCCAAATCAAAATCGCTACAGTGCTTGTTGTTCATTAGCAATACAAACTGGATAGAAATGGCTATCCAAATTTATTTGTGTACTGTAAAACTGTTGCATTTTTAACGCGCCATATCTTAAAGGTCATGATTTTCATCTTTTCTTTCTCGTTATGATAGAAAGTTGCTAAAATTGAATAACTAGGTCTAAATTTCATGAGGTGATGCCTGTATGAAGATACTAAGAGCTAGTATTGGGTTCCTTTTCAGTAGGTAAGATTTAATTCCAAATTGATCTTAATTCCATGAGCGTAATACCATTTTTGAATTAATTTTTGACACCTCTAAATATGTAGGCTTGCCTTACAGTTCATACCCAGCAGATGGCTACATAATTTCGTTGATTGATATAAACAGAGTCATCAGAGTGACTTTTTCACTCATCTCATCTACACAACATCTCTCTTTCCGACATAGTATTAGCCCCTAAAAGCAAATGTCACATGCAAGGATGCATCCATCACAGCTTAGGTTTTCGAGGCAGCTGATTTACTGATTTTGTCAACGATGGTCCAAAGAGGTCAATTTTGGTGAGACTTTCGACGCGAAGGATGACATATTGGCAAAGGCGAAGAACCGTAGGTTGCATGTTGACCAAGACCTAGCGGCGTTGACTTTCTTGTCGACAAGCTTGCGTTGACTTCTATGTGTTGACCGTAGCTGACCGGTGTCGTTATGTTGTTGGGACAGCGTCGATTGACCGACGATGAGACTTTTTGTCAAGTGAAGATTCGTTGATCACCGTAACGATCACCATATTTTTTCCGCTCGTTCATTTCCAGATCCACCGGTATGTTCTACCGCATTTTTCTTGATTGCCAGGGTGATTGCCGGGAGGAAAGCAGGCGCGGTACTGGCGCAGAACATCCGATATAATTTTACATGGTACCGTAGCCGTAGTAGAAGACAAGCCTTATTTGTAGCAATTCGTCAGAAGAGGAAATGGTTCCAAACCAGGCTTTTCCAAGGAGGATGACAAATCGACTCGGGAAGGATGACTTTGCGTTCAAGATGATATTGGATCCCGAAATTGAAGACCAGGGGAGCGCGGTGATCAGTGGTTATGGTAAAATCCAAGAACTCCATCCACCGCCATCGCCGCCGCAAAATAAAGTACACAGTATGGAGACCAAAGAAAGCCGTATGATCAGGAACGATCACATAAAACCCTGGCCTACATTCCAACTGGGGTACATCCAAAGAATGTATGATAAAATTGATTTCCCGTTCAAGGCTGGCCACAATGTGAATCTAAGTATTTATCTTTGAAAAAAGAATCAATTAAGAATCAAGAAAGGAAAGGAAATGAGTCCGCTCAATCATACTGGGATGTTTTGATTGTAAATTGTGAAATAACTGCTTAAATTCATTGGGGAGACAACAGTCAGCCCAGAGATGGCCATCGTACTTGGAGGGTTTCCCATTCGAATGTAGCATGTGTTCGTTACTTGGCCATTCTGGGCACATACGTGACACTCGACTTCACGGGACAACGTCAAGATGCTCAAGAAGAACCAAGAAAATGAAGGAGTATGGAAACAACAAAACAACAAGTACGTTGCTCATTCTAAAGAACAACTCTCGTGTCCAAAAGAACAAGGGAAAAGCAAGGCCCAAGGAAAGAAGGGTGCTCACTATTGTGTCCGGGTCATTATGTTAGAGAATGTCTTGAAAGGATTTCAAGTGGTGGTGAAGAAGCAACAAATAACCTGGAGAAATTTGTGGGCAAATCACATGAACAACAGCAAACCATGTAGTACAAGGCCCTTTTGTGAAATGATCAACCTTCAAAAGGTCAAGAAACTCACGAGGAATCACATGTTGATAGCAAACAGCCGGGAACACATTCTTGTATCCTGCCTTCCGTTACATCTCCACCCGACACTATGCACGTTCCGGTTGACAGATAGTGGTGCCTTGCCACATCAACGGGTTCAAGGAAGCATCGATATGGTTGAGATGATACTAATATGGAACGATCCTTGGAGATAATGCCACATATCCCGTGAAAGGGACAGTGGATCGGACCTCCACTTGTCCCAAGGCCAAGTCCTCCATCTATGATGTACTTATGTACCAGACGAAGAAGAATTTCGGGTTCATATTGGCTATAAATATGTGTGTTTAATATCTAATTAAGTGACAGTTTGTAAGAAGAACTTCAAGGAAGCTATTTATCACGAGAAATATACCTACTGAAAGGAGGAAGCTCCACGAGCAATGACATGGACACTATTCCAAGACACCTAATTATGGGCACTGCAAAGGTTTGGAGTACCTTAATCACAAAGCCTTTCCCAAGCAAGGTGTGAAAGGATGCCTGAGTTTCAAAACAACCATGAAGGTGTATGTAGAAGAAATGTATGAAAGCATACATGAGTTTCTTATGTCAGCAAAGACATCCGATGTCGGCACTGACTCCAACTGACCATCCAATGCTACCTGTGACATCTCAGAGGATGTTCATATTATATGACGTTCATATGACTTTCTTAAAATTTTATATTTCAAAGAAGAAGGATGAGGCTTATGTGGTTCCACATTCTCAAAGCCTTGGTGAAAACATGACACAGGAAGAAGATCACATTTCGAGACCTATAATGGTACTGAACATATATGAATGAATCACACTTTTTACAAGAGAAGGCCGGGCACTGTAGAGGGGAGACCATCGTTGTTCAGTACCCTATGCCGAAAGCAAGAACGGCAGTCACACCTGGCCGTGCTCGCGCGGCGCGGGTGTATCCAGCCTGCCTTAGTGTCGTAGTTTAAACATCATCGGTGTTAGATGGGGCACCGCCCGCCCGCATTCCGCCTCCTAGACTCCAAAACTCCCAAGAGGTTTTCTTTTCCGTAAGAAACCACTGCCCTGAAGCATTTTAGAGTTTTTGATGTCCTGCTTATCATGTGCTGGAAGAAAAGAGAAGCAAGTTGATGCTTCGGGAAGAAAGGAATGTCGGAAGCAGTGAAACTTGTAAGGCTCGAGTTTGGTGCTCGTCAGTGAAGCAGAGGCGCGATGTCACTCTTGATGAACATACTTCGAGGAAAGTAATCAATCTTTTCCGAAATCGAGGAAGATCATGAAGTGAAGGCCTGGAAACTGGTGAAGAACTAAAGGATGACGATGCTCAATGTTGAAGGACCAATGGGACCCGATTGATCCACTCTTCTACCAGGAAAGAGACCATCATGCTCATAGACACTTTTATAGCCGAGGGACATGCGCTAAGGGGGACATTCAGAAAGTAAGAAGCTTATAGACACGCAAGGGTATTCACAGCCATGATACTATTGTACAATCTGGTTTCGGGATTTTGGTGGTCAGAAAGTACTGGCAGTGAAGAATGCTATGCACGAAGAGTATGAGCCCAGCTGGGGTAGTCAGACAAAGTGATGAGTTCCCAAGACCGATGACGGTGCTAGCTGCCACTCGGGAATGGCCAAGGCGCGCTGACCGGGCGGCGAACCGATGGGCGGCCGGTCGTCTGGCGGTGGCCTGCTGCACGTGGCTTCTCTCAAGAGTCAAAAGGAAGGCAGATTAGGATGACATATTTGCAATCGGAACGACGATAGCCTCTTTGTCACATGCAAGGATGGAGCCCTACCGGGTCGGACAAGACCATTTCCGTAAGGGTAACAGAAGAAGAGAAGGCGGAGCAAACTCGGGGCCCGAAGTCTGGTATTGGCACCGCGTTCCAGGTTGGGGAAAGCCCAGGTCAAGTGTTATCCCGTAGTTTGTACTAGAGGATAGATAGCGCTGATGTAGTTTCACCTTCACCAAGGAAGCGATCTCGGTCTTACTCAAGGTTGCCACAATGTCTCTGCCTGGGTTACAGGTGATGACCCTTCTCGACAGCCTCGGCCTCTCGTCCACGCGTGAGCCACCGCCCAGGCCCGAAATGAAGGATTCAGGATGTGCACTATTTTAGGCCCTGGAGGTCCGGCAAGACCCAGCGTATTTTTCTTTCGTTGTTACTGTGGGGCCAAGACCCGTACAAGACCCAAGCCCGCGTCGACACCAATGGAGCCAAATTCCCGTGTTGAGCGCGCGTCGGGGTCCGTATTGGCACCCTGCCCAGTACCGTCAAACTCGTAGGGGCCCCGCCGTTTTTATGTGAACACTCGCTTCCGTACATATGTCGCGATGAACATCGTGAGCCGTCAGCATGGCCGAGCTCATCACCGTGCTCAGGTTGCGCGAATCTTTTGATATCTTCGCTTGCGAACCATGTGTTGGAGACACACCGCCGGGAGCGTGATACCTCGGGATACACGTCGGGTCACCGAGGCAGACCGCAAGAGCAACACCCGGGATGTCGCTCAACCTCGTCCGCTCGATCCTGCGGATAAGTGAAGTGGAAAGTCGGCACGGAGCACTGGCGCGAACATACTGCGCGAGCAGGCCCACAAAGAAAATAACAGGAAAGCTTCAGTGAGTTGCTCCAGGCGTTGATAGCCACCGTGATACCGTGATAAATTGCAGGGACGGCCAGTCCAGAATCAGTGTTCCACATTTATCCACATTGAGACCAAAAGTACTACTTTATCCGGAGGACAGCGAGGCGCCAAGGCTCACCATAGAACCAAGAGTAGGTCGCGATATTTCGGCGGTGTTTCTCAAAGCGTCGCGGTTTTGCACTTCGTGAGACGTGTATCGTGAACGACCACATGTGGGTCTCAAGACCATGAGCTCGTAGCCCAGGGCTTCGTGACAGCTGGAGCGAGGGTACAAATTAGTGGCTAGCCGTCGCGAACCTTGTTAAAAGTAGCCTTCTACCGTTGTGACGAAGCGAGTTGGTTTCCACTTCAATATCCATGCCTACGCAACCGTGCCTCCGTCGAGTTCAATGCCCAAAAGGCACTTCGTCTTGGGCGCAATAAGGTGGGCAAGCAGAGACTAGGGGGCAAGACCCAGACGGACGAGATTATCGTACTTCCTTCATCTAGGATGGCACGCACGAAACTACTTGATCCGGGGACCGGGCGAGAGCTGGGCCTTAAACTCGACTTTCGTTATATGACTTTTGTGAGTCCGTGAGGTTTACCTTTAAAATGAATCGTTAGGCTGGAATGAGGCTCGTGATCACCGTTCGTCTCCAAACAGAAGAGGCTAAAAAAGCAGCCGTGTGTCGGATGGGCGCGGCGGCACAAAACATGGGTGCGTCGGCGATAAATGCGAAAACAAGCAAGCACTGTACTGTGCAGAAACAATGTTTTTTTTTTTTTTTTTGGAGACTCCCTTTTGGAGCCTTTTGGAGCCTTTTGGAGACTCCCTTTTGGAGACTCCCTTTTGGAGGAGGAGGAGGAGACATTTGGAGAGGGACCCCTTTCCCCTTTTGGAGGATTGGAGGACTCTGAGACTCTGTTTCCCCTTTTGGAGAGGAGGAGGAGGAGGAGGAGGAGGATTGGAGGATACAGAGGATTTTGGAGGATTGGAGGATACAGAGGGACAGAGGATTTGGTAGAGGGTGGCTATTTCTATTTCCATTCGTAGAGGACTCCGCGTCCTATTTGAGGATTCCTTTGTGTAGATTTCTATTTCTTCAAGTAGATTTGCATCCTAGATTTCATGCCTTCTGCGATCCTTGTAGATTTCATGCCTTGTGATCCTTGATTTTGCTATTTGTATTTGTGGCCAAGTAGTAGCTGGACATAGCAAGTAGCATTCTTTGTGTTTACACAGAATTCTCAGAAACTAGGATTTTGGAGACTCCCTTTTGGAGGACTCCCTTTTGGAGGATTGGAGGATTCATACAGAGGATTTAAAGTGGTAGAGGATTGGAGGGAGGATTCGGAACTAGGATTTAAAGGATTTGGAGGATTGGAGGGTGGAGGGAGGATTCGGAACTAGGATTTGAGGACTCTGTGTTGGAGGATTTGTATTTCCTCTATTTGAGGACTGCGATTTGAGGACTCCCATGCTAGTTGGACTCCGCGTTGGACTCCGCGTAGATTTCTATTTGTGTTTGCATTTGCATTTGAGGGCTAGTAGCACTTTGGACTTGTAGCACTTTGGACCTTGTAGCACTTTGGACTTTGGACCTTGTAGCACTTTGGACTTTGGACCTTGTGATCCTTGTGATCCTTGTGATCCTGATTTTGATCATTTTGACATTTTATTTATAAATGGATGAGAAGAAAGTAACAAAAATTTATCCATTTTTGCACCTATAAGGCTAGTCTTAAATTACAACACACTGCTCCATATCACAACAAATGGTGTAGCTAAAAGGAAGAATCAATACTAAAAGAAAATGGCTAATTGTATGCTTCAACTAAAGGACTTAGTTTAAATTAAAAGAAATTTAATCGGTGGAAATTATATATAAAATCGTTAATTTCACTGTTATTTTTAAGGAATATAACCTTAGAAGAAGCTGAGCCTAATCAAACTAAGATGCAAGTCACTTTTGTGTTTTTAAGCGAAGTTGTGTTTATTCCGTATGTGAACATAAAGCCTTAGAACTTAAGATAAAATGCATTTTGTTGGATATTATGGAAGATTTCAAAGGACAGTGACCTTCAACTAAAATCCAAAAATGTAACGCTATTAGAAGAGATGTGGCACTGATGAAATATAGGCTTCCTGCGCAGCCTCGTATTCGACATATGTGCTACCCTCTCTCTATCTTTCTATTTTTTACAACATTCTTTGTAGTTCGGATGATGACAACAAAGATGAAATTCTTCCTCCACTCTCCTCGTGATATTTTTTTTCATCTCTAAAGATTACGGATGGGTTCGCTCTATCGTGAGATGTAGCAAGTCCTCTTGGTGACCTCGTACATCAACGCTACATACATTCTCGTTTATAAGAGCCTCTATTGGGTTTTAAGTTCCAAAAATAATGATCCGTACACCTTTGAAGAAGATTTAGGTCATCCAGATTGGGATGAAGTATGAATGAAGAATATTGTTCCTTATCGAAACGACATTTTGGGATCTTGTTCTCTTTCTAAAGGGAAGAAATTTAAGCGATGCAAATGGGTTTAAAAACAAATTAATTTATGGAAAAGTGATACATAGTAAGTTCGTCTTAACAGCAGGATTTTTCAAAGCTGAAGGTATTTAATATATTGAAACCTTCTCTCTATTTCAAAATGAATTTTATCTGGGCTTGTTTTTTTCTGTTGCTCTTTAAAATGGGGAATTCATCGTATAGATGTTAACCGCTTCTTACATGGAGATTTGTGTATGAATAAACTCCATATGAATAATCCCTTGATTTATCTAAACTATTTACAGCTCGGTTTGTCACCTTAGGAAGTTTTCATATCCTGGGCAAGGTTCCCTGTGCTTGTATATGCAAATGGATAGCTTTCTTAGGTAATGGCTTAGTGTCATTTCGACAACATTGCTCACGCCAAGAAAGTTAAAGTCTTCATCATCCTTTTTCTTTAAAGCGATGATCTTATCTCATCGGTAGTGATCCCAAACATATAAACTAAAAAAGGTAGAACAAAAATAAGTTTAAAATGACAAATATGATATTGCATTATTTTGGTTTTCAAGTCTTTAACCCAAAGAAGGTATTACCTTTTCACCTAATTATACTTGATCTTTCCTTGTGCTACTTTTCTATATAAGACTGTAGCGAACCCCTTCTCACCAATAGCGATGTTTCAGCTACTTGTAATACCTTAATTTGATGTGTTGATATATACCGCTAAATTTAAGTTATAAAACATATGAGCCCAATTCCATACTCGTCCCGACCTTTCTCTTTGTCGTTGGTCTTACGTTTTAAGTCGAAAATTAAATTCCTATGAAAGCAATAAAATAGCGTGTACAATACTTCAACATATTTGATATAGTTCACTTAACCATTATAAATGTAGTGAATAATTTATTGTTGATTGGGTTTCACCGATTCTATTGGGCAGACATCTTTATGACCGCCCCATCACAGGATATATCTACTCTTGCCTAGCATCTATTTATTATCTTGGGTATAAAAGGATATGTGCTATCACTCTTTTCTTCGAAGAAAAGCATATATCATGTGCAATGGAAGCGAACAAGAAACTTCAAGTTTCGGGCTAAATCCTTAAATAAACTTGGTCTTTCATCAGCAGATCTGAATCATACTCTTCTTTGTGATAACTGGTATGTGCTATTCAACTATGCAAAGATCCAACAACACGTTTGCTGGAAATGGTATTGAGATTTGGGTATATACACAATTTATCATAAACTCATCTATGATCATGTTCTTTGGGCCATGATTGTTCAAACAATGACTGTTGTTTATCTTTGTTGTGCTGCTCTCACAAAGGAATACCAAACCAGATCCAGCTGAGTTTATATGCTATCATTAAGGGGGGATAGGCCTGGATTCTTCCTTCCTTCTCCTATTGAATACCTTTGTAAATCCTTCAATCCCATCCTGTTGTTCTTATGATGTTGTGTGATATTTTGACACATAGGATATAGTCTTTTGTGTCACTCTAAATCCTTCAATCCCATCCCAAGTTGTTCTTATGTGGACACATAGGATATTCCACACAGGTGAACAGTTAAGCATAACTTGTTCTATACATATTTAGGTACAAGTCATTATGTACATTTGCACTTATAAATCCGAAAATGTTAAATATGAAAGAACCAAGTACAACAGTATCTTTGGATACTAACACTTGATCCATGGCTAGCACCCATTGGTCCATGATCTCTATTTAAAGATATGGAGGGTCATTTTTCCAGAATCGTTAGGAGAGAAGCTTTACAAATTTCTTTTCTTTAGTATAAATTTTCCAAGTGGTCACATGGTTTGGTGCCATGGACCTGTTTCTCTTTGAGGTTTTAACCATTAAATAATGGTGTAACATTTGTGGTTCATTTGTGAGCCAGTGACCTTTTGTGTTTGATTCGTTATTTACCCTATAAATTCCTAATTTTTTTTGGATTCAACTATGAGCATAAGCTATTCATCAAATGACTATTTTTTATAGTGAACATCCAATGAGATCATGATTTTTGAATAGTCCATTTACACTCATTGTACCCATGATGCTCATAGGTGAATAAGTGTATTGAAACCAGGAATGAATCATAGCAATACTGAATTACCGCTCTGGGCTTGCACCCAGAATTAGACTTTTTGCAGGCCGCCCATCGTATAACCGTAAGCTCATGCATGCTTAATTGTGATCCCTGCGAATCGTTCTACTTAGCTTACATACCGTACTTGAAAAGCCTTATATATTGTGCCTTGCAACATTCATAGAGATCTCTATCTTCTTTTTATTTGCCGCTTTTGAGCCAGAAGAAGTTCTTGATGGGGTGACCTCTTATGAAGTCCCGTTACTGCAAGCCTAAAAGAAGATGATTATGTTATCTATTCTACCAGTTTCAATCGTACTCTTCACCGTGATACCCACTCAAGCATTTATGCTTATGAATTATTCAAAAATCAAGAGAAATTATTAGTTACGATTACCTCAGTTTAAATGGCGTAGATGAATGACTTACTTAATGTAGTTGAACTTAAAAATGACATTTAATTATGTCTAATAACAAACAATATCATTAATAATACCATTATCAAGTTTTTAAATGATGAAAACATTTTAACTTTTTTTGATCTGCTCAATCCCCTTGCCTGTTAAAATGAACTTAAGCAAATCAAATTGCAATTTTTTTTGAAATAAATGTAGCTAAACAAGTTTACACTTTAAGGTATAAGTTCTCACCTTTTCTAAAAATTCATTAACCCAGTCACTATTAGTGAAATTAAAATCATTATAAACATTCATGTGTCAGTGTGAAATATTAATTCTTAACAGACTTAGAGCACGATGATTAATATATATTTTTAATGTGTTGTGTCCTAGCTTCCTCTATAGATAAAACCAATGGCGGGCGTACTGGGGTGCCGGTGGCCATGGTTCGTATGGGGGAGTTTTTTTTTCTCCATTGTTTACATCGTATATGCTCAAGAAATTTTTATTTTGTTAATAAATATTCATTGCCTCCTTTCCGGGCGCAAGGTAGTCCTAGGTTGATTAAATGTAAGAGAAAATATAGATGTGTATGTAAAATCTAGCTTTGAAAAACAGTAGTATCGTAAATATTTAAACTTTAGTTTTAAAATCGTAGTGGAGTTGAAGCTCTACTTTTCAAAATGTATTTTTATCATGAATATATAATCTAAAATATATATTATTCACTGCTTTATTGTGAGACTATTTCTATAGTCCTATGTAACATTGTCAACTAATTTATTTCATTTAAATCTACATTGTTTTTTACCTTGATTCTGTCAGAAATTTATTTTGTAAACTATGCAAACATGTAATTTTACTTTAAAATCAGCTTTTACTTTCATGTATAGGATGGTTTTTAAAATAAAATATCATAGTTTTGGTCATCGCTATGCTTTATCAAAATGCAATTTATCGTTATGTTTACCAAATGATTTACTTTGTTGGTGTTTACCAACACAATAACTTTAGCGGTGAGAATTATAGTTACATAGCGAAACTACAACAACAAAAGATTCAAATATTGATATCAAGAGAATAAAGTTTCATATAGCTTGACAAATCCACAAATTCTATGTAACCTAATGGCAAGAACTATGATTATTTGGAATCATAACGACATGATTTATTTTTTCTTTAGATATATGACCTTATAGAAAATGGGTTCCAATAACCATATAATGCAAACAAATACGTAATGGCATTAACAGTGAGAAGAGAAATATTTGTCGTGAGATACAGGAAGCATCCCACACCTCTTTCACGTTTCAAGCAGCAGCATGAGATTATTTTCCATACTCATGTTAAATGGTTTTCTCAAAGAAAGTATGTGACATTTCTGTGAGGTTATATCGCGCACGGTGTACATAGTTATATCAAAATTGTAAAGTTATGATATGATTTTAAACAATATGCATGAGTGGGAGTTTGAGATGAGATTGATTTTTACATAATTATCGTAGTTATAAATTTAAATGATTCCTATGGTGAGACACTGAAGAAAGGAGAGTAGTTAAAAATATGTTAAACATACATATGGTGTGGGGGAAGATAAACACACACACAAGACCTAAATAGCAATGTATGATAAATGCAGCTCATTTTTTCTAAATATACAAAGATGTGCATATTTATAGCAATGGTGTGATTTTTGCCTTGGTATTCTGGAATAACACGGACTTCCATTGTGATTTTTTTGGTATTCTACACCTACCTACAGAGGATTAGGTGCCCTAAATATCCTTAACCGTACAAGGCGGGGGAGCCCGTGTTACGAGCCACAAATCAAGAAAGTGTACAAGCGGCGCATCAGCCAAATCACCGAAATGTTGGTGCATGGTTTTAGGATGACCAACAAACACTAGAACGCAAAACTTGTTGGTGCCTCCTTAATTCTTTCAAAACCCACAAGCCGCGCTCGTTTATGAATTGTCTTTACAAAAGGGAGACCTTTATCGGCGGGGCGAGACCACGACCGTGATGGTCAGAAAGGCCAGCGACCCGAACGCTGGTAGCATTTTTTAAACTCAAAACTACGTCGCAAGAAGTCGGGCGTCGCTAAGCCGGGCGCCGCTAGAGGAAGTGTTCTCACGGTGGCTGAATATTCACCAACCGATGTACACCTATGGGCATCCATGTCCGGGCTACATCTCCGAACCTGGTAATGACGTAATCGTGGCCTGCGCTCGGCGAACTCCGCCTAAAATTCCCAATCGGGAATGAGATTGTGCCTGAAAGCCTCGCTTTGATTCCTGGCTTAAGCTTGTACATGACCACCATTTTCCCCTGGCTGGTGATGGCGTGAGATGATGTGGTTAAAACTCAACTGCAAGTTTGTTCAATATCCGCAACAAGTTTCAACATAATGAAACATCATTGCTGATGCCCATTGTTGAAGCGACCATCCAAGATGAATCTTTAATTTTTGGCAGGAGGCTTGTGTTTAAAGCATCCTGTTCGCCGCGCGACCACAGCCAGAAGCGATGAAGATCAAAACAGTGACCTTTCAGCAGGCCAACTTCGTATCACGCGCTGGCATTAACCGTTGTTGTGAACAGGATCGGAAATGAAATTGCAGGAACTGCCAGGCGAACTTAAGGATCAGCGATATGGCCCAGAACTGGAATATGGCAGGCGACATATCTCGACATATTCAAGACCGTACTCCGGTGCTTGTTGTGATGTGGTTTTGTCCTGGCGATGGAACAGGGGCGTTAAAGCGAACTGTGATCCGGGTATGCATATTTGCTCTTCGCGGTAACGAATCGACGAAATCACCTCAACTTCACCCACTTCATTACCGGCGGGGAGTTTTCACAATCTTCCTAACAAATAAAGCCAGTAATGGTGACTTTTTTGGTCAGAAAGTTCATCTTCGTTGAAGTTGACCCCAAATCGTAAAAACTCAATTTTTTCGCATTTTGCGCATTTTTAAATGCTGCAAAAGACACTTTTACTAATTCTTATCAGTGAATGTATAGTATACGTAGCAACTCTAATGCACTATCAATTTCAGCTATTTTTTTCAAACTTCAAAATTGAACAAGCAACAATTAGAAAGCAAGACAACATAACAACAAGAGACAAGTGCCTAGTTATATGAAGATGAATTTTAAAAATGTTATTATTTTACAAATAACATACGCTTCTCAATGTACTTTAAAAAGGAGTTTTGCCTAGCGTTTGCATTTAAAGTTGTCCACGCTGTTTCTAAACAACACCCTTATAGCCGTGTAAGACCCAAGGGTAAAATTCCATGACATCGGCAGACCAAGGGTACCCTAAGAAGTACTCAGCCCACCACCTCCGGGCACTGATGCTCGCTAAGTCGCTCGTATAAACTTTTACCGATGTTTGTGTGTGTTCGTTGCGCGTCACCTACCAAATACCTCACATCACAGCGCGCACGGCGCATCCAATCATCGTGTCGCAATGATCACGTTTAAACCAAGCGCGAGGAGAATGCGCTGTTTCATCCTCGTTCTCCTGAGCCGTGGTGCGGGGTTACAGCGATTCTATATGGCGTAGTCACACAAGAAACAATATCCGGCATTTTGATATCTTTTTTATTTTTGGCCCGCACGCTAGCCGCTCGCTCGCGTGTATATTATTCGGGCCACCGCAGTGAATATCCCATGACCCAGCTCAATTCCCAGGAGGGAGAGCTCATGAGCAACAGACGAACATCCGTCGAGCGAGGAAGGTGGAGGGGCCGTTATTAGAAGGCAGAGGCGTAGGGACGGAGTCAATGCGTAGGACGAAACCGTACGAAATCGTGAGAGAGTCAAATTAAAGCTGCATAATTTAAGTCACATAACGCGGCAGTGGCAGGTTTTCCGATTATTAACGCACAAGGGGGAGGGGGGGGAGGTGCATGTTCGAGGGCCAAAGGGCCGAGGTCGACATTGTGACAATGACCACAGTTGCGCTCAAAAGCAACATGCGCCCACGTCTTCAACAACAAACACCGCAACACAATTACAATTATTCCACAAACACTAACAACACAATTATTCCGTAACACCACGCCCTTCAGCAAAATCATTTTCAGCCTTCTCGCTAGATTGATATATACCGCTGTCAAAAACAAGCAACACAGTCCTATTAAATCCACCCATAAAATAAATCGTAGGTTCAGTCGAACCGCAGGAACTCGATAACCTGTCGTACAAAGTGACCTTGCTTTATGCCTCTTCCCCGACAACCCCTGTGCCTTTATCGTAGGAACTTACCACGATGAGCAAGAAACTCACCCTTGACCCAATAAGGACTCGTTCTACCTCCAAGAAGAAGGTTCATTAGCTTTGATAGCTATAAATGTCTCGGGTAGCAGTGAGTTATATGTCAAGAGAGATTCCAACCAATCACATTCCCTATTGACAGTAATTCACTATGGACCTCACACCAAGCAGGAATGGGGCCCATGTTCAGAGGAACTGAAATACTTCCACCCATTCAATCAAAAAGGTAGACCGCTTTTAATGGCGAGAGTATGCTTAAGTGACTGGAATTGACAGAGAGACTGTGGACATGAAACGGCGATGAGAACTAACAGACATGTTTTGTCGCATCGAATCGACAGAGGAGACAGGACAGTAACCAAAGAAGAAAACAAACACGATTTCAAACTTCAAATACCGAACACTTCATCCAATAAATGAATGGGAGCTATTAATTTGATACGCGTATTCGTCGGAACGATGTTGAATGCAAATCGTTTAACAAAGCTACTGACATACAATGAACAAATGATATCAATAAAATCTAAATATTTATACTTATTTCAAACCCGTGAGAATTCATACTCGTTTTTTTGCGACAGATAACGTAAAACATAGATGTAGAGATTGGTACCTATGTAAATACAATAACATTATTTCGTGTTTAATGTATCCTTAAACTTGTTATTTTGTTACCATACAACATGCGGTGTGTATAAACACACATACAAGATTCAAAGGATGAACGTGTAGTCTATTTTTTCTGTTTATATGAAGATCACATTTAAAAGAATGGTGACTTTTGGTTTCATATTCCAAGGTCATTTGACCTATCAGACTTTTCAAAATCTCCACACCTACCTACAGAGGATTAGGTGTTCCAAATAAAGCTTGATTCTATTGCTGTAGCCATACAGGGCTATGCCAGATTTCTCGCATTTTTAGTGGAATGAGTTTTGTGGCATCACTTATTTTTCATGAACAGAAGTTGGTAAAAATGACAATAAATATTTACCAGAACTTGTCAAGGCATGTAAGTTCAATTCTGCTGTATGTAGAGGGTAGAGAAAAATCAAACCTAGAGGTAGAGGTGTCCACAAAGGTGAAGAAGCACTTTTAAACCTCAAGAGAAGAATACCTAAAATTCAAGACAAAATTAAGGCGAAGGTCAAAGGTATTAGTCTTAAGTTCAACAATATTATTAAAGGACATATACTATGCTAATGAAATGTAGAAAGAAACAACAGGATTCTTTAAACTAAAATGCAAATTTACAGAAGAAAATTTAAACCAAGACATGTTTTTAGCTGAAATGAAGAGAAGAAAAATGATGATGTTTTTTAGACTCAGTTATAATCACATGACAAAGAACATAAACATGTTTAAAATTTGGATGAAAGTGTAAAATCGTGAACATATTAGGACCTATAAAGGTGTTGTTTAACATGTAAAGTAGTAGCCAATATTATAAACCATATGAAGGAAATTTCATTTTTATGTGTATTTTTGCCCCTAACAGCTGGAAGACAAAATATTTAATAAACTTATAAAAGAGGAAAATTATTTTTCTAAAATGGAGAATCTACAGCTAAATAAATTTCTGCCAAAAATATACTGTAAGAACTAAAATGATATGAAATATAATTTTTCCCCAAGGATAAAACCATATTTGAAGGTATTTTCACAACTCTTGATAATCCAGAAGAAGATGAAAGAAATAGCTGTGAGCTAATAATAAATAAAATTAAGTAGAGATCAAAGACGTAATTTCGGTAATGACATCAAGATTTGTGTATCTTAACGAAGTTTAAGTTGCTACATAGGATGATTTAATTGATTAAAGTACCATAAAAATTAATTATTGCATCAATGCAACTAGAGTTAGTGGATAGGTTCCATTTTGAATTGATGATTGCTTTATTGAAAGGTATTCGATGTGGTAGCGTTGCTTTGTTGTTTACTTGACCAACAGCGCATTTTAAAACAGCCAAATAGCTGTGGTCATCCCTGGCTGGTGAGAATTATATTCCATTTAAAGCCACGCGTTGTTGCTTTCACGGTTGAATTTCGTTTCGCTATTGCCGTGATTTGGTTTTAATGAACTACTTAGTATGTCGACATGGTTGTTTTTAGCGCTTCGCTAAACCCATGAAGGTCGCAAATATTTGACCAGGGCGGTCGCATTTTCGGGCGTGCGCGAATTTTATGTTGGTATTGGGCAGATTTTTGTGCCTGCACCTTGGCGACCTCCTCAACACTACGCATACTAAACACTGAATTATGCTAAATATTGTGACTTAACAAACCGGAACATATCAGATGATATTACAGCGTTCAGGAGAATATGAAGAACAATGGTATGTTCACAGCGCAAACGGTGGTATACCAATTCTATCGGTGAATATTTAATATTAGGAATACGTTAATTAACCACTAATCACATGTTAAAGCGCTAACTGTATTTTCAATGGCAATATTTTACAGAACGTTTTCACCGCGCTTAACCCATGCTTAGCATTTAATTAATCTACAATTCAATACACTATGCAGACAGTACCACTGGTGGGTCTGCGACTTGGCGCCACTTCAGCTTTGTTACAAGTTAATTAGAGTTACCAGCTTTTGGAGGAGTTTTTCTAGGAGAAATTAAAAGTGGCATTTTAAGAATATTTTCAACAAATTAGGTTTAGAAAGAGTCAATATTAATATTCTGATGATCGAAGCATGATGGGTACAAGTTTGTGAGGTATACCTTTATATGGTTTAAGATTTTAATTTTATATCCTAGGGCCACCAGGAGAGGAGGCCACACCAGACTACTTGAATACTGTCATAAAGAAAGCTTGAAGAGTCTATTTTGGAGGTTTTTTAGCTCTTTAACTCACGGATATGTTGCAAGCTATTGACAATCGTAGGGTGTGTAATCATAGAATCATCATTAATACAAAGAGCGTTGCTTACCGTATTATGTCCATGGAGATGAACACAGAGAAGTCCGCCAACAATTATCGTAACTTGTTTCTCATGTTTTAGCCACAATTTATTGCACGTAGTTTTTAACATCTAATTAACCTACAAATTTCTCCTATTAAAACCCAAAAATCTACATAAACCCTCACATACCCGTTAATTTGAGACGATCCCAATACATTTATTTAACATCAAGAGGAGATGACACAACAAAACCAGTTTTCCATTTTGACTCGGGCCAATAGAGCGCGTCCAGGCTCATTTTAGCCTTGGAGACCATGAAGGTTAGAATGCAGAGAATTATCTGTCATTTTGTATTTTGCACAGAGAATTTACGTGTTTACAAAAGCTGAAGAGAGAGAAGAAGCAGATTCGTGGATTTCTAGCTTCCCAAATTGTGCAGTAATATTTTCATGCAACAGAAGTGTAGATGTTTTGATGAAGTACTGTTTAACCATATTCTTTAGCATGACTTCGTTGAGCAAGAGATGAAGATTCATATCCTTAGAGATATGGCAAGAGTTGTTTAGATGGCAGAAGGAGAAATATTATATCAAGACCGCTTGATTGCTATGAAGGATATATGAGCTTTTTAAGACAAAGAGATGAGACCTGAAATTTAGCATTATAAAAGGTATAGCACCTAGCCACCAGGTGTTATATATGAATCAAATGATTTTCAATTTTTGCTTCGTACGAAAATGTTTTGGTGTTTTAAAATATACATTAGATGAATAGGGTCCAAATTATTGATGAACATAAACAGAAGATAAAATGATTAAATCGCATTCGCGATGTTTACGTGACATTTAAAACTAAAGAACCAAGTAAAGGCGAATTGCCACCAGATAGACCTTGTCATCCTAATTATGGCGCACCTTGAACGTTCGAAAACCTATACCATATGGTTATTTAATTTGAAAATTTATGAACGAAAACCCGGATTGAAATTAATGCTGACTTGAAATTTTAGAAACGAATAATATTCTAGGGAATATTCCCAGAATATTCTCAAAATATTCTTAGAACATTTTGTTATTCAACTCTGAAATGATATGGGTATTGTATGATTTGGTATTGTATTGACCTTTGAACGTAACCAACAGGAAGCTGGCCATGCGGCGAGGCCCGCAGGGCCGCCACATATCGTGAATGTTCTACCAAAATTTTTATTCACCGTAGTGCCTACGGACCTCCTACCCAAGAAAGGTAGCTCAACAACTCGCATGGTCGTGTCTTTGAAGTTACTGGGGTCGCAAAGCAGTGGCTTGTGTTAATGTTCAACCGCTTGATGATTGGGGGAGTTTAAGGCCAGCCTTTCGGCCAACCTCTTCATATGATCAACACTTATGACCTAAGGCCTAAACATCAATAATTTTAAAATCAGCTTAAATGGTTAGCAGACGTGCCTGCACAAGGGTTAGTACCTGTTTGCTCCATCACTGTAATGGTAAAGTATTTTTATGCGATAAAGGCCAATACCTTACGGTTGTTGTTTAAATATCGAAATTTGTGTGGCATGTGCTCATATGTTCCGGGACCCCATATCGAAAGCAGTGTTAGCGGCCAACTCCACCCTCAGTTGAAATGAGATAAAACTCAAGGCTACATCAAACCACGCTTAGCCCCGAGCCAGGCTCTCGTCGAGGGCAGGAGAGGGTTTCTCCGTCAACTTTAAACAAGGCGAAGACAAAGATGACCCGCGACAGAGCTGATTTTAGGCCAGTAAGAGACAGGCGTTTGATTTTGATTTTTGTTTTTTCATTGGAGAAATGAGGAAAACAAATTTTTGGGGTTCTGTGACAAGGTTTACCTTGGGTATTCTTGTTAAAGTAGTAGGCACTGTCTTGATGCTTTTGATTGACATACGATAGATTAGACTTACGAGGAGCTGAAGAGGGCAAAAGGAAGAAATCCTGGGATCCTCTCCAAACAAGAGAGTATATAGAACGAAATGAATTCAAAGGCATACTAAATAATGGATTCAAACTTACTCACTCATTCAATTTAGTTCAGAAGCATACAGCGAATGGCAATAATATTGGCCAAGAAATTACAGAAACAAGAGAAAATACCAACAAGAAAACACCACAAGGACCCTAAATGGCGCTTAAAACTCTCCGATCTTTTCCTTAGCTAAAATATGAAAAAATATGCATAACAGCTAAAAGTCCCCAAGAGTCCAACCTGTAGAATGTATTTTTGCATCATAATATATAGACTACTATAACCTTTTTCCTAACACTTAGGGTCAAAATCTTCTTCTAGGACAGTTCTAATGTAATCAATTGATGAGTTAAAACTAGCGTTTGAATAATTGCCTAAAATGAGGAAACCCATTTGACGCATATGATTTTTTGGCTTTTTGAGAGTGAACTTTATAACAGGTAAAACAAGCTACAAAGTTATATGTCAACCATTCATTTACATCATATGAAACCTGCATCAATTCATGTTAAAACTGGTTCCAACTCAGCTGAAATTTTGAATGAAGTTGAAAATTCAACAAAATTTGTTGTAGCCTTGTTAATGGGCGCTAAACTCGATTTTAGGTACTTTCCAAGATCCAATTGAGTTTGCGATAGCCTCGTTGAAAGCCCTGGATGTTGGCTATCCAAACCAAGTGGACCTCTTCAATTTGGAGTTCATTTTCTCCAAACTTACCTCTCAGGTTATCGCAAAGCAAAAGGTGGCGGTGGTTTTCATGGTGTTGAGTTTTTTGTCATTCAATTCGATGAACAACAATGCTTGATATTAAATTACTATGAAAAAACCAAAAATGCAAAATTTCTTCAAAATAAGTGTCCCGCAGATGACATATGGGCGTTACCCGCTAATCGAAAACTAAGCATACCAAAATTTTCAATGACAAAATTTTCTCCGACCCCCCCACCCGAGTGAAGACCTTTCATCATGTATTTTTCCCAGACAACGAGCCTTCGCTAAAACTGGAGGATCAGTTTTTTCCGCCGCGAGGTTGCTCAACCTTCTTTCGCATCTTTCATTTCGTCATAGGCGTACAGCTCAATAATGGCTTTTCATGTGACGCAAGCATGTTTTTCTGCTGCTCGCCGTTAACTCGTAGCGGATGTTGACATGGCGTGAGAACAGACCTTTATCATCAGCAATACAAGCCAGGTTCTTCGCCAACTGCTTATCTTTTGCCATTCGCCGCCTGCGGTGCGCTCATCCTTGCTCTTTAATAAAGCCAGCTCACATAGTTTATCACCCACCCATTTTCCGTACTGATTTTTCGCCGTAATAATATTTTTTCCTGGATGATCCCCAGCTTTTATTGTGAGAGCCGTATCAACATCAGTCGATCGTGAAACCATGTCCCGGCTCGATGGGCCCTCATCAGCATGCGGGGATTCTTGCCCCTATCCTAGATCTGTACCTATGTTGAAGAAGAAGGCGAGACCCCTTCCACATCATGTGGAGATAATACTCGCTCTACTGATGAAGTCGGCAAGACCCCTTCCACCCTGGGTGGAGATAATACTCGCCATGTAGCTGCAAATAAGGCCTTGTGGCCTCGGTGATATGTCACAAACAATGGAGCGCTGATATGCTCAATCTCAGAAATGCCAGGCTGGTGTGAACGCTCCCCCGCATCATGAACTACCTCGGGAGGCGGCTGAGACGCTGTGAAAAAGTCACGGGAGATGAAATCCTCCCAAGCGATGCCCTGCTGTGCCAACTGATGTAACACTATGATCTTGATCAAAGCGTAATGATATATACTTCTATGCTGCTGTGCTGGGCTCTTCTTCTGTACAAAAATCACCATCCTCTCTATGTTGCGATACATGAAGTATGGAATGTTCATCATACGTACCCTTGTGAAGTGCATCAACAAACGAACATGGTACGCAAAGAGACGCGCGAATCTGCCCTCGCAACTGAAATACCAAATGATGAGTTTCATCAGCGGTGCAAACTCATCCCTCAGGAATCTGAAAGGAAAAACTCTGCCCAAGTGCCTCATATACCCAGGTTTGATGTATGGCTCATAGTGGAATTTCTCTAAATGCTGACGTTTTTTCCATTCCTCTCCTAGATTTGGTATGCCAGTGGCCTGAGCAATAGTCATTGGTGACAGAATGAAATCTACTCCAGCGAGATTTACATGGCCATTACGTAAATTTAGAACAAATAGGCGAGCTAGTTCACGATGAAGCTGGGTTTGCGAAATCATTTCACAGAATCGAAAACATGACTGAACCAGAAAACAATCCATTGCAAGCAGACATGCCTGCAATTGAGCCAAAGAAGTAGGCTCCTCCTTGAGATGTTTACCACCTTTTCCACCTCTGTGAGGCCTCCGTGGCACATTACCCTCTGCTGTGGAATCACTATCCGACTCCTGCTCATAAACTGACTCTGTCTCTGACATGGCTTTGAACAAGATATTTGTAATATGGATGCTGATATAGGTGCAGTGAAAGCAAAGTTTTAATGTATGTTCAAAACCCAATAGATATCACCCATGTACCCAAGCATCACAGAAAAACAAAATCATAATGAGGATGACTCTGTTTTAATGGCATAAAAACTATCACTGTTTCGATCATAAGTGAGTTTGACAAATGAAAACCAAATGCAGATGTATGGTATAATTTTATAATGATGGCCAAAATTTGTCAAAGGGGCAACAAGTATAGGACTGTGTTTTATGAACTGGAGAATAGGGACATCATCATGACAGTAACCATAGTGATACAAATGACCATGACAGAGGCAATATTATGGTGATGGCAGCAGTGATATGGTGATGGAGGCTTTATACTAGTCAACATGAAACTGTGCAAAAACATGAAAGGGCATGATAGCAATGATAAAATGATAACTGAGGGCGTGAGGATCATGTACATAACATGCCAAGGCATGAGCACATTTACCATTCAAGAGTTTTCAAACTTTTCACAAAACTGTCCATATATTTCCAAAAACCCTTGAGGAATTATTTTGCATGTGAATGTAGGGTTTATATATTCTTCTCCAAACATGGCCTCTTTCCCAACATCAAAATCATCACAAACATGATAAAAATCTACTGAGCAATGATAAAAACCTATTTGCAATTAGCTGGAGTCGAATTGAATCAAAACTGGGCGCAAAACACAAATTTCTGGGCTCTGTTGCTAAGTGGGTAGCGTGCACCAAGTGGGTAGCGCCCGTTCAATTTAACACAGGCCGTGGCGCTCAAGTGGGTAGCGCGCCCCAAGTGGGTAGCGCGCAGCTCGTATGGGTAGCGCCCACCTCCAAACGCTGTCAACAATTCTGCAAATTGTCTTCGGCCTTCAAAAACTCGATTTCGACCTCTGCCTTGCGGATTTCTTACAAATGAGTTTGTTTGCCATGTTTTATACATGAAGAAAATATCTCATGCAATCAGATTTGATTTCAAATGTGTTTGATAACCCACTTTCATAATGTTTCTGAACTTTGACATTTGGCTATTTAATACAATGTTTCTCCTTTGGCTTTTCTGAATTTTTGAACTGATAACTTTGTTGTCTTTTGCAGGGATGCGGCACTTTAACTTAGGAAAAGATCAGAGGCTTGCAGTGAAGCTTCTCATGGTGAAATAAATACAATTATTACAAAAATTAAATTAAACAATTTCTAGTTCCAAAACAGAGTTTTGGACTAGAAAAGTTTTCAAATGCTTATGATAATAAAAATATGAAATCAAAACTTGTGAAACCAAACTCATGGCCCGCGGGCTTTATGACATATATGCAAAAGACGCGAAAACCCTAGACTCTAGGACTAAGACCTTTTTTAACGAAACTGATATTTAATGACCATGAATGAAATGACGATGAACTTCAGTACTTTTTTGAGGAATTTTTTAAAATAGCCCTGCAGGTACAAGCATGAGGAAACAAAGGACAACCAAACCCCCTCATCAGTCAGTGGCATGCTCCTAGCGAAATGCAACGAAGTGGAACAAGCGAGACACCTAAGAATGAATATGCAAAAGCGAAACGATCTCTGATGGAGGGCTGTAAGGACCGACTCTAACATTGGCTCCAATGGGGATGGTGGCTCCATGGAGATGCCAAGAACATCAGATCTCTGGGGGAGTCAGGCAGTGCCTTCATCCATTGGGCGATGGAGTTATTATTTCGACAAAAAACTCAAAACTCTTGATATATTTATTGACTGTAAATTTGACTGAAAAGAGACTGAAACTTGACCAAAACCGACTCGATTCTAAAACCGAAAAGACTGATAAAACTGACTTGACAAACTTCAACCTAACCAACCTCCATCTCCAGAATTATAGCCTTCGCTCCGGGCCACAGACTGAAGATGAGAGATCAGTACACACTTGCAATGAAACAGAAGTAAAACGATATATACAATGATGATGAAATCAGCAGAAGATACTCAGAAGTGATATCGTTTCAGCAACCGACCATTGATCGGTCCTCCAAGAAAATCATCTCCATTCATTTCTTTGAGAAGAAAGGTGTTTTGACCCCGATACGCTGCGATCTTAAAAGGACCCTTCCATAGGTTTTAAAATTTTCCATGCTTTCCCTTATCTTCATTCCGAGCATCCCACTTCAAAACCACCTCATCCAACTGAAACTTATCTGCTTTTGCCTTTCTGTCGTAGATATTCTTAATGCGCTCCTGCAACTTGAAATTATTTTGAAATACCTCCTCCCGTGTCTGCTGTAAATGAATCATCTGATTAAATTACTCAGCTGTGGATCTTCCTCACTACCGACTTCACGACAATTTGACCATAGGACCAGCAAGTGAAGTAGAAAATACGTGTTCACATTACGGTACACTACTTGGGAGACATGCCAATAGACGTTTTCTGACTTACCCTATCGGCCACGGTGCATTCACTAACCTTGTACGTACCCCCAGTGATTTCAGCAATTTCTTAATATGTGTTCACAGTTTATTTGAAGATTTCGCCCGAGCCATTCCCTTGTGGGATGGTGGTGAATATCAAAGCTGATGTGTACTTATGTAAGGTCTCAACCATCATTTAGACTTGTTTTGCATTATACGTTATTACCACTGGAACCTGCAGCATGACGAAATATTTGTTTCTGTGAAAAGAGATAATTACACTTGTGTGCTTTTAATACGAGGTGGGAATTGCTTCGATCCACTTTGTGAAGTAGTCCGTAGCTGTCAAGATCCATCTATGCTGTCTGGAAGATGCTGGGTGGATTTCCCCGATAAAATCCAATCCCCACTGCTGGAATGGTGCACTAACTTCAATTGGTTTTAGAGGCAAAGGCTGTAGTTTCTGCTTCCCTTTGAAAATTTGACACTCATGACAATTTTTAACAGCCTTAAATACATCAGAAAAAAAAGAAGGCCAATAATACCCTGCCCTTAGAATCTTATTCGCTGTGGTCTTCCAAAACAAATGACCTCCGCAGTCACCTTTGTAAAAGTCCTCCAAAACTTTTTGAGCTTCCTCCTCTACCAAACAATTCAACAACACTCCTCCAGGGTCTTTCCAATACAATGCAGAATTCAGAATGCATAATTTAGCAGCTCTCAACTTCAATGTTCTACTCTTATTTCTAGGCATCCCGGGAGGTGGAGACAAATTTTGAAGCACGTATAAAATGTCAGCATACCAAGGGGAAGAAACAAAAATATCGGATACCTGAACTGACGTACTTTCCTCATCTTCATCGGACATGGCAGCGATCAAATTTATATCTAGAGCATGCAGATTTGTTTCATCCATGAGCTTGGCGAGTCCTTGTCCTTTGATCAGCTTGGTGGGTTTAATCTCCACATCGTATTCTAATAACGCAGTGATCCACTTACCCCGTCTTCCTTCTGGATCTGCCTGTACCAAAACATCTTTAACTGCTGCGTTAGGAACATGTGCTATAATGTGGGAATGCAGTATATACACACGGAAATCTTTCAAGGCCTTTACAAGCGCAAGTGCTTGTTTCTCAATAATGTTGTATTTCAATGCTCTGTCCCTTATAATCCGACTGAAAAAAGCAATGGGCTTCTCAACTCCATCCCTTTTTTGCATTAAAACAGCTGCCAATGTGTGCTCAGAAGCAAAAGAAAACAAAATGAAGTCTTGTGTATAGTCCGGGCTGATTAAAATAGGGGCTGAAGAAAGAGCTATCTTTACCAAATTGAATGATTTCACCGCCTCTTCTGTCCACTTTACCTGACTGTCCTTTTTCAGCATGTTCGTGATTTCTCTAAGGTGCTCTGCAAGATTTGGAATGAAACGACGCAGAAAATTCATTTTACCATTAAATGACTGTATTTCTTTCTTGTTCCGGGGCTGTTCAATCTGCTGTATGGCTTCAACATGTGCAGGGTCAACTCGAATGCCATCTTTCGATATGATGTGGCCAAGGAGCTTGCCTTCATCCATGGCAAAAAGACTCTTTTTCGGATTCAGCGAAATGCCATATTTTCTGCACTTCTGGAAAACAATTTTCAAATGATATAAATGTTCCTCATCAGAATTTGAAAACACAGTTAAATAATCAAGGTAAACAACCAAAAATACATCTTTCTCGTTGGCAAAAGCCATGTCCATTGCACGCTGAAAGGTGGCGCCTGCATTCTTCAAACCAAACGGCATTTTTGCATAATGAAACGTTCCCCAAGGAGTGGTGAACGCAGTCTTATCACGATCATCTTCATGCACTAAAATCTGATTATAACCTGAGTATCCGTCGAGTAGTGACATCCTTGATGCTCCAACTACTCGCTGCAATATATGGTCCATTTTTGGCAAGGGATAATTGTCTTTTAATGATACCTTGTTCAAATTTCTGAAATCGATACATAAACGGATCTCACCTGTTTTCTTTCTCACGGGCACCAAATTTGATATCCAATCTGAAAATCGGATAGGCACAATGATTCCTGACTTATACAACCTGTTTACCTCTTTTTCAATCGATGGTAGTAGCTTTGGATTGATTCTCCTCAACTTTTGATGGAAAGGCTTTTGATTTGGTTTAATGGGGATAGTATGCTGAATGATGTTAGTATCATATGTTTTTAGATCTGAGTAATCCCACGCAAAAGCATCAGAAAATGAAGACAACAATTTCACATACTCTGCCTTTACCTTTGGTGACAATGACTTTGATAACTTAACCATCTTGGGATTCTCAGCTGTCCCAATATTTACCTCTTCAACACCTTTTTCAGTCGGCCTCAATGTCGGTTTGCGGGCCACATCGTCTTGATCAAACAATTCTTCCAACGGAATCAATCCCTTAGGAATGATGTTATCCTTAAGTTGTAGCACTTCCATTTGGTTTATTTGTATGTCATCATTACCATCATCATGTTCTGTATCTATGGAGGTGTCTTTAAACTTACCCTTATTCTGCAGAAATTCACTAATCTCCTCATCATCCTGAAAGACTTGCCAACATCGCTGATTGTCTGGAACGGTGGGGCGGTGTTTCACATGAATCTAAAATTTGTTGCTGGAATTCATTGGAATTTTAAGATTGCTTGCTGCCTTAGCAAGACCATCAGCAACACCATTTTGTATGCGAGGCACACATGTCAAGGTATGATCAGAAAATAATTTTAGAATGTCTAAAACTGCATTACGGTAAGCCCTCATGCGAGGATGCTTGGCCTGAAACTCACCTTTAACCTGCTTTATCACCAACTCTGAATCACCATACACTGCAATCCTTTTCGCTTTCAGCTTCTTAAGAATCTTAAGGCCAGCAATTAGAGCCTCATATTCTGCTTCATTATTAGAACAGTCAAATGCAAGCTTGTAAGAACACACTCTAACATTGCTCGGAACCTTATCCGGAGCGGAAAATGGACTACGAATCCAAACACCAATTCCAGCACCGTCACTGCCCACTGCGCCATCAAAATCCATGGTCCAAAGACCATCTTCATCGTCCTCTAAATGTTGAAATTGCGTCAGCTCTGTTTTTTTGTTTGTTGCCCATTGTCTTTAGCTGATTGCTCCACAGTAGCTTGTTTTTCTCTTCTTTCTTTTTGCAGAACTTCTCTAAAATTCTCAGTGATTTCTGGTATATCTTCTGCCTGAACTAATTGACTATCTATATCATTAAAACTATCAGCAAACAACACAAACGACTCTAAGTCGGTATGTACATAATTTACAGGATGATTGATTGGCTTCTCTTTGCTAGTTATCATGTATTTCATCTTCTGCTCTCGATATAACTTTCTCATTTGACCGAAGACTGGAATTGTAGCATAAGAGAAATCTAATTGAAGTTTACCTTTCAACTTTTCCCCCCAAGATCTTGAAAGGAGCATACCAAATCACGGAGGAATGTCCGCCACCACCACGTCCATTAAGACATTCTTTGCTGGAATTTGATCTAAGCTTACAACCAAATCTTTGATGAGTCCTATACACCTCACACGGCTGGAATCAAATGAATACAAATCATGATATTTTCTTGTAATGTCTAGTCCCAACTTTTCCATGATTTCCTTTGGCATCAAATTGTGCGAAGCACCCGAATCGAACATAGCATTGTGCAAAACATATTCATGCAACCTCAAACTGATATAAAAGGGAGTAACATCACTGTCAGGTGACTCACCATCTAATGCAGGCCCGAAAATCAGTTCTGGTTGATCATCCTCAACATTTACCGTATCAAACATTGGATCAAAGTTCAGAATTTTGGAGACTTGCCCGCGATAGCTGCTGTTCTTCATGATTTTTGTCAAAGGAATAGATATTTTTAATTTGGAAATTTCATTTTCCAAACTAAATGCTGAAACTTTCTCAACTTCTTTGACCGGAACTTCCTTCTTTTCAGCCTTGTCTTTCACTATGTTTGACTGATTTACCTTTTCTGCTGATGATACTTTACTAGCTGCGGGATCAATTGTCTCTTTTCCTTTCTTCTGTGGTATCGGTGAATCTGCCTTTGGTGCTGAAGCTTCTTTTCATTTCTGAATTGGATTTATGGGCACATCTCGGTTTCTCAATGAGTATTGCTTCTGTTGAGTGGACAAAGCATTCAAATATCCTCTTTGGTAATCATCTGACTCTTCCTCTAAATCTGCATCATTTGCTAATATGAAATCTTCATCTTTCTGAGCAGCTGAACTTTCTCCATATTCTTCATCCTCAGTAATATAAATAGGCAGATCGTCGGGAGTGAAGAAATGATTTTTCTCACCTGCTACATCATCATCATCATCTGAATCTTGACTCACAAAATTCTGCAAAAGAGGTGTCTTAATCTGCTGTTGGGCTGCCGGCTCTTGTGGTCTTTGTTCACGCTGCTTTATTCTGAACTGTGGCTGCTGCTGGCCACGGTAGTTTGGATTCCGAATCTGCGTTTCTGATTTGTCAAGGTTCATTCTTTTGAACATTTTTTCCATCTCACGAATCAAGTGCTGTTCAGATGTAGATGTGGAAGGCTCTTCTTTTATTGTCACTCTTTTCTCTGCTTTCAACCGTGCTCTCTTATCGTTCAGATTTGCCTCAACACTAACGGCAATCTTCTGCATATCTTCTAAGGTAGGCGGATCTCGATCACGAAGGGAATAAGCCATCTCCGGATCAAAACCATCCGGGAATTTAAGAAGAGCTGACTTTTTAGACGGCCTTAAATCATCTGGGATCGCGTTGTACACGGTATTGAATCTAATAATATAATCCTGAACGGACTCACCAGGATTACGCTTGATGTTTGTATACTCTGAAGTGATCTGCAGCGGATCCTTTTTCATTTCCCATCGATCTAAGAACTGTGTCTGAAGGTCTTGCAATGTATTGATACTTCTGGCTGGTAATGCTCTGAACCATTTGCAAACTTCTCCTCCAAATGTCTGGGCAAACAATCTCATTGAAACATTTTCTGCATCAATTTCATGCAGATCCAAGAAGTCTGTCATTCGAACAATATGTTGTTGAGCTGATATACTTTGTGGGGTGCCATCAAATATAGGAATTTTTCTCTGATAGTCAGCAGGCATAGCATCTAAATTGGCCGGCAAAACAAGAGGTGCAAATCTGGCTGCCATGACTCTTGGCGGATTGATGATAATCTGCTGTCTAGGAGAAACAGGAGGACTAGGAGCAGTAGGTGTGCGAGGTGTATGCAGTGGAGACGGAGGAGAAATTACTGTTGATTGCTGATCAGAAAATTCAGGCTGAACCGGAATGGTAGGGATAAAGGGAGGTTCAGTGGGGATCCGTGAACTAGATGCAAATTCAGATGGTCCAAGAGTTTGTGAAGCAGATTCAGTGAATTCGGGAGTATTGGTAGCCACAACGGAATTTTGCAACTGTCTATCCAAGTGATATGAAACAAATCTGTATTGCAAATCTTCAGCAAACAATGGATCCGGAACTAATCTTGACAATTCAGTTTCAGAAAAATTTACGAATAAGGATGTTTCAAATCGTGCATCAAAAGGAATTTCATCAACATATATAATTTTCACAGGACAGGATGCAGATCTAGAAAGCAATTTGGAACTTCCAAAACTCACTTGACTTTCTCTTTCAGAACTTTCTTGACTTCCTTGTCTTCTAAGGATCCTAGGAATCAGATTTGGATTTTCAAATATCGTTGGTGGATCAGGGTCAGGATTCGACCTAGTATTCCTTCTTGAAGCCAGTGTATTGATCTATTTGGAAAAAATTTCAAGGAACACAATCAATTATTCTCAGCCTTTCGACTTCTAGAATCAATCATCCAAAGGTCTAGAACGAACAAGTATACTGGGGTGATTTGCGAATCGAGTGCTGCATTCACAAGCTTACCGGAGATCGACTGAAGCAGCGTTTATCTACTACCGCTTATGCATAGCAAAAGCGTTTCGAAAGCTACCTGGCGTGACTTCAGACTCCGTCTAAGACTCATGAAACGAACACATCAACAAGCAAACCATTGAGATTGATGATTTAGTTCCCCAGTATGGTCGCCACTATGTTAGCGCTCAAATCTACCTCAGGCTGAAATGAGATAAAACTCAAGGCTACATCAAACCACGCTTAGCCTCGTAGCTAGCCCTACGAGGGCAGGAGAGGGCTCTCTCCATCAATCTCGATAAAATGAGCAATAGGGTGCGAGATGACTTACGATAGGAGCTGATTTTAGGCTAGTAAAGAGATAGGTAAGTTTGATTTTGATTTTTGGGTTTTCGTTGGAGAAATGGGAAAAACAAATTTTGGGTCCGGGGATAAGGTCAGACCTTTGCAGATTTCGAGTTGGGGCGAGGTAGGTGATTGTCTTGATGCTTTTGATTGGATATACGGACAGATTAGACCGACGAGGAGCTGAAGAGGGCAAAGAAGAACTTGGATCCTCTCCAAACAATCGAAAACATATAGAACTAAATGAATTCAAAGGCAGAGCACGGTAAACAATGGATTCAACCTCATCTACTCATTCAATTTAGTTCAGAAGCATATGAAAGGAATGGCATACATTAAACATGAATAACTTACAGTAAACAGAGAGAAAACACCATCAAGAGAAAAACACCACAAGGATCCCAACAAGTGCCGCAAAACCTCTGATCTTTCCTTAGCCAAAATATGAAAAATATGTACAATGGTGCCAAAAGTTTCCCAAGAGTCCAACCTGTAGAATGTCTCAGAAATTACAATATATAGATCACTCTAACCCTTCCCCACACCTCTAGGGGTCGAAATCCTCCTTCTAGGAGCAGTTCCAACAAATTCTAATCAAGGAGCTAAAATCTAGGCAGCTAACAACTTGCCTCTAAAAGAGTGGAAACTGATTCATTTACATGATTTTCACTTTTTTTAGAGTGAATCTTCTAGAATAGGTAAAAATGAGCCAAATTTACATGCCAACCATCAATTTACATCATGAAAACCCAAAAATTTCATCCACAAGCAAAACTGGTCCCAACTGGCCGAAATTCTGAGCTGGAAGTTGAAAATTCAGCCAAAAATTTAAGTGGGTAGCGCCCCTGAAACAAGTGGGTAGCGCGCCTTTCAACCTGATTTTGAGGTACTTCCCGGCATCAAAATTGAGCTCATGATAGCTCGTTGGAAAGCCCTGGATGTTGGCTATCCAACCCAAGTGGAATTTCGCAATTTGGAGCTCATTTTCCCCTCCAAAACTGCATTCTCCCAGAAGTACTTCCTGCTGGTGCAAAAGGTGGCAGCAAGGTGGTTTTCATGGTGTTTTTGAGCTTTTTGGCCATCCAGAATCTGATGAAATGCTTCGACAATGCCTGAGGATGCATAAATTACCATGATAAATCAAAAAATGCAAAAATTTCCTTCAGCAAGTGTCCCAAAAAGAAAATGAGCATATGGGCGCGCTACCTGCTTAACTGAAAAACCTGTTTTTAGACCAAAAAATTTCAAAATGACAAAATTTTCTCCGAATTTGCTCAAATTTGGAGTGAAGACCCTCCATCATGTATCTTTCCCAGCCAACGAAGCCTCGGCCAAAATCCGGAGTGGATCAGGCCTTTTCCGCCGTTTTAGTGCTTCGCTCAACCTCCTTTTCAGAATCTTCATTCTCGCTTTGCAGACATGCATGCGAGCCCAATAATGGCCTTTCATGTGACGAAGCATGTCTTTCTCTCTATTGGCCTTCGCCAGCAACTTCTCCAGATGGATGTTGACATGCGTGAGAACAGAATCTCGATCGATTGGTGTCATGTCACCAGGTCTCTTCCGGGCCAACTGTCGATCCTCACGGATTCGCCTCAGCTCATAAAGTGTGTGCTCATCCTCAAGCTGTTTGTTGCGCTGCTCCAGATATTTTATCACCCACTGAGCCTTCTGCAATTTATCTTTCAGCGTGTCATTCTCGGCCTTCTGCTCTTGGATGATCTCCCTCAGTTTCGAGCTAGGAGAGCTCGCATCAACATCAATGATTGTGAAATCTGTGTCCCGGCCTCCTGATGGGCCCTCATCATGCATGGGATTCTTGCCCCTGTCCTAGATCTATACCTGTGCTGAAGAATAAGGAGAGACCCCTTCCACATCATGTGGAGATAATACTCGCTCTGCTGATGAAGTCGGCAAGACCCCTTCCACCCTGGGTGGAGATAATACTCGTCGTGTAGCTGCAAATAAGGCCCTATGGCCTCGCTGATATGTCATAAACAATGGAGCACTGATCTGCCCGACCTCAGGAATTTTCGGCTGGTGTGAAGGCTCTCCCGCATCATAAACTACCTCGGGAGGCGGCTGTGATACTGTGAAAAAATCACTGGAGATGAAATCCTCCCAAGTGATGCCCTGTTGTGCCAACTGATGTAACACTGTGATCTTGATCAAAGCGTAATGATATATACTTCTATGCTGCTGTGCTGGGCTCTTCTTCTGTACAAAAATCATCATCCTCTCTATGTTGCGATACATGAAGTACGGAAAGTTCATCATACGTACCCTTGTGAAGTGCATCAACAAACGAACATGGTACGCAAAGAGACGCGTGAATCTGCCCTCGCAACTGAAATACCGAATGATGAGTTTCATCAGCGGTGCAAACTCATCCCTCAGGAATCTGAAAGGAAAAACTCTGCCCAAGTGCCTCATACACTCAGGTTTGATGTATGGCTCATAGTAGGATTTCTCTAAATGCTGACGTTTGTTCCATTCCTCTCCTACATTTGGTATACCAGTGGCCTGAGAAATAGTCATTGGTGACAAAAAGAAATCTACTCCAGCGAGATTTACACAGCCATTACGTAAATGAAGAACAAACAGGCGAGCTAGTTCACGATGAAGCTGGGTTTGTGAAATCATTTCACAGAATTGAAAACATGACTGAACCCGAAAACAATCCATTGCAAGCGGACATGCCTACAATTGAGCCAAAGAAGTAGGCTCCTCCCTGAGATGTTTACCACCTTTGCCACCTCTGTGAGGCCTCCGTGGCACATTACCCTCTGTTGTGGAATCACTGTCCGACTCCTGCTCATACTCTGACTCTGTCTCTGACATGGCTTTGAACAAGATATTTGCAATATGTATACTGATATAGATGCAGTGAAAATAAAGTTATAATGTATGTTTCAACACCCAATAGATATCACCCACTGCCAAAGTATCATAGGAAAACAAAATTACAATGAAGATGGCTCTGTTTTAGTGGCATGAAAACTATCACTGTTTTGACCATAAGTGAGTTTCACAAATGAATGCCAACTGCAAAGTATGGGGCAAGCTTTTGGTAATGATGGGAAAAGTTTGTCAAAGAAGCAAACAAGTAGAGGACTGTGTTTATGAACTGGAGAACAGGGAGAAGACCATGACCATAGTGACACAAATTACTATCACAGTGGTAATATAATGATAACAACAACAATGGTGATATTATGGTAATGAGGGCTATAGACTAGTCGACATAAGACTGTGCAAAATATGAAAGAGCATGAACAGCAGTGACAAGATGATAACTGAGGGCGTGAGGATCATCTATACAACGTGCCAGGGTGTGAACATATCTACCATTCGAAGGTTTTCAAAATTTTCACAAAACTGCCCATACAATTTCAAAACCCTTACAGGATTAACTTGCATGTGAATGAAGGATTCATATATTTCTCTCCAAACATGGCTTGTTTCCCCAACATCAATGACATCACAACCATATTAAAAATCAAATGAGCAATGATTAAAACCTGTTTGGAAGCTTTTGGAGTCGATTAGAATCGAATCTGGGCGCAAAAAACGAATTTTCTGGGTTCTGATTTAAGTGGGTAGCGCGCCTGTTTAAGTGGGTAGCGCCCCTCAAGTGGGTAGCGCCAGTGTAATTTTGCACTGGCTGTAGCGCTCAAGTGGGTAGCGCCCCCCAAGTGGGTAGCGCGCACGTCAAGTGGGTAGCGCACACCCCAAACTCTGTCCAGAACTCTGCTAAGCATGATTTCGGCCTTCAATTACACAATTTCGACTTCTGCCTGCGGATTTTTTGCAAATGAATTTGTTTTACCATATTTATATATGAGGAAAATATCTCTTCAAATCAAATTTGATCTCCAATTTATTTAATAACCCACTTTATAATGTTTTTGGCATTTTGACATTTGGTCTCTTATTACAATGCTTTCTCCTTTGGCTTTTCTGAATTTTTTGAACTGATAACTTTGCTGTCTTTTGCAGGGATGCGACACTTTAGCTTAGGAAAAGATCAGAGGCTTGCAGTGAAGCTTCTCATGGTGAAATGGATACAATTATTACAAAAATGGAATTAAACAATTTCTAGTTCCAAAACAGAGTTTTGGACTAGAAATGTTTTCAAATGCTTATGATAATAAAAATATGAAATCAAAACTTGTGAAACCAACCTCATGGCCTGCGGGCTTTATGACATATATGCAAAAGACTCGAAAACCCTAGACTCTAGGACTAAAGACCCTCTTTTTTTTTAAACGAAACTGACATTTAATGATGATGAATGAAATGACGATAAACTTCAATGATTTTTGAGGAATTCTTAAATAGCCCTGCAGGTATAAACATGAGGAAACACATGACAACCAGACCCCCTCGTCAGTCAGTGGCATGCTCCTAGCGAAATGCAACGAAGTGGAACAAGCGAGATACCTAAGAATGAATATGCAAAAGCGAAACGATCTCTGATGGAGGCTGTGGGGCCAGGCTCTCTAACATGACCCGTCCATTTGCATTTTACCTTGTAGCTTGGCACCCCATGATCTTGACAACAACATGCCATACTTAGGAGGTACGTCTGCCACTACAACATCCATAACCATGCACTTGCCTGGGATTTGAGTCAAATTTACACATATATCTTTGATTAGGCCAAGGCACTTCACTCTGCTAGAGTTAAAGGAATATAAATCCTTATAAGGTCTGGTTATCTCTAGGCCTAGCTTTTCCATAATCACTTTTGGCATAAGGTTGTGTGAAGCCACATAATCATGCATAGCATTATGCAGGATTTTGTCATGAATATTTAGGCTGATATAAAAAGGAGGTATTACCCCTTCCTGAAATTTCCCTTCAATTTTTGGGCCAAACAAGAGAGCAGGTTGATCGTTATTTAAATTGACAGAGTCATTGTTTTCTCCTAAGTTTAAATCTTTCAAAATTTTACCTTTATATACATCCTGAGTAGCCAACTTAGTGAGTGGAACATAAATTTTGATTTTGGCTATCTCACTCTCTAAATTGAAAGGAGACTGACCCTTTGAAAGGTTTAGTTATGTTTTATCGGGCCCTATTTTATTGGCAGAATCAACTTGCTGATTATCACTATGTATAATTTTTGAAGCTATTTTATCAGGAGCATTAGCTGTAATTCTAGTGCTGCTAGTTTCTTGACATGGTTTATCAGTAGTTTGGATGTTTTTTTCTTTGTTTTTTCTAGAACCTTCAGCTGTTGATTTGTTACTTTCAACAGTCACTTTAGGAGTCTTTTCAGGTCTCTTTTTAATGGTGATTTCAGAGGATTTTGTTTTGGGAGTGTCTATGTTTTTATTTCTTCCAAGATCATATTGTTCTCTGACCTGCATGATGGCATTTTAGAATCCCAACCTATAATCTTCAAATTCTAACCCTTCCTCATCCCAATGTGAGTATGAGGTATGATTATCCTCTGTAGAAAAGGTGTGATCCTGGTTATCTACTTCCACCATGTTTATGATAGTTCCCTCTAATTCTTCTATTATTCCCTCATCCTCATCAAGGAAGTTCTCTTGGAATGGGGGTATGACTTGTTGATCAGAGTCCCTTTGTCTATTTGGGGGGTTGTTTCTCCTAAAATTTTGGTTCTGGTTTTGATTTTGGTTTCTATTCTGATTGTTGACTTGGATTACCATTTTCTCCATCATTCTTTCCATTCTCTCTAGGTTTTTGGCTAGACTATCATATTTGGGATCAGATGAAGAAGCTATGTTGTCATCCCTATAGGTTACCTTCTTTTCAGCCCTCATTCTAGCTCTCTTTTCAATCAGGTTTTCTTCTACACTCATTGCTCCTTTTTGCATGTCTTCTAATGTGTCATAATATCTCTCCCTAAGTTGGTAGGCCATATCAGCATCAAAGCCTTCAGGGTATTTCACTAGGGCCATTCCTTGGGGAGGTTTCATGTGTGGTGGAAGAGGGTTGTAGACACTATTAAATCTAGTAGAGTAGTCATGGGCACTCTCTCCTTGATTTCTCTTGAGATTCTTGTATTCTGTTAAGATTTGGAGAGGGTTGCTTTTGACTTCCCATTTTTTTATAAAGGTTTTATGTAAAAAGGGAAGGTCGTGGATGCTATTGGGAGGTAAACCTTTAAACCACTTCTTCACTTCTCCTCCTAAAATCTGGGCAAAGACTCTCATTTTGATAGTTTCATCTTCAATTTCCATATAGTCAAAGGCATCTTCCATCCTATCTACAATGTGTTGAGCTGTCGTAGATTCCTTCCCAGTGAAATGAGGGATTTTTTACTGATAATAATTAGGTAGTGGACCCAAAGGTTATGGTAACACCAAGGAAGTGTACCACGCTGCCATGATAGTGTTTTGTGGATGTAAAGGATTGGTTTGAGCAGCAGGTATACGGATGACAGAAATTCTAGGATTAGCAACAAGTTGTTGAGCTGATTTAGGGTGAGAGAGGCCCAAGTTTTGAATGAAATGAATATCAGGAGGTGTTGATGGAGGGGTTTCTCTGTCCCTAATGTGTTGACCACTATGTGGTAGTGAACGTGGAGGATCTAAGTCAATCTGATCTATAGCACTGAATGACTATGTTCTTGGTAGGTCACTTGGTAAATCTAAGTCAATTTTAGTGTCTAATAGAGCTGCAAAGTTTTCAGGTGCTGAATTGGCTCTATTAATGTGTCTTGAAATAGTTGATTATTTAGATGTGAGAGACTTCCTAAGAATACTCTCTGGATTATAAATTATTCCAGGTGGGTTTGGATTAGGATAAGCTCTAGTGTGGATTGTTCTTGAAGCCAGTATGTTAGGCCCTCAAGACTTAATAAAGGAAGTAAGACAAATGTGACAGTCTTTGAGTGGCAAACCTATCTTCAAACAAAGAAGCTTGATCCTATGTGTTTCCTTTAATGTGGATGATGTTGTAATGCAACTGGTCTTCCAGTGGAGTATTGTGAAAACAAAGATAATCAGCAGGCCTACTGATCACCAATGGAGTCTTTTAGTCATTTAGGAACTGTGGAGTCTCCAGGTGGAGGATTTAAAGTGTTTTAAGGATATTTACTATCCACCACAGTGATTAACTGCCAATATAACCAAATATTTTGGATTTCTGAGGTTCTAAGGATGTATAGGATGCAAAACACTCAGAAAGTCCCCAGTGGAGTCGCCATTATGTTGTGGTTCCTATGATTTGGCAAATTTTGCAATAACAAATGATAAGACAACATCAAACCACCTTGGGATCTCAGGATCTAGCCCTCTTGGATCCAAAGAGGGATATCTCTATAAAGGTTAAGAAATATATATCTTTGAAGTTCAATTTAGGGTATTAGACTAGTTATAGGGTACAAGGGTTGTTGTTTTGTTTTGTTTGTTTATTTGGTTGGGAAACATGAAAGAAGGGTTCAGTGAAAAGTAAAGAGGTGAGTAAAGGAGGATTTCAGCAATAGGGAGATAATTCAAAGAAAACACAAGTCCATTGGGCAATGGGGTCATAAAAGGGTTTACTTGCAATTCAATATCCAAGGCTTTCAAATGGGCTATTCATCTAAATCAGAGGATCTTTAAAGATGATAGTAATGGGATGAAATGATAAGGAAATGAAGGTGAATGACAAGGAAACCTTCCAAGGTGACCACTTAAGCGTAAATATAGGGACAAGGCTTGCCTTAACCGTCTATGATCAAACTCCTATGAGGATAACTCTTAAGACAATAGAAAACATTAAAGATTTGACACAAAGTGAAGCCTAAGATCATAGAAATACTTTTAACCTTCTCCACTTTTGACATTCAACTTAAGGGATCTTAGAAAGGAAAAATTTGGAAAAGGACCCTAGTGAGACAGAACTAACTCTAAATCTCCAAGTTTCCCAATTCTTTCAGTTAAAACTAGACAAGAACATATAAAAACAAACTCTAAATTCATACATCAGTGAGCATGGGAAAAACCAACTACTATACTGGTTAAATTATCTTGAATTTTTTCTCATATTACACGCTTAGCAGAAAACATCAAAGATAAGAAGAGCAGGTAGCATTAGGGTACTTTGGATTAGTATATCCTAAGCTAGATTACTGATTCTTATCAGATAAATGAAATATTATGAATAACATAGGGAAAACGTTGACAAAGGCAGAACACATCACCACTGATTTAGATCAGGATCACATGAACATGCTTGTCATATTAAAGAGCAACACCAATCACATACATCATTTTCCAACAGCTTGATATCAGTCTGAAATCATCTCCCAGCCTACTTTTCAACTAATACACACAAAATTCTATCTCAATGAAACATCTTACAATCCATGGTTTACCAACATTTACAATGTATTTCTGAAGAGTTCTTATAGCTGAAAGAGTGGCTGTAGATGTAGATAGAACTTTAAATGAAACGTTAAAACAGAGGAAGAAGAGTGCTTGAGGCCCAATCTATTTTAATATCCCGTATTGACTTTCAACACTCTTTGGATGAATAAGTGGTCTTCAACAAGCTGATAGTAACTCCAAAGGTATGTTCTTGAAGAACTATTTGGCAGTTGGTACTGTGATTGTACACTGGGACAAGTAAGGCATATAAATGACTTTCAAGCCTTCCATACTATGTAACTAATGCTCTGGAAATCTCAGGACTTCTGTCAGGGTGATAATATTCTCAAGAACTTTATGGAGAATAAAAACATTATGGGAACTTGTCCTTTCTTGGGAAAGAACATTCTACTGATGTAAAAACACTTGTATGGCTTGTTTTATGTGATTTAGGCCTTATTAGCCTTCTGGATAATTTTTGAGGTCTTCAATTTGTGTCTCGTCCTTTAGACACTGGGTTATAGCATCTAATCTTCAATAATGGGCCTTAATCCCTTTAATCTTTCGTTGATACTCTTTTCTGCTTCTGTTATGTCTTGTTTGTGGATATTGCAGGTTTTTCGTGGTTCTAGAGGCTCATGAGAAGACTTCACACTGGTCCTTTATGTAATATTTTGTTTAAAACCTTCCAGGTGTTTACCCTGCAATATTTGGTTCTGAAAACTGGCATTCTGCGCCCTATATTACCTTGTCAGTGATGGTGAGACAGAGTGGATTTTACCATCTGTAACCCTGAAAAAGATGATGAACATGTTAAGAAATCAAATGGGAGTGGAGGAGGCTTGCTCCGGAGGGCCGAGGAACCGGTGTCGCAGCAATGGAAATGGTGGATGCAGGCAAAGGAACGAGTAAAAATCATGGCAGAATGATGAAAAAATGAGTTGATGAAGGTTTGGTGCGAGGAGGGTTTTAGACCGTCCAATTAGACTGATGGATGATGATCAATGGTCAGGATTTACCGGTGTAGTGGTTTAGACTAAATTAGGTGGAAGAAAAGACCTTTAGTGTTAAAACACAAATTTTAATGTTTGGGTGAATTACAAAGGAAAAAGGTTAAAATGAATGAAATCAGAGGCTTTTGGTGGTGGGCCCGGGGGGCGAAGGAAGAGTGAATGTGGACCGTTGGATTGCTGGAAGAGATCAACGGTGGAGATCTTCCGATGAAATCATTTGGAAGCTCCGATGAAGAAATGAGGATGGGAATGCGATACCATATGAACCGTTGATCTAGATCACATGAACGGTTGGGATTAAAGTAGGAAGATATCAGGGAGGGGTGGTTTTTAGAAGAAAACTGCTGGTTTCGCACAACTTGGGAGTGGTTTTGAGAGCTCTCGAAAAAAATGTGATATGCCTCACCGCCTGACACGTGTCCTCCCAAAACCGCTTTCATCACGTGAATTTGAAACGTTAACATTCGGGCACTAAAAGAAAGCGATATGCACCTCAGCTGTTGGATATAGGATGGGAAGATCTGACGGTGCAAGATAGGGCACGATGGGTAAATATGTGTGGGTGGTAAGGTGGGAAAAGCCAACAGCATATTAACTCCTAACCGCTGGATCTACAAAATGGACGGGAGAGATTAAAAGAGAAAGCAGAGGCAAAGGGGCAAGTGAATGAGTAGGGAGAAGGACAGCCATTGGATCTATCAGAATGAACAGTTGAGATCTAATTGCATTGGAGAAAGGGAGGGGCCAAAACTATGAGGTTTTGATTTTTTGATTTAGCGTAGACTGTCGGATCAGAGCACAGATCCACGGTCAAGATTTAATCGGAGGGGATACGACGGGGGGCAAATGGGAGGAGCGCGATTAAATCTGGGCCATTGGTTCTTGTGGATTAAACGGTCTAGATTAAACCGGAAAAGCGATGATGTTAGGCTATCGGGTTCATCTCCAACCATCGGATCTATACAAACGGACATTTGAGATTCAATCGGAGGTTGCAAATTGGAGGAAACAAGGGATGGCGCTTAAGACCTTTGCGATTGGTGATCATGCGAGGACCGTTGGATCTTCAGAAAATCAACGGTCCATATTGAAGTGGAGGGGTAATGGAAAGAGGCTGATGGGTGCGATGTGATTAGTTTTTTCCGTCGGATCTGTTAAGATCGACGGTTAATATTGATGTGGAGGTCTACAAAGAAAAAGTTCGTTGCTTCGGAAAATTTTAAATAACAAAGGAAAAGGTGTTAGCTAAAGGCTCTGATTGTGATTAGCACCACGAGGCTTAGCACTTGGTCCTGGCGCAGGTCTCATGCGGGAAAATGGGTTGAGGGCCAGACTGAAAGGGGCTTAACGCCTTAGTTAAAAAAGGGTGTTTTTAAGCCAAAATGAGTGTTTTTCAAGGGATTTCTTGGCTTTCGGTAAAGGGGAAAAGGGTATTTTAAAACTTTTAAAGGTATTTTTATTGGCTTAAAAGGATTTTGGAGGTTTTTTAGAGGGATATGGGGGTTCTAAAGAGGAAAAGGAGGCTTAATGAATATGAAGGGAAATGAGTGAAAATGGGCGATTACAGAGGCCTTTTGAAGCATTTTTTTTCACAAAACAGTGAGCCTTTTTTGGTGGAAACAATAGTGAAGATATTTTCAAAGGAAAAAGACGCATGGAGGCTTCGAGAGTGATATGTTTTCAGAGGAAATGTATCTCTTGAAGACTCAAAAACATTTTAGCCACCTGTTTTCTATGTCAAAAATTTATAGGTGGCTAACAGGATCTACAAAAACCAATTATAAATAGTCGCGTAAACCATCCAATCACATTGAACCCATCATGGATACCAAAGGGGAAATGCATGACCCAATTTGTCCTTTAAATTAGTATGACCTCCACTTCGATTTATACAGTTGATACTTGAATAAGGAAGTCCCCTTCTATGTCATTGATTCAGGGCTATAACACCTCATTACTATTGCAGTGTACCATTTCCCATAATTCATATCGTGGATCATGGCCACATTCGTCAAAGAGAAAAAATGCAACTTTTCCTCCACTAGGGACAAAATTTTGGAGGTCAACTGTGAACTGATTAAATGTTACTTCCTTTACCCAAAAACCCAAAATTTGGAGAAGTTCACATAGACTTCACTCTGATATGAATACTTTGGGCTCTGAGTTGGAGAGAAAGAGGTATTTATTCAATTAATGATGCCATTAGATGCCCAATTTACCTCCACATCAAAATCCCTTCCTATCTCATTATTTTCAGTGTTCGTGCAACCCATCCTCTCCATTATTCTATGACTATTCGGGGATAACGAGACAAAAAATGTATGCAAGGAGGCCTTATGTTTTTTGTTCAAAATTATGATGAAATAATATATTATCCTTGAAATTCCTTCTTTCCTAACTGAGGTTATCAAGATCCAGTGCAAACAATTCTATCTAGCTTCCTCCTTCAGTTATTATTATATAGTTTTTTACTTGGTCCTTTACACTCATATGGAAGGGTTTGAATACCTAGGCCTCATTGTTATATATTCTGATAAAAAAATAAAATTCGTGGTGGACTCAGATAGTTCTTTGAAGAAGAAACCTTATAATAAAGGGTTTACTCATTTCATCTCTAATTTCATGGCCACTTCTTACAAAATTATCAACGAAGTATCTCCTTCTAGAATATTACCCCAACATAAAAGGATCCTTCAACTCAAAAACAATACTAGGGTGGGTGATAGGTATTGGACATGATGGAAATATGTGCTCAGTGTTTGACATATGTGTGATCAAGGACACATGATGTTATTTAACTCTAAGAAATATGGAATTAGGAAAGGAAAGTTTGGTAAAATTATGGCTACAACAAGCGAATCTCCAAATGACATATATATTTTGGATGAGACACCTAAAGGGTGATTTTTGCGAAAGAAGACAAAAGTTTGTTATGGCACAAACAAATGGGACATATAAATTTTGACAATTTGGTCAAGATCGGCAAGAAGGAAGCAGTTAGAGAGATGCCTAAAATTTCAAAACCTACCAATATGATATGTGAATCTTCTTGGCACGACAAGTAGATAAAATTTGAGTTCAAGATAAAAGAACACTTCACATCACGTCCATCAAAATTAGTACATATTGATCTGTTTTGTCTTATGAGAAAAAAGGTTTAGAGAGAGAATTATATTTTATGCTAATGATATATGATTACACCATAATGAAAATCATTAACTTATTAAAGAAAAAGAGTGAGGAATTTGAGTGTTTTAGAATCTACAAGGAATTGGTCGAAAATGAAACTAATTTTAAGATCAAATGTTTGAGATCATATAATGGCATAGAATTGACTTCCAAGATATTTTAGCAGTACTGTGATGAAAATGGAATAAAAAAAGGCAATTCTTAATAGCCAGAAAACCACAAAAAATGTATTTGTTGAAAGAAAAAACAAACTGTAGAGGAAATGGCGAGAACAATGTTAAAAAAATCAAAAGTAGGTGATAAATTATGGGTGCAAGCAATTGATATAGTTGTATTCATTATAAATAGAGGTCTTCTAGGGGAAAATTGTAACATGAGTCCATATGAACTATGGAAAGGAAGACTGACTAATGTTAAATACTTCAAAATATTTGGAAGAAAATGATACATCAAAAAAGAAGATAAAAATTTGGGCAACTTCGATTCCTGTGTCGATGAATGTAATTTTGTTTCTTATTCATGCAAAAAGAAGGCTTACAGATACTACAATCTAAGATGAAAAAAAATAGTGGAAAGAATAAATGTTACTTTTGATGAAGATTATGTTACAAAGGAAGACGATGAGATTGTCCCTTCAAGCAAATATAAGCGATTTAAGGGAGAATTTGTGATGGATGAATAAGAAGCTCCAAAACAAGACCAATCGAATAAGGAAACAACAGTAAACCCAGAGGAAATAATAAATGATCAGAAAGATGTACAAGAAAATTATCCAAAAGCTTGAAAATAATGGTGCCAAAAGAATCATCTGTCAGATCAAATCATCGGAAACATAAATGAAGGAAATGGAACCAGAAGAAGTCGACAACGTCTTTCATCACATCAATCCCACCTTTCCTTTTTAGAAACTTTTGAGCCTAGCAATTTTGAGGAAGCTAGTCAAGATGAACATTGGGTAGTAGCTATGAATGAAGAACTAGATCAAATTGAGAAGAACAACACTTGGGAATTGGTTCCGCGAAAAAAGGATAAAAATGTTATTAGAACTAAATGGCTCTTGAGAAACAAATTGAATGAGGACGAATAGGTTGAAATGAATAAGACAAGATTAGTCTGTAAAGGATATGCACAAGTTGAAGGAATTGATTTTGAAGAAACAGTTGCTCCCATTTCCATAATGGAAGGTATCAGAATTTTTCTCGCTTATGCATGCTCGAGAAAAATCAAGGTCTACCAAATGGATGTTAAGTTAGCCTTTCTAAATGGTTAATTGGAAGAAGAAGTTTACATTCAACAACCTAAAGTTTTTCTGCTCTCTAAAAAGGAAGACTATGTTTGCATATTAAAGAATGCACTATATGGTCTCAAACAATATCCTAGAGCTTAGTATGCTCGTCTTTATGGATATATACATCAACAAGGATTGAAGGAAGTTTCGACAAAAATCTCTATGTGAAAGTGGATCAAGATAACCTAACAATTATTGAGGTATCTTCCGATGATATAATATTTGGAAGTAATGATAATGGATTAAGTAAAACATTTTCCAAAAATATGAAAAGTTAGTTAGAAATGTCTCTACTTGACAAGCTGACATACTTTTTACAGCTTCGGATATCTCATCAAGATCAAGGAATATTTATATATCAAACCAAGTACATCAAGGAAATGCTCCATAAATTCAAGATGAAAGATTGAAAGCTTGTCCTTACCCCAATGGTAATAGGTTGAAAGTTAGGTTTAGAAGATTTGTTAAAGGATGTGGACCAGAGGTTGTATAGATCTATGATTGATAGTCTTCTACATGTGACAGAGTCTCAACCAGACATAATTCAGGTAGTTGGACAAGTAGAAAGATTCCAAGCAACACCAAAATAATATCATATTATTGTTGTCAAAATAATTCTCCGATATCTTAAGGGCACAACATAATATGGTTTATGGTATCCCAATGGAAATGATCTAGTTATCCAAGCTTATACATATGCAGATTGGGTGGGAAGTGTTGATGATTGAAAGAGTACCAATGGAGAAACACTCTATCTAGGAAGTTGCCTTGTTTCATGGTTGAGTAAAAAGTAGTCTTCAATCTTGTTATCCATAGCAGAAGTAGAATATATCATGGTAACAACTTGTTGTACTCAAGTTCTCTAAATGAAGAAAAATTTGAAAGATCTTCAAGTCCAGTTTGATGAGCCTATTCCCACATTTTGTGATAACACCAGTGGCATCAATATCTCTAATAATCCTACTATGCATTCCAAAACAAAGCACAATCCAATCAAATATCATTTCATTAGAGAGCACGTCGCCAAAAAGAATATCAAGCTTGAATATGTTGGCACAAAGCAACAAATTTTTGACATCTTTACCAAACCATTACCTCATGAAGAATTTGATTATGTTCGCCAAAAGCTTGGGATTCTCTCAGGTTTTATTAGAATCTTTCTCTTATCTAACTAAGTAAAAAAGGGGAGTGGAGGTGTGTACAGGTCCACAGGATGATAGTTTTTTAGGGGGAGTTACCCTTTTATATTGATGAAAAAGGGGGAGATAATGCAGTAGGAAGAGGTGTCATGATAGCAAGGGGAGTACTTGTGTTGCCATGAATGCCAAAGGGGGAGATTTTTGATCAGTGTTTGTGATTGATGTCAACCCAAGTAGCACCAGGGGATACCGCAATCCTGCATGAGAATTTTGACTTAAAAAATTACTCTATTATGAGTAAAGGATCATTTCGATGGATTCTAGTCGTCAATATGTTTCCGTTGATTGTTTGAAAGATATTTGTGTGTGAAGTTAGTAACCCCAGTTGGTGGGCTAAAATTCCATGGTGTTGTGGGATGGAACTCATCATTGGTTGTGGTCATTGAATAATCGATAATTAATAATTTTTTAATCTCCTAAAATCCCTCCAACTTTCACTTGGTGACAACCCTCTAAACCTAATAATTTCTATAAATTGTGACCCTCATAACCTCCTCATGCAAGGATTTCACTGCTTCAAGCATGTCATCATGGAATTTTCGCTATAAATTGTTCTACAAAGATTCAGAAGCTGAAATTAAAAAAAACAAATCGAAATCTTGATGAACCTCGTGACAAAAACTCAGATCTTGGTTTTCTATATCTTCAAAGATATGATATGACAAAGTTGGGGTTTTTGGAGGCTTACAGATTCCACGTCAAACAAGAGATCTTATGAAAATCATCATAACTTTTTCTCTAGGAATTGGATTAAAATTTCGTAAAATGTGACAAAAATAAGAAAGAATTTAGTTTTTTAGGTATTGTTTTTGTGACCGAAGGTCGAAATATTGACACGTGCCACTTTGTACAATTTTTCTCTACCGAACTAGTTTATAATCAGGTCATCATGGGAGATTGGGAATAACTCTTTCTTGAAGAATCTAATATCAATTAGAGCTATAGGGTTGGAAAGAGGGCTCAGAGGGCTACCAGATGATGTAATTTTAGACCTTGGATATCTGTAATTTCATAGATACAACAGATTCAATGTCAAGCTTCTAGAAGGCAAGAAAAATTATGCATTCGAGGATCATTGCAGTAAGGACCAAACATTAATAGTCAAGGGTAATTATGCTATAGTAAGGCAAGTCAAGTATCAGGCCATGTCAAAAGTCAATGTTATAAAAAAAAAACATTGTAAAATTGTAAAAGAGTCATTATTGTAAAAGAATCAACCTTCCTGGAGTTGAAGAGTCATTGTTGGTAGGTATAGGAGTCATTTTTTGATAATGTTATGGTTGGTTTGCAGCTCGTAGTGTGATTGGGTGATTGGTCTAGTTGAAGAAAATCATTTTGAATCATATTGTACCATGGATTATTGTCCCTGGAACGAGAGTGCACACTCTTGTCTTATTTCTGGTCATTATAGGGTGGCAGGGTGGTGATAGGTTGGTTCATGAAGTCACCTACAAGTTGGATATTGTGAACACTTTAAGGTGGTAGGTCGTTCTAGGATGTCGGGGCATCCATTCAGTTGACTACTGATAAAACCAGGGTGTTGGGGCGTCCTTCCAATGGGAGATGGAGAAGAATTCTTTTCTATAATTATAGTAAGTTGTAACTTTCATTTCAATTGGGGCTAAAGATTAACAATTTATTAGAAAAGTGTTTGGTAATTTTTGACTTAGAGGGGGTTTTCCACATAAAATCCGTGTGCATACTGTGTTCTATTTTTTACTGTTGTTACTGGATAAACATTAAAAATAATTGAAGATTAACTAGTGCTATGAAAGGATTTAAAAGTGATCATTGCTAAGGAATACTGATTCATCCCCCCACTCAGTATTTCAACACTAAGGTCATATATAAGTTCAAAGGTCATGTAAGAATTTGAAAAGTAATTGTAGAAGCTCAAGAGCAATGAGGGAGGTTAAGAGTCACATGGGAGGTGGAGAGTCACCTCATTTTTTATAAATACACCCTGATAACTCAAGCAAAGGGACTTTGGGACCTGAACTTTCGCCTTGCCTTCTTTACCTTGGCACATGATATAATTTCTTTCTTTAGAGGAGAAAGTGGTGACGTAATGTTCCACTATTAGGGCTAGTGTGGCAACATTGTACTTGCATATTTTGGAACTTCCACTTAATTTATGAACCTTAATGAGGAAACACATTTTAATGAATGTATCGTGAATATCGTAGGACTATTCTTTAGATGTTTGTGGTATATGTTTTGTTCCTATGTACTAAGAAAATTGAACTATTTCAATGGCTTTGGTATTTACCTTGTTGAAGGTGTGTTGTATTTGGTTTTATGATTGTATTTGTCTTGTGATCAACTTTGCATATTATCTAATGATACTCTTATTCACTGGCTTGCGTCTTTTAGGACAATGTACTATTACTTTTCTTCTAGAGGCTCACTGTATTTATCCATGCCTTGAAAGTAGCCTATATACATCACAATTGTATGCCTCATAGTGTCAACTTACTTACTTGTTTAAATAATTTATATATAACCTATTATGTTAATAATTACAACCGAGTAAAATCTGTAAGGACAATGGAAACTGATCATATTTCTGGTTCGTGCTCCTACTCTAAATGGTGTGTGTCTAATTGAGACATCAAATTGGGGAGACCTCCTTGGTTGAAAGATTTGAAACACTGTCAATAGGTTTAATATTAATCCCTTAGTTTTATAATCCATTGAGTTTATTAATACTTTGGGTTTATAATATTAATCACTTGAGTTTATAAACATTGTCTTAATATGACAGTCAATCTAACAATCATTGTCACAATGTTACATTACATTGCAATTTATTCAACATCATGTTGTTACATTATATAATGAGGGTTTAATATTAGCTTTATAATATTAGGGATTTTTCATATTGGGTTTATAATATTAAGGTTTAATATTGGGTTTGTAATTTATAATATTAGGGTTTAATATTATGGTTTATAATATTAATCAATCTAAAAATTATTGTTGCAATGCTTCTAATCGCATGTGTTTATAATATTAATTGTATGGTTTATATTCCTAAGGTTTATATTATTAGTCCCTTGGGTTTATAATATTAGTAATCACTTGGGTTTATTAATCCCTTGGGTTTATAGTATTAATCCATAACGTGTATAATGATATATTATGGTTTATAATCATAATGTTTATAATATTAATCTTAGATTTGATATATTAATCTTTGGGTTTATAATATTTATCCCTTGGGTTTATAATTTGAAGAATCCATTGGGTTTATTAATACATTGAGCTTGTATTATTAATAATCCCCTAGGTTTAATAATCCCTTATGTTTATAATATTAATCTAAAGAATTTATAATATTAATCTCTTGGCTTTATGAATATTAATCCCCTCTGTTTGTTAATCCTGGGGGTTTATAATATTTATAATACAGTGGGTTTATATTATTAATATTCGTAGGGTTTAATACTAATCCTAGCATTTAGTATTAATTCCTTGGTTTTATAATACTAATAACTCATTGGATTTATAATATTATTCCCTTTGGTTTATTAATTATTGGGTTTATAATATTAATCAATTTGATATTCATTGTCATACTATTTGTAATCCCTTCAATTTATAATATTAATATTATTGTTTATATTTTTAAGATTTAATATTAATCCTTTGTGTTTATTAATAATTTGGGTTTCTAATATTAATATTAGGGTTTACAATCCCTTGGGGTTATAATATTATTCTATTGGGTTTTTAATATCAATAACCCCTTAGGTTTATTAATCTCTTGAGTTTATAATATTATAAATTATATGGATTTATAATCTCAATTCCCTTAGGTTTATGACTCTCTTGGGTTTATAATATTAATCTCTAATATTTATAATAATATATTAGGGTTCATAATATTATTCTTAGGGTTTATAATCCCTTGGGCTTATAATACTAATTCTATTGTTTAATATTGATCGCTTAGGTTTATATTATTAATCTTATGGTTTATATTCCTGGGGTTTAATATTAATCCATTAGGTTTATAATATTAATAATCCCTTCGGTTTATAAACATTGGCTCAATATGACAATCATTATCGCAATGTTACATTACATTGCAATTTATTTAATGTCACATTGTTCCATTATATAATGGGGGTTTAATATTATGTTTATAATATTAAGGATTTCGAATATGGGGTTTAAAGTATTAAGATTTAATATTTGGTTTATAATCTATAATATATGGGTTTCATATGGTGGATGATAGAATGAAGAGGATGATGGATGTGACAGGGGTTCGTCAGCGGGTTATGCAGAAGCTGCCAGCGCTTCTCCTTGGCGTTGTTTCCAGGATCGAGGTCTGTTGCCAGACGTATGGGGGATAACGCTACAGCTCTCAGAATGGATTTGTTCCTTGGGTGCGTTTTCAGTTTCATTCAACGGAGTTTGGAAGTTAGGGTTTCTGTGGTCAAGCGGGTTTTGCGCCCTTCTGTTGTTTTCCTTAAGAAGGATTGTCGACGGTTACAATGTGTTTCGATAGTGTCTCAGTAGAGTTAGAACCCTCTCCGGAAGACCTTCTCACCTGCTGGGGTTTGGAAATCTCGGAGAAAAATCTCGAACACTTCTTTCCCAAACTGTTTTCTCTTGATCTGGCCACTAAAGCAGCTTTGGGAGGATTGTCGCAAGGGGTTGGTCCTATTGGCGAAAAATTTGGCAGTTCCAGGAGTGCGCATCATTTCCACAGCCCGCAGTTTCTGAGCAGAAGTCGTCCTCAGACCTCTGAATATCTCTTCAAAGTAGCGATCACCCTCGATCGGTCCCTGCCTTTCTTGGTGCCTCAAGGTAATTTTTCTCCTTTTGCTGCTACTGGTGGCTTAGAAGACGTAGTGGGTTGTAGAGGGTTTCAGTGTCTGCAGGGTCCCCTTCTTCCTAGGGTTGACAACTCTACAGGTCTCTCTTTTTTGGGTAGACCCCCTCAGGAGGTCTCGGGGGGGCTGTGCTTGCCCGGGGTGGAGAATGTTTTTACAAAGGCCGTATCTCAAGGGGTGGTGGAGGATCTAGCTCTTGTAGAACAGAATGAAGGAAGTTTGCCCAGTCCTGTGAGGGATGGGGTTCCAGGTCTCGGAGATTAGTGTAGGGTTTCCTCGAATGAGACAGTCGACCTCCCCCCAAAATCTTCGACCTCTGAAAATCAGGAGTATGCGCCGCGCCGTGAAGTTGCTACAGGGATCGGTGCCCAGCCAAGTCTAAGTAAAGGTTTTTTGCCTCTGAGATCCATTGAGGATCTTAGGCAGTTTCTGCTCGAGTCTTTAAGGGTCGATGTCCCTAAAATCAACCTGGTAGCAGAAGAGGAGGGTTTCAAGAAAGCTGTGGGAGAGAAGCGAAAGAAAGCCAAATATATTAAAATGAAAGAAGCCCGACCAAAATGTTTGTTAGGTGTGGATATTTGCATTGAGAATTTTATGGAATTAACTGAGATTATGATTTTTGACAGAGTAAGGGGCCGAAAATACTCAGAAAACTACATAGCTGATTGGGCTCAATCAATGTGGAAAGAGTCCCCAGGTATGCCTGTTGATATTTCAATTCTGGCAAGAGGCTGGTTCAGTATAACGTTTGAAAGGAAAGAACAAGTGGATTGGGTCCTCGTAAGGAACTAGTTTTTTGGGAAGAGGCCCATTCTCTTTCGAAGATCGACACCCCTTTTTGACGCTCAGAAGGAAAAAATGGTAGAATCGCCGGTATGGGTTAAGCTCCCCAGACTTCCTCTGCAGTTCTGGACTGATTCTGTATTTGTCTCTATTGGAAACACTGTGGGCACCTTTCTAGAAGCTGATAAGTCTTACTTACAAACCAGGGATAAGAGTGTGGTTCGTATTTTGGTGAGCTTTAATCCGAGAGAAGGTCTCGTAGATGCGATGACGCTTTATTATAGGGATATGGAGTTCTTACAGATGCTAGATTATGAGCACCTTCCCTTCCAGTGCAACAGATGTCATAAGACTGGCCATTTGGCGAAAGAGTGTCTGCTCGGTCTCCATCGTAAGCGCAGACAGAGAAAGAAGTATAGGAAGGAGAAAGTCACGGTATCAGATCAGGATGAGGCTCCTAAGGAAGTAGAGATAGGCCCTGTGGTACAGGAGGTTCCCTCTTCCCTTATGGTGATTGCGGATCAGGCCGAGGAGGCTGCATCTGGCCCTTCCTCCCTCCCTATCGAGGACCTGGCAAACTCCCTGGTTCCCCTACAAGTTGCTGAACTCGATGGGGCGTCTCGGGCGGGTATGTCCTCCTCCTCTCCTCTCTCGCATCAGTCCTCTGCTTGTTTTCCTTTTTCTGATTGTGCTGAGCCTGGTCCTTCCAGGCAGATTTTGAATGATTTATCTACTATAAACCTCTCTTTTTGTTCCCTGGATGGTTATCTTATCCATTCCTGACCTCTCTGGTCCCCCTTCATCTTTATTTGTTAATGCTCCTTAGGTCCCCTGTTCTCGGAACTCTCATTCTAATCTTCTCCCTTATAACCTCAGACCTCGGGTAAACAAGGGTGGGTCTGGCCTGGCTGTGGGTGGTCTTGCCTCGAATCCTGTAGTTATTGGGGCCAGGAAGCTGAGAGGTAGGAAATCTAACCTCTCCAAAGCTCAATCGAAAGCTGTTGTGGATATTGTTGATGGTAAACAGATGTCTCTTACTGGGTGCTTAGAGCAAAGCGACCACCCCCAGAAGATGTGCTATGATTTTTCTTTCTTTCAATTGCAGAGGCTTAGCTAGCCAGCCTAAAAAGCTAGCCTTCAAAGAACTTGTGCATTCTCAGAATCCAGACATTGTTTTTCTCCAGGAATCTCTGGGAAAAGGGGATGCGGTTGTTAGTATCACTTCTAAACTGTTGCCTGACTGGTCTTTTTTCGCCCTCGATGCTGTAGGGAGATCAGGGGGTGTGGTTTCTAGTTTTAATCCCAAGAAAATAAATTATGTCTCTTCTTAGGGTTCCTCGAGTGTGTTTGCCTTGGAGCTTTTCTCCAGTGAGCTCAATATCTCCCTTCTTTCCTTAAATATTTATGGGCCCTGTGTGGAAAGAGAGTGTTTCTGGTCTTCTTTCTTTCGCTCCTCATGGATTACTCAACCAAATTTAATCAATAGGGGAGACCTGAATTTCTCTCTAGGGGAAGTAGAGTCTTGGGGAACTTCGGCCAGAGCTGACCCCTTAACTGATTTCTTCAGGAATCACCTGTCCCTATCTCATCTAGTGGACATGCCTCTTCTAAAGCTGAGACCTACTTGGAGAAACAGAAGGATTGGAAAGGATTGGGTGGGAAAGAAGATCGACCGTTTTCTGTTAAGTGAAGTTTTGGTGGATAAACTCATGAACTACCGACATTGGGTAGGTGAAGGTGGTGTCTCGGACCACTTCCCCATCCTTCTATAAATTAAAGGTGCTAGCAAAAAACCAGGGATGCCCTTCCGATTTAACCCTGCCTGGCTCAAGGATGATTTGTACAATGAACTCTTTTCAACAACTTGGGAGAAATATCCTTTCAGGCCTAACTCTTCAAGGAGTGCTTTTCTTTGGAATAATTTGAAGAAAATGAACGCAACATCAAAAAATTGGGCTGCTAAAAAAAAGGCGAAGGAAGAGGAAGAGCTAAAAAGGGTTAATTCTGAACTTACAGTGTTGGAAGATCCGGAAGGGGGAGGATATGCCTCTGTTGATTCGAGAAATAAAATCAAGGAGTTGGAGGCCTCCAGGAGAAGCATTCTTCAGCTCAGGGAAGAAATTCGGCGCTTGAAAAGTAGAGCGATATGGCTTCAAGCGGGTGATGAGAACACTAAATTATTTCAAAACTACGCCAAAGGTTGGAAGCTAGCAAACACTATTTGGGAAATCCCTAAAGAAAATGGTGACAAGGCTTCTTCGTTTGAGGATCTGGCTTCTTTGGGTATTTGTTATTTTAAAGATCTTTTTAAAGCCCCGGCTGAAGCGTCTATAGCAGAAGTCATAAGAGTGGCCCAACTGTTTCCTAGGTTTGTTGAGGAGGAAGAGAAAAATTCTATCATGGTTCCTGTATCTAATCAAGAAGTTGAAGACATTCTCAAAGGAATGCAAAGGGACAAAAGTCCAGGCCCGGATGGATGGACTGTTGAATTCTTCCTGCACTTTTTTGATGTGCTTGGTGATGAGCTTGTAGCTGTTGTAGATGAATCCAGAGCCTCGGGATCCATCTTTCCCCCTTTAAATTCCACTTTTCTCACCTTGATTCCCAAATCTGACCAGCCAAGTTCCTTTGTTGACTTCCAGCCTATCCCTCTTTGCACTTGTGTTTATAAAATCATTGCGAAAGTCATAGCCTCTAGGATTAAGCCTTTCCTCTCTAGTCACATTTCCCCGGAACAGTTTGGGTTTCTGAATTTTAGACAAATCCATGAAGCCGTAGGCATTGCTCAAGAATCCCTTCACAGCCTGAAGCGAAGTGGTTGGAAAGGGGCTATTATGAAAATAGATTTGTCTAAAGCTTATGATAGATTTAGTTGGTTGTATCTGAGGCTTTTACTCACTCATCTTGGCTTTAGATTTGATTTTGTCAGATCGATCATGAGCTGTGTATCTTCTTCTGCAATTTCTCTACTGATTAATGGTAATGCAACCTCTTTTTTCAATCCAGAACGTGGCCTGAGGCAAGGCTGTCCTCTATCTCCTCTTCTATTTCTTCTGGCAGCATAAGGTTTAAGCCTAATGATTCATAAAGACAAAAGATTGGGCAAAATCAAAGGCATTGAAGTGGCTCATAATCTCTGGATTACACATCTACTTTTTGTGGATGATATATTGTTGTTTGTTAATGGGAGCATTGAGGATTGTTGTGCCTTAAAAAATCTGTTGGATCTTTTTCTTAAAGCGACAAGTCTCCAAATAAATGATCAAAATTTGACTCTCACTCCCTATGGCCTTTCTGCTGAAGAGATCGGTCGAGTGAGAAGACTTTTGAATTTTGAAGTCAGACCCTTGTAGGACAATTTTAAATATCTAGGCTTTTATCTCAAACCTGACAACTATAGAATCCGTGACTGGAAATGGCTACTTGCTACAGTGGAAAAAAGGCTAAACCATTGGAGTTTCAGGTGGCTTTCGAGGGCAGGGCGCCTGGTCTTGATTAAGTCAGTTTTGATGGCCATTCCAGTTTATTGGGCTAGCCTTTCTTGGGTCCCAAAAGGCATCTTTTCATCAATTGATAAACTTTGCAGTAAATTCCTTTGGATAGGGTCAAAACTGGACAATGTCAGCCCCTGGTTTGCCTAGGATAAAATCACTAAATCCAAGGAATGGGGAGGATGGGGGATTAAAAATATGTTGTCCTTTGCAAAATACTTGGCTACCAAGCTTGCTTGGCACTTGATCTCAACAGATTCTCTCTGGGTATCAGTCATCAAAATAAAATATATCAATCAGGTTTCTATTCTGGATTGGATTCTCTCTCTAGTCAAATCCTCAAAAAATGCGTCTATTGTTTGGAAAGTTGTTGTGGCATCAGTTCAGAAAATTGAACGAGGCTTGGCCTAGCATGTTGGAGATGGTACTCAAGTCCGTCTAGGATGTGATCCTTGGGTCGGTTGCTCTGACAGTTTCTCTCTCTCTCCAGCTCTGGTTGATTATATTAATGAAAGAGGTTTCTATACTTTGAATCAGGTAGAAGATCCTAGAAAAACCTCTCTCGTGAAACAAGGCTGGCTCTCAAGTGTAGACTTGCATTTAGAAGACAGGTGGCTGGAAGAATGGAACCGTTATGTTCCAGCCTTAATTTTTTCTTCCGTTCGAAGCTCAGATACATCTGATGAATTGCGCTGGGTGTATGCGCAGTCAGGCCTCTATTCTCCTAAATCGGGATATAAATGGTTGTTGGCTCAAGTAGGGAGGGGTACCCAGAGCTGGTGGTATAAACCAATCTTGAAGCTTAAATGTCCAGCGAAGACCAAACTCTTTTTCTGGTGCATCCTCAAAAACAAAGTGACAACTTGGGACTTTCTCCAAAAGAGAGGGAAGTTGGGGCTGAGCTGGTGTTCCCTCTGCAAGTTAGCTGAAGAAAATATACACCACCTTTTTCTTCTTTTCCCCTTTAATTCCAGCCTATGGGTAGAAACCTTGAGTTTGGTTAATATCCCCTTGAATTGGCACGGTGAAGACTTTCCTCAAGCATGGAATCATTAGTGGCAGGAGGCTCCAAATGATAAAGTCAGATCTATTCCTCTTCTTATAGCATGGGGAACATGGATTGCCCGTAACAAGGTGATTTTCAATGAGAAGTCCTTTCCTATTGCCAGATTGGCAGTAGAGGGAGCTGCCATCTATGACATCATTCCTTCTCCTTCTGGTTTAGGCTCCACTCGAAACATACAACCTGAAGTTATAAATGATTCAATTCCGTGGGCTTTTTTTGATGGGGCCTCTGGTTTAAATGGTTCTTTCGGTGCTGGTTTAATTATTCATCTTTCACATGGAAACTCTCTCCGTGCTTCGGTGGGCCTTGGGCATGGGTCCAATAATTTTTCTGAACTTAAAGCTCTCCATTTTCTTCTTTGCTGGTTGATTTCGAAACATTTGAGACAGATTCAGATTTTTGGTGATTATAGGAATGTTGTGAATTGGTTCAATGGGACATAGTAGTGCAGGAATTATATTTTTTTACCTTTACTTAAGGAGATCCATCGTCTTAAATGTTTCTTCTCTGAGATATATGTTTGTCACATTTACAGGGAAAGGAACCAGGAAGCAGATCTATTATCTAAAGAAGGTGCTCAGCAAGATTTGGGGTCCTGGATAGTAACTGAGATGGTGAATGGGGCTGTTCATTCTAGGGAACAACCATCCTTTGCTTAAAATCTGCTATTTTATTGCTGTTATGTATATATTTGCTCTAAAAAAACTCAAAAAATAACTACTTTATTTGAGTCCAAAACTGTTTTCCTTATGTAAGGAGGTTCTGGGCTCCATTTTTGTTATTTTCTTATGTACCCCTGGGGACTGGGACAGTTTCTACTGCCAGTCCCTTTCACTGATCTATAGAAGTTGTGGGCCTTGTCAGTGCAATCTTGTCCTTCTGCTCTCATCTCTATTTCGGTTCTCCGGGAGATGATGAGCTAAAGGAGATGCATTGGCCCCCTGAGTGGTTCTTTTTTGGTTTTTCCTGGCTGCTATGCATCCTTATAGGTTGTAAAGCAGCTATGTCTCCATCTTCCTTTGAAAGAAGGGAATGGTTCTGTTACAGAAATGCTCTGCATATGTTTTGAAACTATCTATATAATAGAAAGTTTGATTTTTTTTTCTGTGGAAAAAAATATATATATGGGTTTCATATTTATGTTTATAATATTAATCGATCTAAAAATCAATGTGTAATATTTCTAATCCCTTGGATTGTAATATTATTAATACTTTAGGTTTATAGTATTAATATTGTGAGTTTATCACAATAATCATTAACATATATGATCATATATTAGGGTTTATAGTATTAATCCCAAGTTTGATATATTAATATTAGGGTTTATAATATTAATCATAGCGTTTATATTCCCTTGGGATTATAATATTAATAATAGGATTTAATATTAACACATTATGTTTATAATCCTTTGGGTTTATATTATTAATCTTAGAGTTTAAATTCCTAGGGTGTAATATTAGTCATAGGGTTTAACATTAATCCCTTGGATTTAAAATCTATTATGTTTATAATATTAATATTCCTTTGGTTTTATTAATAATTCCTTAGGACTTTATTATTACTCCATTGATTTTATAATATTAATAATCATTGTGTGTATTGATCCTTTGCGTTTATAAATATTGCCTTAATATGACAATCAATCAACCAATCATTGTCGCAATGTTACATTACATTGCAATTTATTCAACATCACATTCTTATATTGCACAACAGAAGTTTAATATTAGGTTTATAATATTAAGGTTTTTTAATATTGTGTCTATAATATTAAGATTTAATATTGATATTTTAATTAATATTACGATTTATAATATTAATCAATTTGGAAATAAT